>JAWNON010000073.1:3305000-3905000 GCA_035045945.1 Drosophila anceps
ACTCTTTGTTGGCGTTTTGCGTGCATGAATAGCTGACCAGCTAATGGCTTTCAATTAGAACTGTTAGCGACGGCATCCGTTTTGGCGCAGCTTAACGCAACTTCAATTTTGCTTAATCAAACGTTATTAGTTTACGCCGACGACACTGTTTGATGCGCCACAATGCGTACATAAAAGCCGATTATTACTATGATACGGGCTTAAAGTCAAAGCAATATAACTGGCAAGGTTGAGGTGTTGCAGTTGAGCCAACAAATGCGTTTGACTAACGGGCCACATAAATCAGTTATTAATACTGCAGTTTCTGTGGCTAATTGAAGATGGTAAGGGATGCAAGGGATGTAACTAAAACTGAGAATTTAAGCCGTCTATTATAGTTAGTGAAAGATTAGATTAGATTAGATTAGTTATATGGAATGTGTGTCTCCTGAGATTGGAAATATGTGCTCACTTTCGATCTATAAGTTATACATTTTATAGATATTACTATTTGGATTGCACTAAATTCTAAATTCTATTTTATTTTGCAGCGAGAGATTTGTAATTTGAAGGAAATTTTTGCATCAAATCACTAGATCTGCTTGCGCGCGCACTAGAACTTGGAGAAGACTCAAACGCCATCAGTAGACTGGGTCTCGGACTGGGACTTAAAATATATATAAAATATGCCCTTAAACACTATCTCTAATAGTTACGCACTCCAACTCACTTTTGCCTTGCTTCGGTCTTTCACAGCCTTATAAAATATAGTTAATAAATTTCTGTTGAAATTCAGTTGCCTAAAAGGTACCGCGACGACATCAATCTGTACATGTCTCATTAACAAACAAATATAAACATAATTTATATTTTATTTTAATTTTAAAGTTTGAATTAAAAAAGTTTCAAAAATCCCTTTTATAAGTTAATTCAAAATGATATATCTATCAGCTAATGTTAGCTGATTGAGCTTGTGCGAATCTGACTATTACACCAAATGCGGCTGCTGCTAAGTTGCCGAACGAAGCTGACAGTCGCAAGCCAGCATTCAGCACGAATGGCTGCAAGGCGACGCGTCAGCTTCCGCCGCAGCTTATGGAGTTTTCTCCAGCTGGGGCAGAATAAGCTATTGATTATCTCAGTTTTTGCATAGAGCTCAACAGCTCAAATATCAATAAATAATTATAAAATGAGATCAGTTTACTTATGCATCAGCTAATGGCTTAACATAGCGAAACTAAACTATATATGAACCAATCTTCAAGCTAGAATCAGTAGGAAGCGAGTTGAGATAGCTGCAAATGGTCAGTCTCGGCCGTCAGCTCACTCTATATGGTATGACGAAGTGCATTACTGCTTACCGACTGGAAATGGCTCCGCTTTAACTTCCAGGGTGTTGTCTTTCTATGAGCTGTAGCTGCCACATTTTCCGCCACAAAACTAACAAGAGCTTAAGAGTGCTGCAGCTGATTTAGATAGATATTTAAATTATACAACCACCCGTTGGGGGCAAGTCAAGATCTAAAACTTCAGTTAAATGTAGTTCTACTTGAAGCGTCTAGCAGCTGCATGCAGCAATTGCTGCTAGCCCGCTGAGGCAACTGCAAAATTACTAAAGAAAACTTTCAAAATCTTGCAATTGCTAACATTATCAAACGAGCTCTTGGGTACTCAGCCCGCGTCGACGGCCCCTCAAGCAGCTTGGCAATTGGCAACAAGTTGATTTGAATTGATTTTCTATTACACTGCATAATTTGGATAGCAGTAGCGTAGCGTAGCGTGGCCGCAATTAAATCTGCTACTTATTGAATTGTTTTGCAGCGCATTCATGCTTCAGTCTGTTCGGTTCAAATGTCAGCTAATTGCCTGCTCGTATTTCAAATGTAATGGGCCCTTGGGTCGAATTTGACGAGAGTGCTAGTGCTAGTGGACTGAAAAGGACGCTTTGCGCTTGGAGTTCCACTTGAGTGGAGCAGCGGGGCTATCGTCTTTAAATTTCAGCGGAATAACAATCGACAAATCGACTATCGATTACATTTCATTTGTGCGTGGCCATAATAAAACCATTCGCAAAACGGTTTTCAACAGGCCGTTGCCAGTCGTACGTGTCTGTCATGTTGAATTAATGCCAACGACACTGAAGACTGCGGTGCTACGGGGTGAGCAGTGACGGCAAATTGAAGTCAATTCGGTTGTACATGGCGTATGAGCAACGTCTTGTCAACTGCTTTGCTTTGCATTCGTATGGGCCGCGCCCAAACTGTCAGCTTGTAGCATAATTGTGCGTCGTTAACTTGATTATGAAGGGCTCTTCACACACACACACAGACACACGCGGGCACACACACACAGAGACAGTTTTAATGTGCAAATGGCGCACTTTAAGTCAAGCAATTGGAAACTAAATTGGAATTTTTACGACAGGCATCAAGCAGCTCAGCTCAGCTCAGCTCAGTTCAGTTCATCTCAGCTCGGTTCAGTTCAGTTCAGTTCAGTTCGGTTCGGTTCGGTTCGGTACAGCACAATGGCTGGCTAAGGGGGCGTGCAAGAGCATTGTGTGTGCGCATTTGACCGACAGCCCAACAACAATACACACTCTCACACACACACACACACACACACACACACTCGCATGTGAACATTTGTAAAATTTCCCTTAGGCCCCGTTCGTCTGAATTAAATGTTGACGTGGCTAAAATTCACGCCTGACTTGGCTGCCGCTGCCTAGTCGACCATGAAAAATTGTCACCCCCCGCACCCAAAAAAAAAAAAATAAATATATACATATATATATAGAGAGAGAGAGAGAGAGAAACGAGACTAAATAAAAGAATATTGTTCCGCTTCAATGTGCTGCAAAATGTGTTGATAAAAAATATGCTAATAAATTGTTGCAACAATTATGATTTTTGAGAATCAATTTGATTCATAAATACATAATTCGATTAAATGCATCAACGCAATTTGCTGTGCATAAATAGATCAACAAGTGACTGTCTCTCTCTCTCTCTCTCTCTCTCTCTCTTTCTGTCTCTCTGTCTCTACAGATGCCACAAAGTCAGCAGCCGAATGGAAATTGGCTTTGATTATTGACTTGCGGCAGCTGTGGCAAGCGCTTGTTTGTCTCGCTTAGAGATGCAATAAATGAATTTGTGGCTGCAGCTCGATACATGAAATTTGCTGAAAAACGGCAAGAAACGTGCTGCCAGGCGACAGGCGAAGGCTGGCGGGGCACACACACAAAAAAAAGAAGAACAGGATGCCATAGATAGAGCTGCGCGCACAGCTAGCGGCTTTGCTTTTGATAAATACTTATGCACATATTAGCAACATATAATGGCGTGAGTCTGCCTCTCTCTCTCTCTCTCTCTCTCTGTGTGTGTGTGTGTGTGTGCATAAACAGTTGCCAGCTCGCATGCCCTGCCTGCGGCTGTGTCTGTGTATGAGAGTGTGTTAACTATTTTTGCTGCCTGCAATTGCCTTTGGGCTATTGACACATTCACAAACACTTTGCCACAATCTGCTGCCGCTGCCGCTGCTGCTGCTACTGCTGTTGCTGCTGCTTCCGCTCACAATTTTTTTCTTTCCTATTTTAGCCTGCAGCCACATTTTGTGCATTTCATGTTGGGGTTTATTTTTTGTTTTTTGCTTTTTTTGTTTTTGTTTTTGGTTTTGAGGCTGGCAAATGCAAAGCATTGCGTGCGGTTCGTTTGTGAGTGCGCAGCTTGTGTGCTTAGCGCAAACAGCGCAATTCATTTGAACTTAAGATTTGGCAAATAAAATTTCATATCAATTGCAAAGATCGAAAGCAAATATGTATTTCTACATACATATACATATATGTATATACCCATTGAGTTTTTGTGCTCAGCAAGTTAATTAAAGTATTTGCTACTTGGCGGAAGTTGGACTTTTGTGAGTAAAAGCTGCAGCAATTTCTATGAATTTTCAAGCGCTACTTTTAGACACGATTTACACCGGAAAGCAGTTGCTGCCCTTTCCTGACTCTGGGCAAGAATTTAATTAGCCTTACGAGGACTGGCGGGCGGTCGGATTTTATTGACTAAGAACTTGTTTTCTATGTAATCGCATTAAATTCAAAGAAATGTTTGCTTCTATTTAAATGTGCAAATAAATGCGAAATAAATATATAAATGTATATATATATATATAAATAAATATATATATATATATATATATATATATCTTTATATATTTATATACAAAAAACCTTTTATGATAGCCCAAGCGAATTAATAATGCATAAATTAACAAAAGTCCAAATATATATATAGAATATACATATACATATATATATATAAATATAGCGCTACGTGTGCCATTTAATAACTGAATTATTAAGAGAAGTCAGGAGGGAAGGTATAAGGAATGCCGGAATTTGTGGCGTTTGTCCTTAAAATTCTATTGAAAAAAAAAGAAATTAAACAAAGGCAAAATAAATCTTTTGAATTGTACTTTGAGTTTTGACTTAATGCAAATTAAATAGGCAGCAATGCATAAACTTCAAGTATTTAGGCGGAAATTTAAGGCGACTTCAGTGATAATTAGCCAAGTTTTGGGAACTGTGATGCGGCTGAGAGTTTGAGGCAACTGTGATGTTTAATGTTTTTATTTTATATATTTTGCTTTAATTACTTAAAAATAATCTAAAAAAATCAATCAATTAATTTGATTTGGTAGAATTAGGTTAGATATATAAATGTAAAAAATGCAAAATTGTATATATATTTATATATAATTTTAATGGGAACTATATTTTTGGTTTTTTTTTTGTTTTCGGTAAGTTTGTGTCTTCAGCTGGCAAATGTGGTAAGTGTTTTACTTAACCAAAAGTGAGAGCAAATTGATTAATTTTTGCAATTTTTGTCAGTTTTAGAAGGTCAACAAGAGATAAGTGGCACATGTCCATAGCTCAATATGAATTGTAGCTAAAACCGTCTTAACGCTGTCAGATTAGAGCTTTATATATGTCTGTTCCACAAGTCCAAATGACATTGACTAGTGTTATGAGAGTTCCACTTACCTGAAACGTTGCTAAAACCTCAAATTCTACAGACTACTGTCATTTGTCTAGTTTCTTTTAAGTAAAACAAATATGTTGAGCAGATATTTTGTTGGCATCTTAAATAGTAAAGTTGCAATTTACACAAAAATCAACTATGCAGTGTAATATGATTCAGAGCTTATTTGCCTTGAGCCTTGTATTTCGATTAGCAAAGCATACTTCTAATGCCCACATCGCTATGCCTTCGTAGTTGAACTGACTTGCTGCCGTGCCCTGCAAGCCAGACTAAAGCCAATAGCACCTACACTGCACTGTGCTGCGGTCACTTTAATGTGTACAGTAAAAGTTCTAAACGCATAGCGTGGAAAATCTGTAAACACAAAATTTCTGTACTAAACTTGATTTTCCATGCAAGTCTTGTTATGCCAATACCAAATGCTAATGAATCACATATTTCACTAAATTTATGCAACTGGAGTCTGGGTGAAACTATTCAATGTGCTGCTGAGACCACAAATACCAGTAGCAGCTGCTGCAGTCTCTGCAGTCTCTGCGCCAGCAAATTAAGTTTGAGTTTATCAAATTAGCAAGAAATTAAACCAAATTAAACCAAATTAAACTAAATTTACCAAAGGCAAACTATTCTGTGGGCTTTTTTGATTTTTGGGCAACTAACTCGAAGTTTTCTTTACAAACTATTTTGCATATTGGTTTTGTTTTTGTTTTTGTTTTTGTTTTTCTGTCTGTTTTTTTGCAACTTTTTATTAAATTCGTACTTTGAAGTTGGAATTAAAATTTAATTGCCTAACATTTGGCCAACTCGTATTTACAAGCATCCATAAATCAGGCTTCAATTGAGTGTATTCACAGAGTGAATGTGAGAGGGGTATACATAGTCAATGTCATTGTGAGTTGTTGCTGCTGTGGCTGCTCCGGCTGCTGCTCATTGTCGTTGTCGCCACGCTGTCATCATTCTCAGCACACAATTTAGTTTTATTAACCAAGCCAGCAGGCCAGGCCAGACCAGACCAGACCAGGCCAGGCCAGCAGCTGAGTATGGTCGTGTGAAGAGTAGATTGCCCAGTGAGGGAGCGTCACGGAAAATGCCACCAAGAAAAATGAACTGCACTTCTAGTCGTTTGGCTGCCGCTGCTGATGTTGATGACTGCCTGTTGACAGTAGCTTGGCGGTGCAAACAATGTGCCCGCCCCGCCCCCCCGCGCGCCCTGCCACACGGCCAGCACAGGCAGCTCCCAATGGGCAGTCGGGCTTTTGTTGCCCATGCATAAGCCAATCTGCACACCCGACAACAGACGGCTGCACTCGTCGAGTCGACTCTTTTGTGTTTGCCCATGGGATCACTCGAGATTGCAAAACTAATCAAATCCTAAGCTTTAAGCTTGACGAACAACGCAACTCAATAGAAATAAAACTTGTTTTCAAATATTTTGCATAATTTTATTATGTTTTATCTTCTGCATTTTGTTGATTTTTGTAATTTTTGTTACATTTAACTACACATACTTAGAGACTAATATTTTTTATGTGAATGCATTTAATGTATTTGTTTTTTTCTTCTTCCTTTTTTCCTTTGCTTCAATATTTTCTTTTTTTTTATAATATTTTTTATCATACACATCAATTAGAGATATTATGTACACGGCAAATATTTATGGGGCTGGGGCGCACTTTATAGATTTTTCTATTTCATTTACTCGAATTGTTCTTAAAAGATTTGCCCTTTGCGTTTTAAAAGTACGAAAGATTCCTTAAGCTAGAAAATAGTTTATTTTTGATTACTCTGTTCCTTTGCTGCTGCTCTTGCTGCATTGTTTGTTCTTCTTCTTGTTTATGTTTATTTATTTATGTTTTTCTTTTTCTTTTTCCTTTTTTTTTTTTTTGTTATTTTGATTAGCAACTTTTACACATGGCCAAAAGTCTTTGTTTCGTAGTAACCAACATTGAAGTTTCAGCTGCATCTGCTCGGTTTTTGTTTTTTTTTTTTTTTTTGTTTGCTTCTAAGCAAACATCTTAAATGCTTAAATATTTACTTGGCTAATACGAAATGTTAACAAAAATAAATTAAACAAAAATCTATTTATATTTACAGCATTGATGAAACAACAATTCGAATGGAACTTTGGCCTAAATTAAATTTTCAATTCAAACGGTATGTACAGTTCAATTTATATTAGTATTAGTTTAGCTTGAATTTGTAATATTAATAATATTATATATTATATTAATTATATTAATTATATTTGTTAGTTTTTCTGTTGTTTTTACTCTTTATATTATTGCTAGTTTTTAATGCCAATTTTAATTATTTATTTTTTTTTTTTTTTGCTTAAAATCACTTACATAAAAGCTTCAGCTAGCTTTTAGTTAGAGAATGTTTTTTTTGGGGTTTTTTTTTTTTGGTTTTGCTTTCAAATACATTTTGCTTTTGTAAATGCACAATTAATAATTAATTTGATTAAATTGATTTAATATTTCGTAAGTTGCAAGTGAAAAAGCGCTGCTGGAACTCTCTTGCACGTGTCTCGATTACATGGAAGCTAGCAAACGAAAGGCTCAATCAAACACATGCATTAATCAAATCACACACACACACACACGCACGCACACGCACACATACGTGTGCCAACGCAGTCACACGCCCAGGCACGCACAGCTATATAAAAGTAATTACACATACACACACACACACGCATACACATATATATTATTTTGATTTTTGTTTTGTTTTTTTTTTGTTTTTTTTTTTTTTGTGTTTAGAGCCTAGTTAAAGAGCGAGAGATGATTAAATGTGGTTCGCTTTGAAGAATTGTAATAAGGGTTTTACTTATGCATTACACTTAATTATCGCTTCTACGTTCCTTTTGATGGAGTTTAGTTACAAATGTTGCGGGCTGTCGAGTCTCTAGACAATCTTCATATAGACACTTGTGTGAAATATCCGATAGCCGATGGCAATCATTACCATAACATTATGCAGCTGCCTCTGCGTCGTTTTAGTGGAGCCACCCACATGTCCGTGATACATGGCCGCAGGATTATCGCCTGTACGGATGAGCAGACAGAGAGAGAGAGAGAGAGAGAGAGAGAGCGAGAGAGAGAGATGAGAAAAGAGATAAAAATCAAGGTAAAAATGTGTTCAAATTAATTAAGCCCCACACACACGCTCAGGTGGAAATAATAATAATAAAAAAAAAGAAAAAAACAAATGCTAATGAGAGCATTTGCAGTGTCCCCATAGCTTGCAGCGATTGCCACACAACCTATGCTGGCCATATAAGTTATTGGCTTTGACACGCCCCTCCCCCCCACCCACACACTACGACTTGTAGGTGTCGGTGTGGGTGTGTGTATGTGTGTGTGTTTGTGTGTATGGTTTAGTGTTTATGGCCTGGCTTTAATGGCCGCCTTGGTGGTTCGGGCATTTTTAATCCGCATGACTCTGTGGCCCTGTAATTTTCATAAATTACTTTTATTGTTCTCTCTCCTTTGCATATTGTTGTTGTTGCTCTTGTTGTTGTTGCTTTTTCTCACTTGATATATGAACTGTAAAAGCGCCACGCACAACTACACAAATACGTTTGCAAATAAAGATATACAGATGCAGATACGGATACAGATACGGATACAGATACAGTTACAGTTACAGATACATTCGTATTTATGTGGGTTGACGCAGTTGTCCGCATTTTATTTACTTTTTTCCGGGTTTATTTTGAGCTTAAATTTTATTTTGTTTCCAGTTTTTTTTTTTTTGACTATTGTAAATTGCATTTCGTCGCTGCTTTATTTAATTCAATTATAAACGCAGCGTGAAATTTCAACATTTAAAAGTTAATCTGCATAAATTCAGCCACGTTTCCATATTCGCTTTCGCCAATAGCCCAAAGACTCGCAGCATTTCATACTTTGTGGAAAAGTTTATGGCAACAATGCATCAAATGAAAATTCGCGGAAAGTCGTACAATGTTTCGATTTACGTGTTTGAATACATTTTGTAGTGCTTTTTCGTTGATATGCAAAATTTGTCGTATTAAATGTGCTTAAAAATAAAACATAAGATAAATTTGACATTCATTTAATTTAGTAGAATTTTTTATAATTTAGAAAAAAAATAATTAAAATTTAAATAAAATATAAATATTTAATATAAATATATTTATTAAATATTAATAAATATATTTATTAAATATTAATAAATATTTTTGTAAATAAAAATTGAATGAAAAAATAATATAATAAAAAAAATATATATAAACTAAAAAATAAATTTAAAATTTTTTTAAATTTTTCCAAGTTTAAATTTATAGATTAACAAACAATAAAAATAATAAAATAAAATAAATTTAATATTAAATATTTTTATTTTATTTTATTAAATATGTTCATAAGCAAAAAAAAAATACAAATTATAATATATAAATAAATGATTGAATCGAAATATATATGAAAAAAAATATTTTAAATATTTTTCTTAACTTTGCACACAAAATTGAAATTAATTTATTTCCCACAAATTGATTAAGCAATCATTAATAATAATCTCAAGAAACGTTTTACCATAAATAAATAATTAATTATCCCACATCGCAAAGTAACAAATCATCTCTCGATTAAAACGAGTTAATATATAAAAACTTTAAGCTATAAATCAATTGCAATGTGCATGAGATTCAATTCGAATTGATTGTAATGCTGCAGCCATTTTTTTGCAGCTATTTTAATGCCGTATTAAGTATACGCACAGTCAAGCAACATGAAAAAAAAAACAACAAATTCGAGTTTGATGCAGTTGGCGGGGCGCTGACTCACCTTTGAAAATGTGCACCAAAACGCTGGCGGGCTGCGTGTTGCTGGCCACACAGGTAAAATTGCCAGAATGCTCGCGACGGGTGCGCTGAATTGTAAGCTCCGATGATTGAAAGTCTGCAATGAAGTGAACGCAAAAATGCAATCGATGTTATGGTTATGGAGGGTTTGGTTGCGGTTCGGTTGGGATTGGGACTGGGTTGCGGTTGGGGTTGGGGTTGGGGTTGGGATAGGGATTGCTGCCGACAAATATTGTAGAGGCTGAACGGGCAGCGGCACTCACCTGGCTCCGTTGACACATTAATGCCCCGATCAATGTCATAATTAATCATGCGGTTGTCGTGATACCAGAATATATACTCGGATGCCTCTGTATTTTGGACCACACGGCATTGCAGGCGCAGCGTCGAGCCGGGCGTCAGATAACGTATGGGCGGTCCTGATATTTCGGCGCGCGCTTCTAACCGAATTGAATGACATTTTGGAAATTGAATTGCCATTGCCACAATCGGATATTGTGTGTGAGTGTGTGTGCGAGTGTGTGTGTGTGATAGATAGATGGAAAGTGGTAGAGCAGTGGAGATGAAAGATTCGTAATTTAATAAAATGTATATGCAAATGCATGCTACATACAACTATTGATATATCATACTGTATGCTAAACTTGATATTTGACTATTTCACACAAGTGGCATATGCAATAGCTATATCTAAATGCAGTGTATATACGCTTATTCAATTAAATGTATATAGAAAGAGCTCTCTTCGGCATTCTATATATATTTCTTTGTGTAATTTTAAACTCTGGTTTAGTAGTTTTTGCTTCATTCTTTTATAATAGTTCTCACATAAACTTAAAATATATTTTTTTCTGCTTTCAGTTAGACAATATCCGCTAGATTTTCCAACTATATATATATATATATATTTGTCTATATCTCTCATATCTTTCAGTTAGATCCCATTTGCTAGTGTATTTCTGACTTTCGGCCAGCTCTACTCATATAAAAAAAAAATGCAATTTTCTTTGCTGATAATTTCACGGTTAGATGATTTAAGCCATTCAAACTATTTACTTGCTGAAGCAAAAATAAATTGCTCTGCCAAGCTGTTCAAAATCTCGACTACTTCACAATTTTTGTTTGTTTTTTTTTTTCTTTTTTTTTTTGGGCCAAATTCATGTCAACGCAGGGCCGACTGCAGTGGCCAGAGCTGCGCATCAACTGGTTCCTACAAATTTGTTCTGCCTGATTCTGCTTCTGCCAGCATTTGCGTGCCATATATATATATATATAAATATATATATATATATATATATATATATATATATATATATATATATATATATATATATATATATATATATATATATATATATATATATATATATATATATATATATATATATATATATATATATATATATATATATATATATATATATATTTCTTTTTTTTATTGCTCTCGATGCACTCATGCTGAAATTAGAAATGTCCATATGCCAGCTGGCTAAGAGAGAGAGAGAGAGAGAGAGAGAGAAGGAGTTGGCAGCCAAAAAATAAAGCAAGAGAAAAGCTAAAACTGAAAATGAAAAGCAAAAGCAAAGGCATAAAAAAAGGACACCTGCCCAAATGGCAGCGACTCAGCAAAGTTGGCCCCGAAAACAGCGTTGTCGACGTGGTCCATTGTTGTTGTTGTTGTCGTGTTGTTGGCCTTGGCTAACGCTAACTGACACACATTATTCTGAATTTAACAAACAATTTACTTTGAATGTGCTGCGCCTAATGGCGTTTTCTGCACAAGAACAAAAACGGCCTCAGCACACACACACACACACGCTCACACACGCTCACACACTCGCTGACTGGCTGAAACTGAAACTGATGTGACAGCCAAAAAAAAAAAAAAAAAAAAAGTAAAAATATATGTATAAAAGTAAAAGTGAAATAAGAAGTAGTAGAGTAAAGCAGAAGAAAACAAAAACAAAAAAAAAAAAACAAGTTTGCTACACATTTTGGCAACGCCTCGCATCGCATCAGACACAAACTACGACACACTTAATCAGATTCATGCTCTTAGCTCAGCTTGCGCGCATTTAAGAGCTCAGACTTTATATGAGTTGTTAAGCGGCAGTTGCCTTTGTGTAGCGATATATACTGTACATACATCAAAATTGAGCTGGGCTTACAGTCTAAGCACTGCACAGTTTGTCTCGTTGCTCATAATTGTGGCTTAAGTTGAATGTTTTTAAAGTTTTGCCTGCCAATGGAATGGGAAGCGCCGAATAGAGCGTAGCTGCCTGTATTACCACAGAGATTTAATGAGTTGGCAGATGGCTTTACTATAGTAAAGCATTTGGTTTGTATAATGAAATGCCTCTCAATTGCCAGCTAGAATATTGTAATTGTAATTATTATATATATATATATATATATATATATATTATAAGCGTAAGCAATCAACTTATGACTGACAAATAATATCTACACTGGACTGGAACTCGAATGCAAATTTCTATTACTTAGAAGCCTAGGCTAAAGCAACTCAGCTGCCAAATGGCAAATGCGCACCTAATGCTCAAAGTAACATTCTAGCTTAAATTTGATTAATTTTCTCTCATTTAACCAAGCTGTATGTGTGTAGAGCCATAGCCACTTGCATTCAATTGAACCAGAGTATGTTATCATCAAACGATTAACTCTTTTTAATATTCCTCTCCCACTCACTGCCTCTCTCTCTCTCCCACTTTTGATTGCCTCTCTTCTACTTACCGACTACACTCAAGTGCAAAAATATGGATGTGGGCGGATGTGTGGACACTTGACACTCGTAGACGCCGGCATCACGTAGCTGCACAAATTTGATTTGCAATGTCCAATCCTGCAGAGAAAAACAGAAAGCAACAAATGCAAAATATTTTGCCAAAAAAAAAAACGAGAGCCCATCTCAGTCTCAGTCTCAGTCGCAATTGTTTTTAGTCCACCGAAGTAGAGTTTGTGCAGTTTTGAGTTGCGCCCGTTTGATTTGGCGCTTTTCTGTCACGTAGACGCCGCGTAGTCGATTTGGCATGCAGCTGGCGTTGCGTTGCGTTGCCATGGCACAGCTGTCAGCTGTCGGAGCGCAAATGCAAATTAGTTTCGAAACTCACCTCGGAATGTTTTAAGTGCGTCGCACTGAAGCGCTCGTCGCTGCTATAGGTTGTTAAGCCGACCGTGAGCAGATGATAATCCTTTTTGCGTATCCAGGAGACCTACGGAAAAATGAAAAGAGCGAAAGCAGACGGCGCCATTAGTCAAATACGATTGAGGCTTGGCTAGGCTGGGCTAGGCTAGGCTAGGCGAGGCGAGAAGAGGCTAGGCCTAACACACACACGCACACACACACACACACACACACACACACACACATATTTGAGCATATGCCAGCATCATATTGGCCAGTCGTGCGTTGCTCTCAGCCAGCAAATGTTTGTCAATCCATCAAAGCGGACGACGACAACACGATGATGATGCAATTTTTCAAAAAAAGAAGAAGATACTGAAACTGAAAGACCCGTTGCTAAATCGAAAAGAACAAAAAAAAAAAAATATCAAAAAGCAATTACGTAAAGAAAGCAATATAAACAACAACAATAACAACAGCAGCAGCGGCAAGAACAACAACAACAGCAATAATAATAATAAACATAATAGCAGATTGATTGATCCCAGGTTCAAAGTTCAAATTGGCTGCTTAACTGTAAATAGACAAACAAACAAACAAAGGCAACAAACACGTGGAGGGCTTCTTACCTAACTGCGTGCCACGCCCACGCTTTCCCTCTCTGCCCCCCCCCCTCTCTCTCTCCCTCTCTCTATCTCTCTGTATGTCGACTTTTAGCTAATCTCAAATGACCATTAATCATTTCGATTTCGACAGCAGCAGCCACGTTTTGGCTGAGAGGTAGCTCACGGCACACACACACATACTGACACACAGTTAAGCAAACATCTATTAGCCCAGCAGGCTCAGATGAAGCCTAAAGAGTCTGTTGAAGAGCGCAGTAACGCCAGCTAGCTGAAGTTTGACAGGCAATCGTAAAAGCTGCCCAAGCATGGCAGCTCTCTCTAGGGTGGCTCACGTTGACTGCTAGCTACTCTATTTAGGATCTTGTTGAATGTGTGGCAAATTGCGTTGGCTTTAAGCAATATCTAAGGCATTAAGAAAGCTAATTAGCTCTTAAGTTAACTTTAGTTGCCTAAACAGTCTTTGCTATAAAAGCAAGATTTTGTTTCTTTCTAACTCATTTTTAAATAATTGTTGGCCAATATTGTTCAAGCCTTTAAATTCCACAAAAAGACAATTCGCTCAAGTTAAATTGATCATTGCTACATTATTTTCTTAACTGATTTTACTTTACGACTAAATTAATTGCAATGATTTTTGAGCTTTTTAGTTGTGGTAGATTCGTGTTTAGACTGATTTATAAATACATATTGAACCTATAAATTTCTTTTCTTGTCTGGCTTTTTAGTATTGGTAGATAAAATAGAATTTTAGCTGAGTTTTGAGATGTTCGATAAGATAAGGTAGATACATATAGCTGTGTTCATGAAAATAGTAGTGCGATATTATGAATAACATATTTTTTTTTATTAATTTAAATGTTTTTTTCAGGACTTGAGAAAAAGGAATTGACAAAACTTAGTTGTTCATGAAAATAGTAGTGGCTACCAGAAAGCAAATAAAAATATTTAATGTACAGGTCTAACTTGCTATATTATGTTTTACATGTGTTTTATGGTTAAATACAAAGTTGCATAGCCATTATTTTATAGCTAGATAGATTAGATCTTAGCTATAACTATTATATATAGAAAAGTCGCCCCAAACAATCTCAAAGCTGCCTCAACTGCTTGCCATTTAGCATACGCCCACATGTCTCAGCCAAAATCTCACAGCACAGCAAATACTTCTTTGCCACGAAGAACAGTGTATAGCATAAGGGTTCTGCCTTTTGTATAGTAGAATGCTGTTGCTGCAGTTTATCCCAATTTTTTTTTTTTTTTTTTTTACAGCCAAAAGTACGCGCGAGTAGCAATCAATACGCAATTGATAGAAAATTGTATTTATTATCTAAAAAAAGAAAGGAAAAGGAATAAAAGCTTTGAGGCCAATATTGACACACAGTAGACGAAGCGCCGGCGAGAACAAATGTTGAAATTAACTACAAAGTAACTGAAATTGTTAAATCGTCAGCAATTGGCAGCAGCGCAAAAAAAAAAATGAAGATGAGGAAGAAGAAAATACAAAAGAAAAAAAAAAACACTCGCGCAAATTGCTATCGAGTTGTACAATGCGGCGTATACGCAATGCGCCACAAATGAAATAAAAAATATATGACAGCTGCTGTCTAGAAAATTTCCAGGAATTACAGCAGCAACAAACATGCTAAGGCCTGCACATATATATATATATATAAATCGGCGAGGTATATTTGATTTTGTGTAAAAATTCTATGCTCGACTCTGATTTCTTTAGGCGCTAAAAATATTTTTGGCTCAATCGTTGTTGAATTATGCAGGGCATATTTAATGCTCGAGCATATTTGCAATTGAATTGTTTTCCAGCACCGAAAGTCATTTTTTATCGTGATTTTGCAATAGGTTATGCAATCAATATATCTTTTCAATAAAAAAAAAAAATAAGTAAAAAATTGCTGCAAAGTGCGAGGCATAAATTGTGAGCATAGAGAACTGAGGCGAGTTGAGTTCAGTTCAGTTGAGCTGAGCTGCTGTCATATATCTATCTGCCTAACTCTCTATCTGTTCAGTTAGCTAGCTGTCGCTCTCTCTCTCTCTCTCTCTCTCTCTCTCTCTCTCTTTCTCTCTCTCTCTTTTCTTTATAACCCTGCTTCTTCATCTTCTTCTTTTTTTATGATATTTATGATGGCGGTGTAGTTCGCTCTAGCTGCGACGTGTCGGCAAATAAACTCTGAACCGTGCAGTGCTAAGGCAAAATGTTGCAAAAAGCGTCAAGCGGAATGTGTGGCAGAAGGATGTGGCTGTGGCAGCAGTGAAGCCATCACGAACAAAAATGTGTCTGCCCGTTTCAGCCAAGCTGCAAGCCAAAAGAAAATACACAAAGCGCAAAAAAAAAAAAATGGAAAACAACATGGAATATATGTATAAAATGTTGCGGCAATTAATCAAAAGCATGCGAATTCCTTTGCCAAAGTGTCTCTGTGTGGCGGCGAGTGTGTGCGTGTGTGTGCGTGTGTGTGTGTGTGTAGCTGGACATGTTTGCCATGTGTGTGCGGCGCATAAATCTCAGCTGGCTGTCATTTGAGTGTGTGCGTGTGTGGTGTCTGCTTTTGCGGCTGTTGCGGTTGTGTGTGCGTGTGTGACTGTGTGTGCTGCAGCTGCGAGCGCGCAGATAATTGTTTACATTTTACCTTTTTTTTACAAAATACACAAAAATATAAAAAAAAAAACACACACACGCACACGCACACAGGAAAAGCTGCAAAAATAAAAAATCAGCATTTAATTTATGGCCAAGCGTTGGCTGGGGGCGTTGTTTGTTAGGGGTGTAACGGGGGAGGGGCGGGTGGTCTGTGCTGCGCACAGCCACAAATCACTTGTTAGCAAATTTATGGCAAATTTATGCTAACTACATGTCCTGGCCAAGCTGCCAACAGGCGTAGGTAGGCAGCGCGAATCCTTTCCGTCTGTCTCTGGCTGCCAATGCAGAAATTGTAGCATACTTATTGGCGCGGCGATTTTTTTTTTTGGCTCCCATTTCATTTACATGGAGTGTGAGCTGTGCGCTTATCGCCGAATCTTTCGACAGCTGCGCGCATATGCAAACTGTCTAAAATGCAGGTAGCTGGCACAGGTAGGGGCTGCCAGCTGCCAGTTGCCAGCGGCGGGCAGTGCTGCTTGTAATTGCGTGGCAGGTCGGGAAAAAAAAAACAAACGAGCAAATTCAATACAAAAGCCGATTGCAAAAATTGATTTTTTTTCCTTGTCCTTTTACTTTTACATTTTATTTATCTTTAGCCGTTTTTTTTTAGCCAACTTTAAATTGGCTTTCGTTGTACTAGTTGTTGCATGTTATTGACGAGCATGTTGTATGCTTTATTTCGCGCTGTCCATCCAATTTCCGTTGCCGCAAGCCCACGGGTCAATGCAACACGAAAAATTGCAGCGAATAGAGCGCCCTCTGCCGGTCGGCGGCAGTCGAAAGGGCAGTTAGTTGCAAATTGTAACAACTTTCCATCGTTTTCGTGTTTTTTGGGTGGCGTTTTGGTTTTTTTTGGTTCGATTGTACGAAAAAGTTTTTAACAAGCGATTTTAATAAAATTCTATTTAGATGCTGCTTTTTGGCAGCCATTTGTGCAGCAAATAGAGAGGAGATGCACAGAGAGACATATCAATAGAGATGCATAGATACATAGATATATAACAATATATATATATAAATGTATATATATGTGAATACAATAGTAGTTGTACAAGCATTTTTTGTGGCATTTGCGCGCAATTTAAAAAGGTAAAAAATAATAGAAAAAAACGAAAACTTTTTGCACAAAAATACGCTCAATTTAGTGTAGCTGTGTGTGGCTTGTTGTGTGTGTGTGAGTGTGTGTGTGTGAGTTGTCTGATAACTATTTTGTTGCAACGCGCTCTATGTGGCATTTGGGGGCGCTGCATATAGTTGGCATTGTTGAACTAGCGGGTGCGAATATTTTGCACTAACTGTGCAAGTGAGTGTGTGTGTGTGTGTGTGTGTGCGCGCGCGTGTGTGTGTGTGCGTATGAATGAGCATTCAAGTGCGCGCCATATCCATAACAAACTGCAGACCAAAATGGGTCAACAACTCATAAAAAAAAAAATAGGAAAAACTTAAGCCAAAGAAAACTTTTACGAAAAATGCGCAAAAATTGTTCAAGTTTACGTTTTATCAGCCAAAAATTTTAGTTTATTTTTTTTTTTTTTTTTGTGTATGCTACAAGTTTCAAGTTCAATTCGTGAGTTTGTTTTTGCTTGCATGTTCAGTTTAACATAAATAAGTAATTTTAAATGGAAAAGGCTTTAAATTAATAAAGCGTCGAATGGGCGGCTTGGGCAGAGGGGTTTGGCGCACCTTGTGCTCGGCTGCGCATTATTCATTATTCTTGAAGCGGAAGTGCGCATTAAATGCAATTAATGCATAATTAAACATTGAGCATTTGCTAATTGTGCTCAAGTCCGCCCGCCTTCAAATTAGCCTGTCAAATGGAAAGGCGAAAGGCGAACCCTTTCACAAAAATTTAGGGCCCCATGCCAAAACAATGAGCCATTCCATAGATATACATATATATATATATATGTATATATGTATATATGTTTATATATTTGTGTAAGAACCAAGGCGAGCATTAATAATAATCATTATAATAAAAGAATGGAGACGACGGGCCCAGTCCAATGTGCAAATTACCATAGCCTACTTTTCAGCTGTCAAGGCAACGCGAATCTGCAAAATGAATGTGAACAATTTCGAGTGTTTGAGTGCGAATGTTTTTTTTTTATTTTTATTTTTTTTTTTTATTCTTTTTGGTGGGCTGCAGGCACCCATTTCTCATTTCTCATTTCTCATTGCTCAGTTCTCTTTATTTTTATTTTTATTTTTTTTTCATAATTCATAATTCATATTTCTGTTTTGGGCTTTCATTAATGCCGCCCACAACAATTGTTGTTGTCATCATAATTGCAATGCAATTAAAGTAATTAAAAGTGAAATGCAGCCCAGCGTGGCAATGCTTAACTTTTGAGGGCTTTCAATTTTTATTTTGCGCTTTATTTTATTATTTTTTTTTTAATAAACTTAAATACCCAAAGAGCAACAATTAGGCAAGGGGTATAATTGAGGGTAGATGTGAGCAGAGCTGAAACTTTGTATGGAAATGTGAGCTGGAAGTGGAGAAAGAATCTTTTAGAAGACAGTTGAGAATGAAGAAGGAAGTTTGTGTAATTTTTGAGATGGGTAAATATGGCAAAATAAAATTATTATAAATTTTTTATTTATTTGAAATATATTTTAATATAAAACAAAACTTCAGCTAAAGAGAGAGAGAGAATATAACGCATGCATAAACTGGGCCTGGATGCTCTATGCTTAGATGTAGTGATATTATTCTATACATTATTATTATGTATTATTTTATTTACTTTTTATTTACTCTTAACAATTCTAAGAAATTTTACTCCAACTTCACGTTGAAAGGAAAATTTCCTTCATTTTTCAAGGACTCCATCACAGTTGCCCATCTAAGCCCTTCCTTTCAGTTGCCCTTTTCTTGCCTTTCCCACTCTAAATTTTTTCTGCAAAATTTCTGTGCCTCAGTTAATTCATAATTTATATCTCAGCATTGAACTTTCACCTTTTTGGGTCGTCGCAGCTCAATCGCAGTGCAGGAATTTGCAGCTTTTCTTAATTGTTTTCAAAGCGCCATTTGTCAAAACAATACACATAAAACTTTATAGAAATAATGAATCCATTTAGCATAGACTCACACACACACACACACACACACACACACACACACACACACACACACACACACCTTTACACACACATACACATAGAGTGGCATAGAGTGAAATGTGGGTCAAAAATTGTTTGTCTTTTGTTGTAGCATTTGTTTTAATAAACATTGTGACAGGCAACGACAGGACCAAACAAAAGGACACAACTCATTCACTGCGGGCGAGCAGCTGGCTGTCTGTCTGCTTGCCTGCCTGCCTGCCTGCCTGTAAGCCTTTATCAAGTTGTCTTGGCCATCTGCCGCAGTAGCAACAGCAGCAGCAGCAGCAGCAGCAGCAGCAGCAGCAGCAGCAGCAGCAGCAGCAGCAGCAGCATGAATGCCTTATTAGCTGACAAACAGGCTAATGGCAGAAAACAGGACAAACAGGACTGCAAGTTCCGCTTACTCGACACCCGCTGCTGCTGCCACTGCCACTGCCACTGCCACTTTCGTTGGCCGTCACTTGTGTAATTACGGTTCAGGCTGCCAGCGAACAAAGTGATAATGATTTGTATTCATTAAAAAGGTTTATGGCAAATTTTGAGCAACATTTGCTTTGCGGTCAGGCGGCCAAACAGCCGGCCCATACCTACGCCAAAGCTAAGTGGCTGACGTTTAGTTAATGTTAAATTAGCCGACAGCATACAAAGGATGTGGGCTTTTTCGGGGCAGGTTGCGGTTTTTGTTGCTGTCATAAAGTTTTCTCATTTAATTGCCAAGCTCAAGCCAAAGCTAGACAAATTTCTCCAGCCATGTGGTTTTATGGCAACTGCAGTTGCCAACAAATGCAAGTGAAAGACAATGGCAAGACTTTATTTCTATGCTAATTAAATGCTTAACATTTTGAAGTACATGTCAGCTGTACAGCAAGCTAATAAAGCACATTTAATGAAGTGCCTAACATTAAAAGAGGAAAAGTCTGGTTGTGCATACAATGAGGTAGGTGTATGAATGCTTGGAAGAACAAAAGTTGTTAGATAAGGAATGTGTGGAGTAAGTTTGACAGTTAGATAGTTAATTATATTATATGTTATTTATTTGTATTACATCTGTTGGGGATGCCATGCAGGGGACCCAAATAGATGATCAAGAATAACTAAAAAAATATACTGAAAAAGTGACAATATAAGCTGTGCTATTTAAGCAGATGAATAGGCGTGAATACATACATCTATTCAGTTATATTTGCTCAGCTATTGCCTTTAATCAGTTAATATATAGCTAGAGTTAGTTAGTTAGCAAGAATATTTATTATATTAATATTAAATGTTTGCTGCAAATTGATAGCTCACAAAAAAAGAAAAACTTCATGCGAAAAAGAAAAACTTCATGGAGAATTTAAAATTAAATCAAACTCTGTCTGCTGCGGCGACAAGTTTTATTTAATTTGTGCTGCTTTATACAACTTTCGATGTCATTAGAAAGTCTTGAAAAAAAAAAAAACAAAAAAGAATAGTAAGAAATATATGGTTTTTATTTTATTGAAAAGTTTTATTTCTATGCCAAGTGGGAGCCGAACTTAACCTATGAAATGAAATGAAACTAAATTTTTGTTAAGAGTATTATAACTTATATATGTATGTTCAACTGACTGTCAAGAACTTGTGTTATTTTAACTGCGTTGAAGTTTATATTTTTGAAATCTGCTCTCCTAAAGCTGCTTTGCTACCTCTGGCATGAAGTAATACGCATAGCTACAGATGCACACACACACACGCACACGCAGACACACTCACATTTGGTCGCTATGGCAAACAATAATAAGAAAAGTATATGCAGTGGTACGTTTATATACAACAGTGACTGTGACTGCCGGGCACTACAAATATTTTATAATTTTATATGCTATTTTAAGCAGCGTTGACGGCGACTCTGGCAAGAATGCCAGAAGCCCAGACTACAAGCCTCAATGCTACAATGCACAGATGTATTTCATGTGGTGTATGTGTGTGCGTGTGTGTGTGTGTGTGCGAGATGAATGCAAGTGCCTTAAAGCTCTCACAATTCATACGTAACAAAAATGTGAGCTATAAAAACGGGCCAAGAACAAAAACAATAAGAAAGCGAGCGAAGCGAACAATAAACAAAACTTCAAATAAAATGGCACAAAAAAATTATATATATATATATATATATATATGTACATATATATAAATGTACGACTCGGACTATATAATATTACGAACTCTGAGCCTCCGCATACATAAAAAGTAATTCATGTGCACAAAAAAAAAAAAAAAAATTGAAGAAGAAAACAAAGAAAAATACGAAAAGAAAAGGAGCAAAATAATTTATAGCGAACTAAGCTAAGCAAAACAAGGTCCGGTTCTGCTCTATAAACGGCAAAAAGTATTTTATGCGAGCAACAATAAATACAAATTATTAGACACGAATTATGTGTTTGTTTTGATTAAAAACGCGCCTGTTTGCCATAGCCAGAAATTATATGTAAAATACAATTATATATAAATAAGTAAATAAATATATATATATATATATATATATATATATGTATAGAAGTGTATATGCTTATGCCTTAGCAGTGATTTTTGGCAAGTTTAGAATAACCCTCATCAATGTGAAACAGTTAGGCATACCCTTTATAAGTTGGGAATTGTTGCATGGGCTATTTTGTTACTTTGATATTTGCTGCTGTGCTTAGAGGAAAAAGTATTGCTGACTTTAAGAAATATATAGAAAATATAAAAAGTTTTAAATAAATATTATTATATTTAATTAGACTGCCAAATTAATGAAACTTTTAAAGATTTCTCATAAAATTAAATATTTGTATAATGAAAATTTATTAAAAAAAAAAACAATTATAAAAGATTTAACAGAAAACTATGCTATTATTATTTTTTTATGTCAAACTTTTTTGTAAAACTTACGTAATATGATGTTAAATATTTTTTAAAATTTTTGTTAAATTTTTTAAAATTAACTTTTAATAAAATTTTAAATATTTAAGATGTTCCAAAAAAAGTGTTTTTTTTTTTTAAATTGTTGTTAAATTACATAGTTAAAAAGTATATATTTGGTAGTCCCATTTTTGTAATGCAATATATTCTTTTTTGTTCAGATACTAAAACCTGTTATATGCAGAAGAAACTTTAGTTTAATACATTTAAAGAGACCTGAATCTATATTGAAATATTTCATTTTAACTATTCAAAATCCATTGGCCAGCAATTGCATATACACAAATGCCATAGCCTTAATATTAGCAAAAGAAAACGCAGTGAATAATACTGTAAGCCACATTGAGTAACTTTCTCAGAGTCGTATATATGCATATCATATATAATAATTACTTTATTTATTTTATACTTTCTTCATATATTTCTAGTTCAACTACAGCATATCTTTCGGTCTACCATTCACATAATTCTCTTTGTTGTTTTTCCCAACTGTTTTTCTGGTTTGGACAATGGCAAGTTGCAGCGTATCAGATCTTAAACTTTTAAAATTCTAACAAGTTATATGCGAGTTGTATGTGTGGAAATGGAGCTGGGGTTTTGCTTAAATATTTGCGTAACCTTTTTTATCTAAACGACTTATCTAACTGCGGGACTGCTGCTAACCAGAAATTCAATCCAGAACGAGAGAGAGAGAGAGAAAGACAGTGTGAGAGAGAGAGAGAGAGAGAGAGCATAAACCCTTGAGCGTTAATTTTCATAAAATACCAATTTCGGCATTTTTATCTTGAATTTTGTTTGCACTTGCTAGTGGCTGTGTGTGTGTGCGTGTGTGTGTGTGTACATGTGTGCGTGTGTGGGTGGAAATGAAATTTACCTTACAATTATATTCCCTTTGTAATCTGGCAAATTATATATAAATTAGCTGCTGTATCTGCAAAAGTTATCCAACAGCTCTGCTGCTCACTTTTCCAACGCTCAAAGCTGCTGGAGGAGCGGCTGCAACTTAAGTTCCTTTCGGAATTTAAGCAATTGGCATTTGCTGCTGGTCTTGCTTGGTGACATGCTGTGAGCACATTTAATTACTGCCACTTTTCTCTATGAAAATATCTAAAGAGTCTAGACATTAAAAACGACAATTTATCTAAAAAGTAATTAAGTGCTCAAGTCGCAAGGACGCACACGCGCAGCAGCCGAAGCAGCAACAGCAGCAGCAGCAACAGCAACAGCAGCAGCAAGCCAGGATGACAGCCTGGCTACCTACAGCCAGCTTTTAGTTGTGCAAGGCTTTGCCTCTGGCTGCTGATTACGTTCAATTTATATATACACAAGCGTGTGTGTGTGTGTATGTGTGTATGTCGTAGCTGTAGCTTAAAGTATACCGGATGGCTTGTGCTCTCTGTATTTGCTTTAGTTTAAATGTATTTGCTTTAGTTTATTTTTAATGCCATTTAAGCTGCACTCTCACAAACACTCACACACACACACACAGCATTTCTCAAATGACATATTTTAATGTCAACTTTGTCTCTGATTCCGAAATGTGTCGTAATTTCAAAATTTCCAATGGAGCTTTTTCCACTTGACTAGCACGATTTGCTGTTGCTGCTGCTGCTGCTGCTGCTGCAGCAACTGACATTTAGTGCTTTCGGCTTTTATTTGCTGTTTGTTGCCTGCAATTTGATTTATGCGCTTTAAATTTGCTGCTGTGTCTGTCTCTTTGGCTAATCAAAGATTTGCCTTATTGTTGTTTGTCATGCCAATTGCTTTTGTCAAACGCATTTTGCAAATTTTCCAAGACATAACTTAATTGGAATTTGGCTTTTGGATTTTGCCCCAAAACAAAAAAACGAAAACGAAAACCGAAAATCAAGCAAATCAACTTGGCTTGGCATATTTTCGGCCATTGAGCTCAGCCTTTGACAAATAAAAGCTGACAAAGATTTTCTTTATGAAATATTTATATGTAAACTGAGAATGTTTAATATTATTTGTGTAATTAAGTTGTCAATGGAGAAACCGTGCAGACAAAAGAAAATGCTGGCAAATGAATTTGTGTTTCGCCAGAAATTCCGACGTGCAAAAATAATATTTAGTTTGGCTTTCGAAATTACTGAAATTTAATTGAAATTGTCTTGGCCTCGCCTTGAACTCCCATGAATTTCCAAATTAAAACAAGCAGAAACACACATAATTACTCAGTGCATGCATCTTATGGGAAACTTTGTGTTGCAAATGTGCTTCCTACACACACTCATAAATATATATATATATATATATATATATATATACATATATATAAATATATTTCGATGATTTATACATTTGCTTTGCTGGCTGCTGCTGCTGTTGCTGCTGTTGCTGCCAAAGCAACGACTGCAAAATCGCAGCGCGACAAAAATTAAAATTGCAGCAAAATGGTGAAACAAAGGCTCAGTCAGAGCAGAGCAAAGCAGAACGAATTTACGTGCTGCTTCTCGCGGAAGCAATTCATTTATTTAATGTTTCCTGCATTTTATTGTCGTCTGAAACTGAACAAAATTTACGACAATGGCAACATTAACGATGGGCGCGCAGGGCGCAAGCTGGCAAAAAGCAGCACGCAAAATGTTTAGAAGGGCAAGCAAAACAAAACAAAAAAACAAAACAAAACAAAAAAACAAAAAAACAACCTTCATTAAGGGTGCAACAAGCGACAAACGCATAAACCACCAAAGCACACAAACAAGGGACAAACCTTTGCCCAGGCATTAGACAAAGGCAAAAAGTTTGCTTTTCTGGCACAGAGTAATTGATGAACTAGATATACTCTGTATTTTGAGCGCTAGCAGGACTAGAGAGTGAGAGAGTGAGAAACGCTTAAATATAATATATGTAAAGAATAGGCTATAGCTGAGGACAAGCAATAATCAGAAATGAACTTGAGTGTCAAGTGTGGAGCGAGCCTAGTAGGAAAAATTATAGATGGAATGACTACTCAAGTCAATTTAAATTGAATTTATATTTCTAAACTATAATTTAAATATATATAAATTAAAAACGTATTCAACAATAGGAAATTTATTAAAGAAATTTCACTTATATAAAGAAATTTCAAACCATAAATAGAAAAATAATCAAATCAGGTACAAATAGATAATGAATACAGTCAAATAGAGTCAAATGTCAAATGCCTCTCTATGCAATTCTCATGAAATTTCTACTTATAACTTGTACTCTACTTTGAAGTTTTATATATTGAAACAGTTGAACAACTCACAAGCTGCGCTTTCGCCGACTCTACTCTTTCTACCATGAATTCCATACCCACACACGCACATAAATGTATATATGTAGCACATTTGTATGTATATTTCCTATTCATTGAACCTTTCCCATTGCAAAATACATTTGCATATTATAGTCATGTGTGCGTGTGTGTGTGTGTGTGTGTGTGTGTGTGTGTGCCCTTAATGCTGTTCATAAATTTCTGCGAATATTAATGCGCAGTCGGCAAAGGCAGCTCTGTGTGGTGTGTGTGCAGCAGGTGTGCAGGGCAAGCTATAAATATATATAAAAACACACACGCACACAGAATCACGCACACACACACACACACACACACACACACACAGAGAGAGAGAGAGTCAGAGCCAGAGCCAGGCAAACGTTTATGAAAATGCATGAAAAATGCTGTGAAATGTAAATGCATTTATAACAACTTGAGACTATCATCGATGTGTAAGGGCGTGTGTGTGTGTGTTGTTCGTTTGTTTGTGTGCGTGTCTATGTGTAAGCCGTAAGCAGCTTAAAATAGCAAAGGCGATGCATTTAAAACTGAATTCAATGCCAGAGACATACGACTTTAACAAGCAAAAACCGAATCGAAGCTCTGCTACAACACGCTGAAAGGCAGCTGTCAACGTTGTATGTGCGAGTGCGTATGTGTGTGCGAGTGTTTGCAATAGTGTGCGCTTGTGGTGTATGCGACCAAATGAGTCTCAGCTTCGATGGAAATTGCTTTGCCAGAGCCTCGTCTCTAATTTGTGCGCGCCAATTACGTGGCGTATGCGTGATATGTGCGTATGCGGATTTTGCGCTAATGATTCACAGCGTCACAGAGCATTCAGGCACACAGACACACACACACACACACACACACACACACAGACACACACACACACACACACACACACACACACACACACACACACACACACACACACACAGAATCAGTTACGATTGCACGCTGCAATCGTATGGGTAAATAAACACGGTGGCAATAACATCACATTTGGGAATTATTATCATTTTGCAGCAACTGCTAAGCTGTTTTGGGGCGACGACTGCTGTCATTTAGGCGATTCAACTTTAGTAGCTGTCCAATGGCCACTTAAGCACGAGCATGGCCCGGCTCAAGTGCAAACTGGCTAACCGGACGACGAGTTAACACACTCCATACTCAAGTATGTGTATGGGCGGGTGTGTGTGTGTGTGTATGTGGGTGGGTGTGTGTGAGTGCGGTCCAAAAGCCACACACGGCTTGCCGGAATTTTGGCCTACGGGCGCTTAAGTGCTTATTAACTTCTGCACACTTGAAGGCGCAATTATGAAATCGTCAATTTAAACCAGACACGCACAGAGGGAGCGAGAGAGAGAGGGAGAGGGAGAGAGAGGCTGGCAACACACGCTTCTAATCGTGTCCAGCATTTTGGGGCATAAACACGTTGAGCCTTGCCGAATTCCCTGAACGCGCGCCGAGTGGGCGGCGGGGCTTAAACAAATAGGCGAAGCGTGCGTGCAGCGTACGCTGCGTATGAGTAATAACTCTAGACAAGCGTAAAATTAATACCACTTGAGGCCATATAGCAGCAGCTGTAGTTCGCACTCACTCTCACACTCACGCTACATCTCTCTCACTCTCTCGCCCTCTCGTGAATCTGTCTCTGCGTATTGCTTGATTATTTGTAGTTGATGTACATTAGCTATTGGTGTAATTTGTTACCCCGAAGACGACGAGTGTGTGTGTGTGTGCGTGACTTACAGCTTGCTTTGGGCTCGAGCTATGTGTGTGTGTGTGTGTGTGAGTGCGCTTGTGTAACATAATATTTAGTTTCGTTTTATTATTATGAGCCATGCTCCAAGTGCAGCACTCGATAGCACAAGAAAAATTTAATTAATTCTGCGAAATTGTCAGGTGTACGTTGGGGGCGCAAGTGCCGTTTAGTGGGTGTGGCATGGTTACACATATATCCCTAGCGAGGTGTTTACTACATAAACTTGAACTTAACCATGGAGAACAGTTTGTCTTTTTGCTTCTGTTGTTTTCCACTTAAGCTTAGTGTTTTATGAAAATAATTGGAATTTAGCTTAAGCATTAGCTGGAATTAAATATTAAATATGAATATGTATTAATAATTATATGTTGTTTATTATAAATAATGTATATAACTATTAATATATTATTATTAATTGAAATAATATATATTATGCTTTATAAAAATATACAATATGAAGCAAAATAATTTGAAAAAAAATCAAATAAAATTGCTTTTGATAGCTCAGATAATATAAATAGAAAATAAAATAGAAATACATTTTTTTTCTGATTTTTCCACATTTTTCTATATTTATATAAAAGTCAATCGAACTCAATTCACATTTCATTTCATTTCTTTTATTTTCAATTAAAGCATTGAGTGTAAATGCGCTCGATCTATTTGCTATTGTGAATGACACTTTGTTAATTTATGCGACAGGCGGACAGAGAAAGAGAGCGAGAGAGAGAGAGAGAGAGAGAGAGAGAGTGAGAAAGCAAGGTGCAAACGTAGGAAAACTTCAAGTCGAGCTGCTGTTGCTCCACAGCCAGCCCCCAGCGAGGGCAAACAAAGCGGTTGATGAATTGATTTTAAATAAAATATTAAAACACTGGCGCGACAACGAGTGCTGCGAATGAATGCGTATTGCGGTTTTCCATTGCATGAATGAGTCATTTGTTGGCACAGGTATGAAACCGACCACAATTATAAACAGAGAGAGAGAGAGAGAGAAAGAGAGAGCGAGAGAGGGAGAGTCTGTGGGAGTAGGTGAATGTGTGTATATCTACTCCATATTTACTTACCACACCCTCGCCAATATGATGCACGGTGCAGGGGACGTGGGCTGTGGCGCCAATTTGTGTCGTCACCAGGGTTGAGTTCTCGGTGCCAAAGTACATGGGCGTGCCGAACACATTATCCGTGCCATCGATGCCGTGCGTCGACTCCAGATGGTTCTCGACGGG
The DNA here is from genome assembly GCA_035045945.1 of Drosophila anceps. NCBI lineage: Eukaryota > Metazoa > Arthropoda > Insecta > Diptera > Drosophilidae > Drosophila > Drosophila anceps. The sequence goes on from JAWNON010000073.1 coordinate 3,333,563, forward strand.
CTCAGGCCTGTGGGCAGGTATTGGATATGGCCCGGCCGTATCTTTGGCCTGAATACGTGAGTGTTGCTGCTGCATCTGAAGCTGTTCAAGTTGTTGCTGGTGTTGCTGGTGCTGCTGGTGCTGCTGGTGCTGTTGCTGGTGTGGGGATTGCGGCAGTCGCTTGTCATCGATCAAGTTGTTGGAGTCGAAGCTTGTTATGCTGCTGCCCGAAGAGGAGGACGACGAGGCGGACGATGTCGCTGACTGTGGAGCTGTCAGTGCGGCCGCCGATGCGGCGGCAAAGCTCGAGCCGAGCTCATGCGCTGGCGACATAATTAAATTTTGATTTATATGCCGTTGTAATTCCTCACTTGGGCCGCCCGACGTCGCGCTGTGCGCTGGCGCCAGCGCCATTGTTGCTGCCGTTGCTGCCGTTGCCGCCGTTGCCGCCGTTGCTGCCACTGCTGCCATGTTGTTGCCTGTTGAGTGGAAAAGAGCGAGTGTTGGAAGCATTTTAAAATGTGTTAATATATGCGCTGTCTGTCGTCGGATAAACAATAACAGCGTGAAGTCAATTAATTTGAATGTGCATAAGCATTGCGTATACGTAATATCTTTCATTGGGATTTTCATTAGCAGCGGGTCAGCGGGTGGTGCGCCAGCACTCGCCCCATCCAAATATCATTTGCATAAAATGACACAGCTAATTAAGGCAGGTACATTATGATGCGTTTTAGCCGACTGTTTCACCTGCTCTGCTCCATATGCTCCCCCATATACCCAAGCTCAGCGCAGCTTAACTCAGCCGCTATTGGCGTATCATTTTATGAAAGATTTTTGTTTTGTTTCTGCTTTAGAGTCAACAAAACGCAAACAATGAAAAGTAGCGGGAGACGCGAAATGTCAGGCTTGGTCATATTTACATAAATATCAGCTTGTTTATTACACAAAGCATACACTCGAGGCCATTGTTGTTGGCACACGTGCTCAAAAGAAAATATAATTTGTACATACATATAAATACATTTTATGTGTCCCTAACAATTTAATAAAATTAAAGCAGAGGCACAAGACATGAAATTAGCTTCAGTTGTTTCAATATTAAATTGAATTAAATAAAACAAAATTTGTTTAAAACTGAGCTACTATTTTAGTGAATTCATTTACATATTAAATTGTATTAAATAAAATAAAATATATTTAAGTTTTAGCTACTATTTTAATGAATTCCCTTGCACGTTAAATTGGCTTAAATATAATAAAATGTATATAAATTTTAGCTACTATTTTAATGAATTTATTTACATATTAAATTGAATTAAAAATAATATAAAATATATTTAAATTTTAGCTACTTCATCAATGCACCTAATCTTTAGCTCCTATTTCACTGAATTGCCTTACACAATAAAGTAAATTAAATATAATAAAATATATATAGATTTACGCTGCTATTTTAATGAATTCAGCGACAAATTTTGTTCGCTTCTTTTAAAATTTACATAAAATTTCATAAGTATTTCTATACACGCAACTCTTAAGCCACACATAAATTACTTAGACGCCTCCACACACGCAATTAACTTTCAAATGTTATTTAAATGCTTTCATTAAAAATATATTACGCATTTGCTACGCAATCAACTTACGTCACCAGAGACCAAGCATACATACATATATATATATATATCAGAAGTTAATAATAATGATAATTTAATTATATAAGAAACCAATATTTATGAGCTTAACGTCTCAATTAACAAACCCTCAACAGCCAGCTGCTGCCGCTGTCAATCAATAATACCCGCTATACCGCACTCAAGTGTTAGGGTATACAAGCGCGCACTTAGCGCTTGCTGTTTGGCTCTGTGCAAAAATATGTTTATTTCATAAATATGTAGAGTGGGAGATGGACAGACCGACAGAGAGAGAGAGAGAGAGAGGGGGAGAGAGAGAGAGAGAGAGTGGAGGAGTGTGTACCCACAACGCTTGGTACGTCTGTGGTTTTGCTTTTTGTTTATATGCCACGTTTATTAAGCTTTTATAGTGTGGATTGACGCTGAGAGTGGGGTTTTGCCATTAAGGCAACCGCATAACACGTTTCGGCATCGCTGAAACTCATTTGCAGTGCGTAATTTGTGTAAACCCAATAATATTTTCCTATTAAACATAATTGCATTGAACAAACGGAAATTCGGTTTTCTCTATTTGTCCTTGATTGGCATTTGGCCCATATCAATTAAGGCAAAATGCTAAAATTCAAATCTCAATTGCTTTCTATTAATTTGGTCACGCATTTCCAAGCCACAATTTACCAAAAATTTGATTTTCAACATTTTCCAGTGCGAGAAGTTCATTTCAATTAGCATAAATATTTGCAAACTGCATTTATGCATTTGGCAAAAGTCAGTGACAACCATTGATTGAATTGGTAATTTGATTTGCATTTAATGCTGCATTAATTAGTCCAAAGACATGCTCAACAAATTGTTATCTTCTCATCATTTATTACATTTGTTATCGGATGATTTAATAAACACGCAGAGCTTCAACCAAATTTGATTTTCTCGAAATCATTTAAGCTGCTTCACGTTTGCCTGCCAATGCACTCAATATAAATAAAGACTGCGGATTGATGTGATTTTAGTGCAATAATTAATTGTAATAAGTTTGAATTTGACAATGCAATTAGATTTCATCATCATTTTCAGCTCAGTCATGGAAATTTACAGTGATGAAGCTGATAGTTATGGGAAATTGTGTAGCAGTAGACGTGGCAGAGCCTATGAAGTATATATGTTATTGAATGTGGTGATCTAGCCATGTCCGGCTGTTCTCTGTACGTCCGTATGAGCCCAATGATTCAAAAGCCAAAATAGCTAGAGACTGGTGAGATCTTTACTTGTTCCCAAAGTAAAGCCCATAAGCAGAGCGCCTTGTTTTGTGTGTTTGTACAAAAGAAGTACAGAATGACTGAAATAGCAATATTCTGAGTAGAGTAGTTGTAGTGTAGTAGTAGTAAATTAGTTCAGGGTATCTCCTAGTCGGGCATTGCCTATAAAAACACTCTTACTAGCTTAGCTTAAAAAAGTTCTAAATTAGCGTTGATTAAATTACATACATATAACATTTCAATGAAACTGATTTGGTATTATTTTACATATTTGTTTCTATCGAACTCTTGAAAACAGATGTTTAAATATTTGGCTAAAGCTTTTACGTTTACATTTCTCAGAGTCAAATTTCAGCTAAACTCTGTCAGCCAATGCAGAATCGATAAAAATCAAATATTTTCAATAACTTGGCACGATAATGTTTAGAAAAAAAAAATATATATAAAAAAATATGCAAATCACTTGCGCTGACAAATCTGTCATGTTAATACTGAGCAGAGACACATATGTAGATATATCATGCCAATATATGGCATTAAAGTGCAGCTGCTGCTGCTGCTGATGACACATGATGCAGCAGCATCAATTGACAATCTATTTGCGCGCATAATTCACAGTTATTTTGAGGAGTTTTGCATTTGAATGCGAAATACCTCGACCATGCCATAGCCCACGAATCTCTTACAAACTATATCGCATTTGCGGTGCTCTGCATTGTTGTGGCTCGACCTCGGCCATAAGCCGTATTACGTACGAAAACAGTGTAATATGAAGTCTGACACACACACACACACACACAGTTACACACAGAGTTACACACACAACCACACTCACACACACAGTGCAAATAACCAGCTGCTGCGTGAGCACAATGCGAGTCAAGCTTTTATAGCTCTGCGTCTCCGTCTCTGTCTCCGTCTCTGTTTCTGTTATGGCCATTGGTTGCGGCTCAGGCGAGAACTTGGCCAAAGAGCTTGGCGCATCATCGTGGCATTTTTGTCACGTTCGCACGTGACTGCTTACAGAATTCGGCTAACATTTGCCAGCTGCCAGTTGCCCATTGCCAGTTGCCGGTTTCTACTTTTGTAGTTCGCATTTCGCAAACTCGCAGCGTTTTTTTTCTCTCTCCAGCTGGAACAAAATGACGACCGCATAACACACAGACACAACTGACTGTCGCTGTCGTTGTTGTTGTTGTTGTTGTTGTTGTTGTTGTTGTTGTTGTTGTTGTTGTTGTTGTTGTTGTTGCTACAGCATTTGCATTTGCTGCAACTGCCATAAAAAAAAAGTTTTGTCTATACTCTATCGTGCTGCATTATAATTTTGTTGCGAACTATGTGTAATGCTTTAATGACAGTCTGGAGTCGTTATGGCTGGGCTTCGGCTGTGCATATCAAATATTCTAAGCTGAAACAGCTGAAGCCGTGAAGCCTATTCAATTCTAAAAGAGAATTTCTTAAGACTTGCTCTTTCTGTGAAGTCTTTCAGTTTTTCTTTTTTTTGGTAACACGTATGACACAAGTCAAAGTTGATTAGATTTAGTTGTTGTAGCAGAGAAATTATTCTCTCCAGCTAAGCTCAGCAGTTTTAAATATTAAAATAAAAATTTATTAGAAATATTTATGATTTTTTTTTTAAATATTTTCCTTCTTTCTTTTACTGCTTGTTCTAAGGAAATACAAATTTTGCTTTTGTTCAATCATAGCATTGCCTTAGAGTATTTAATCTTTCACTGTTTGCCTCTATAACATCGCCTTCTATTCTTTTTTTTCCGCTTTGGTATTTTGCATTCCTTGGCTGCAGTTGGACGACTTTGTAATTGAATTTTTCAACAACGAGTAGCTGATGCGGCGGCTGTTGCTTTCGCTGTTGCTTTCGCTGTTGCTGTTGCTGTTGCTATGGTATGGTACGTTGTGGTTCTTTGTGGATTTACAAGCGCTGCGCATTGTCAACTCAGTGAGGTGCAAGAAAAACCCAACTGCAGCGGCGGCAGCAGCAGCAGCAGCAGCAGCAGCGGCGGCAGAAACAGCGCCACAAATATTTTGCGCAAAAGGTAACAACAACAAATTGCCTGTGCTGCACAACATGCACGTGTGTGTGCACGTGTGTGTGTGTGTGTGTGTGTGTGTGTGTGTGTGTGTGTGTGTGTGTGTGTGTGTGTGTATTTGCGTGTGTGATTATTACCGCTGCGGCATTCGCGAAACTTTTGCATATACAAGCAGCCAAGCAAGCATTTATTTAGGCTGTCAGTATGCAGCGGGTGTGTGTGTGTGTGTGTGTGTGTGTGTGTGCGTGTGTGTGTGTGTGCGAGACATGACATTTTAATCAAAAGTTGCGTCTTGTTTGTTATGCTGTCTGCTTAAAACAATGATTTGTCATGTGTGTGTGCGTGTGTGGGTGTGTTTGGGCTTTTGCCTATAGTCTGGCAATAATTAAAGTTTACTGCGCACAGGGCGTATGCGTAACATTGCACGAGAAACCCTACAATTATGTCTTGCTTTCATTCACAATATAATTTAATTAAAATATATATATATATTCATATATATTCACAAATATAATATATATTCGTTTAACTGCATTTTATGAGCACATTAGCTGAATTTAATTTGATTTTTAGCCGCTGGCTGCAGTTTTAATGGAAGCAAATTTTTGTTTTTAATTGATAAATATGTTCAATATATATATATATATATTATATAAAATAAGTATGTAATTGCAAAAGCTCAAACTGCACGCACATCAAATTGATGTAATTTTGCTAGCTTTGTATATTAAATTAGATAGCAAGAATAGCACATGCATGAATAAAATATTTGAAAAATGCTGTTGAACGATAATTGGATATCAATGAATAACATGAATAAAACAAACTTCAACCTTGACTAAAGTTGAATAAAAACATTGACGATGCATACGATGATGCATAAGTGAAAGTATGTCACAAATTTCTGAAGAAAATATGTGCGCATATTTTTGAAAATTTGTGTAAAATTAGGTCTTTAAAACAATTAATATTTTAAATTGAATATGCGAACAAAAATTTAAATATAATTATATGTAGGCATTATATATAGTAGTAAAATTAATAAAATTATTTTTTTTTTTTAAATATAATCTTATGTTAAAAACTTATGTTGATACATATATTTATAAGATCTCAAAGAAACTATTTCTACCAGCTGAATTATTCTGCATTTAGCTGCTTTTTGGCATGCGTGAACTCAGCTTTATTTTAGTTTCTAATTAACTTTTGAAATTTCTAGCTCATTTGCAATTATTAATATATTTATAATATATATGTATACATATATAGACTATATTATTATATATATATGCATATATATGGACTATATTATTATTTCTCATATAAAATGTATATAAATGCATACTATGCATCTATTGTATATACATTTATATATTATATCTATTTCTAAATCTACATTATATGTTATACATTGTTATATATATATATATATATATATATATATATACACATTTATATATTATATCTTTATCTACATTATATAGATGCTTTCTACACAAAGTCAATCAAACTTTTATGGCTGGCAGCTGCGCTCCTCTCGCAACTTTTCTTTATTCTCAAATCAAACTTTTCTTCAGAGCAGACTGTGGTCTGATTTGTTTTTTGGTTTTTGACTTACTAAAAAAGTAAATAGAAAATCTAAATATATATAAGATTTTATCAATATATATATATATATATTTTATATAAATCTCAACAAATACCAAATTTATATTTGTTGCATGAACTCATATGCTACGGATCCGTATTATTTGTATACTCAATAATAATGTGCTACAATTTGCAAGCAAAATCAATATACGCTCTCTGTTTGTAATGATAGCCATTAGACCAACTGAAAACACACACACACACTCGCACACACACACACACAGACACACACACACATAAATATATAAATTATATGTACTTTTTGCATTCGCATTTGGCATTGTAACATTTCCGTCGACTCTGCTGCTGCCTGGCAGCGCTCGCGCTGGCGGCTGTGCGCATAATTTATTTGTCGCTGTTAACTAAATTTGCGGTTTGGCTGTAATTTGAGACAGGGCACACAAAACAATTGACACGAATAATTTTTGGGCTGCAATGCATTTTCGAACAATGAGGCCAAAAGCAAATTGAAAAGTTTTAATTAAATGCTCAAAATTTATCAATTAGTGTGCGAAGGTTTGAGTCTGTGTGTGTCTGTGTGTGTGTGTGTGTGTGTGTGTGTGTGTGTGTGTGTGTGTGTGTGTGTGTGTGTGTGTGTGTGTGTGTGTGTGTGTGTGTGTGTGGCTGTGTGTGGCCAGCAGCATTCCGTTTTGAATTTTGGCAACAACTTTTGCAACATTTTTGGCTTTCCAGCGAAGTGAACATTCAGTTTTGTGGCCCGGATACACTTGACGTCAGCTGCCAAGTTTTTGAGCTCGCGCAATGAACGGAAAAGTTCTGCAAAGAGCACAGTTGCTATGCCTCAACTCCTACTTCTTCTTCTTCTCCTTCTTTATGTTATTTCTGTTGTTGTTGCTGTTGCTTTTATTGCAAATATTGTTGAAGCGAAATGTTTGCATTTGACACTTGGCGGTAATTTAGTGAAAATGCGTCAACTGGCCTCTGGGCAGGAAGTGAACAGCGAACAACGCCAACGCAATGTGGCAGAGTTTAATTGTGGCACGCCCACACGTACAACAAAATGTCCGCCAGAGCGTTTAACTTTGCGACTGTCATAATTTTTATTGAACGTTAACATTAACAGCCAAAAAATAAGACAAAAAAAAAAAAAAAAAAGCCACAGTCAAAGCGAACAGCAAACACAAACACAATGGGCAACACACAGCTTTTTAGTGCAGTGTAAAATCAAGATAAGTGCGTGTGGCAAGCGTCGTGTGGCAGTTGCAACTAGACGAACCGACTATTTGCCATTTATTTAACAATAAAGCGTCACCGAGCTGCGATCTTAACAATCATTAATGGACGCTCTTCCAACGACGCCCACACACAACTAAAACAGCTGCCCCGGCTACAAGGCCGCCCCAACTTCGCGGCGACGAGGGCCACTAACTGCGCGCCCCATAAAAAGGCATTAAGAGTAAAGTAAAGTGCCTATTTAAGTTGAGTCATAAAATTGGCTTTCTATCTGCCAAATGGCAGCCCCAAGTCACACACCCAACAAAGGCTGGTGGCCTGCCTGCCCAGCCACAATAGGCATTCAGCTAGCCGAAGCACAAGCCAATGCCACGTCTCTTGTAATTTTATTTATTTTATTTCAATGCGTGTCTAAGTGCTCAACTTTGGGCATTGCACAAAATCGAGAAACGCCAAAATTCTGTGAACAATTTTCATCTGTTGGAACATTTTACAGCATTTTGTTTGCAATAAATTTGCGCATAGTTCAAATTGTTGCTGTTGTTGTTATTATTCTTCAGCTTCTTCTTCTGCGTCTTCTTCTTCGTCGAAATGTCTGCAATAATATTTGCACAATTTCTGAATGCGAGCGTGGCAGACGTGGCAGTTGTTAACTAACTTCTAGGCAAGTCAAGCCGCTACAACTTTTACACTAATTAGCAGCACTTTTGAGGCAGCCAAAAATTTAATTAGCACCTGGAATATGCAGTAAGCCATATATAATAATATTTTCTGTTTTCAGTTTGCAGTCAAGTGAAAGCAAAACTTTATAAGTCTATTTTTTTTTATTAATAATATTTTCTTTTTGTTTTCTTTGCAGGAATTTCAGGAATTTCAAATCTGCAAAGTAAGTTGGATAAGGCAAATTCATTTCTTAGCCATTTTTCATGTGTAAATTCTTTATTTATTCATGTTATTTAATGTGAAAATAAATCAAATTTAATTTATGAAGAAGGAAAATAATCTAAAATAAAGTTTCTGAACCATAACTTTACGTAGCAGCTCTACAAATAAATAAATGTAATAAAAAAAAACTCAGAAAAAATTTATTTTAAAATTTTTTAAATTTTACCAAAAAAATAACGTTCAAGAAATTTTAAACTTTTTTTTTTAATTTTGTTTAACATTATTTTATTCATATTTAATTTATATTTTTTATATTTAATTTATATTTAATTTATATTTTTTTCTATATTTAATTTATATTTTTTTTATATTTAATTTATATTTTTTTTTAAATTTATTTTTTGTATTAGTTAGTTTTTATATTTTTTAATTTGCTTTGTGTTAATCTTACTAAATAAAAATATATTTTTTTAATTTATTGATTTAGGCTTTTTAAATTATTTTCTATATTTTGTATTTATTTGTATATGTAATTTCTATATGTAATATGTAATTTCTTAATTTTTATTTTAACCGTCGTTTTATTTTATTTTGTTTTTGGTTTTTTTTTTGTATTCAATTTTTTTTATTAATATTTAATATTTACCTAAAATTCGTAATGTTAAAGGAATGTTTAGTTTATTCAGTTATTTCATATCTAGCATTTTTTTTTAATTTTATCTAATCTGCTTTTATTGTATTCTCTTAAGGCTGTTTTATCATATCATAAGTCATTTTGTGTGCTTTGCAAAATCTCTTTTCATTGAAAATTCATTTTATAATTAAGTATGACCTTCTGAGCTGCTTACAAAAAACCTGTGTGCACAAAGCTCAACTTAAATCGACCTCAACGTTATACCCTGTATGTTAATATATATACTAATGCCAAACGAATGCTCGCATTTCTCAAATCTCTACAATAAGCTCAGTTATTCAATTACTTTAATTTATACATATATATATATATATATATATATATATATATATATATATATATATATATATATATATATATATATATATATGTATAAATATATGTATATTCATATATATATATATATATATATATATATATATATATATATATATATATATATATATATATATTTACATTTCTTCCCGCCTTTCACCAATTCATCACTCAATTTCTATTTTTGGTAGCTTTTGGGGCTGTCGTAAGTATCAAATTCTGATTTTTATGCCACTTCATCAAATGAGGCATCAGCATTCGGTCTTTTTTTTTTTTTTTTTTTTGTCAATAAATGACGCCTTAGCGTTGAAGCATGCTCGATGGGGCGACATTGTCAGCGTCTACTTATATATTTATAGAGACTTACTGACTTTTATATATCTTTATATATAGAGTCTGCACGTCTGTGTCTACACACACACACACACACACACACACACACACAGAGAGAGAGAGAGATAAATAAGCAAATGATAGACGAAACAGCTTGATGAACTAATGTCCTGCTATAGACATTTGCTGAATATGACACTTGGGCAATAGATTAATCTGCGAAATGGAAGAACAACAAACTCGAAAGCACATGAAAGCTCTTGAAGTGTTAAGTAAATGAAATGGATTGAGTTACACTAGATGATATATACGACATGATATATATGAGGTTTGTTCCGCTTTTTGAAAAGCCTAATGCAAATCTCAGTGCATAGCAAAGCTTTTAGCGCTTCAATTCAGCATTATTGATTCATAAACAAAATTAATGACAATGATTAAAAATTCCAATTGACTTCTGCAATGCCAACTTATTTAATGCGTTTTCATGAATTGAATATACCCATCAATATTTATGTGACTATGCAGTATCAAAAGCCAAGCCAAGGCAAGGCAAGGCAAGGCAAGGCGAGGCAGAAAAAAATTGAAGAAAAGTATGCGCAACATTAATAAATTATGCGAAGCAAAATAAATAAGGTACAAATATGCTACAGCGGATTTTTTTTTTATATCTGTAAAGCCGTTGAGCTGTGTGTGACAGGGAAGGAGAGAGAGAGAGAGTGAGTGAGAGAGAGAGAGAGAGAGAGAGAGAGAGTGAGTGAGTGAGTGAGTGAGAGGCAGAGGCTGACTAACTCTGTATGTGTGTGAAATCAGATGGAAAAGTCAGCAAAAGCGCAAAATATAAAGAGCATAAGTTAAGTGCGTCATGTGGCAAGTGGCATGAGTGAATCTCTGTGTATGACTGTGCGGAGGGCATGTGAATACCGTCAGCTCGTGTCTGAGTTTGAGTTCGAGCCTAATGAAGATTTATACCTAACACCCACACACCCACACACCCACATCCACACACACACTCACACACACAGACAGAGGCACACATTAGAGGCATTTGGCAATGCGTTTGGATTTTGTGCCAAATTGCAAGCACGTGCAAATTAGAATACGATTACGAATACCAAGTGAATACAGTGAATGTCTGCTTGACTAAGCACTTTGAATAGTCGACCTCGGGGCCAACAGCAACAGCAACAACAACAACAACAAGAAAAATGAAAAGAAAAGAAAAGAAAAGCAAAGGAAAAAGGGCAGCCAAAGCAACAGCAATGCCAAACGGCTGTGACTTCAATAAATGTTTAGTATCTGTCTGTCAAAATGCGTACGGGCAACTATGGGCCAGATCCGGCCAGTCCTACAGTACATAAAATTAAATTGTCAACTTCCGTAATGCGCCGCATAAACACACACACACACACAGAGAGAGATAGAGAAAGAGAGAGGGAGTGAGTGTGTGAGTGAGAGCAGACCAAGATGTAGCCAAAGTCTTGGGCAAACGTTGACCAAAGTGGCCCCAGCATCAAAGTAAAAATATTATTAAAAGCAAAAACAAAAAAAAAAAACAAAAAATAATAATAAAAATACAGAAAAACAGGAAAAAAGTGAGCGAACCCCCCGACAATTTGGAATTTTCGTCTTCCTCTTCTTTTTTGGCCAGTCCACTTAATTTGAGCCCAGCTCCCAGACACTCACTTGACGCACACACACACACACACACACACACACACACACACAGACGGCGGCGACGTCGCGTCGCAGTCGATATCAACTGCTGCGCAGGATGTGGCAAATTTGGTGGCCCTTCTGTGGGGATTCGGAACGTAATCAAAGTCAAACAGTCTTAGGCTAGGGACTAGCAAGCAGATGCATGCGCTAACCGCAGATACAGGCAATATGCAGGGTATCAAAAGTTGCGAGAGTAAATAAATTGTTTAATAATTAAATTGAATGCTTTAGAGACCTGCAAAGATTTGCCGAGACAGCTAAGGCAGCTAAAGCTCTGCTCTGCAGGGTATCTATAATTTGTCAGGAATTTCTCGAGACACTCACTTAGTTACAGATGCCAGGGTATCTGTTGTGCGTTCACTCACACGCTGTCGTTGCCATTGAATGTCCTTTTCTAATCGATTTTGCCGTTTTGAAGCATTTTCTGTTAAATAAATTTGCTTTGACTGTAATAGGTTTTATTTCTGCCTTTTTTTTTTTTTTCTGGGTGTAGAGCATATAGAATTGGTTCGTTTTCCTTTTATAGCTATGTCCATTTCATTATAATAGATTTGCCATTTGACAACAAAGGCGCCGTGGTGTAGAGCAGCCCAAGTAGCTAAATTGTTGCTTAGCATAATGTGAGAGTATTAACTGAACAAAATTGAATTTGTAGGTAGCGAAATGATAGAGTATTAGAGTATCTTAAATGTCCAGTTAAACATGTGGAATATCTATTTCCATCAAACTTTCACTTCAATTGCAGGGTATCGAGACTTCGTCTATTATACAGCAGTGCGCACATTGAATACCTTTGGCTAGGGCCTGAGCGCATATTAGGTTTAATGTCCTTGACGTCACCTATTTAAGTTCAATTTATTTGCGGCCGAAAGGACAGCTAAACGAATGCCATTGATCGATTCCCTTTGCCCATTTGCCACTTCCTATTGCTGCGCTCAGGCTCATTCTTTTTCGCCTGCTTCTTCTTCTTCTTCTTAATCATCAGTAGCAGCAGCAGCAGCAGCAGCAGCAGCAGCAGCAGCAGCAGCAGCAGCAGCTTCCACTGGCCATTTCCATTCGCAGTTCGCATTTGAAATGTGGCGCCAAGCATTGAGATTGGGCAAATCTCGTCCTGTCTCTTTTGTGTTGTTGTTGTTGTAGCTTCTTAACATTTTCATGCGGCGGCAATGTGAAATGTCACATTTTATATTAGGGCCAAAAAGTAGGGAAGTGACTATCAGAGAAAGAGAGAGAGAGAGAGTGAGGGAGGAAAAGGGAGAGAGAAACAGGTCTGACAGTGTTTGGCCTTTATCCGTTTTATGCCATTGACATTTCCACACACCAAACCCAAATACCAATTGACTTTGGCAGCAGACGAAAGTGTTCTGAAATGTTTTTCTTTTGCTTTTCGTTTTCCTTTTTTTTTCATTTTTCATTTTTCATTTTTAGTTGATTTGCTGACGAACGATAAAGCCGAACGCAGGAAACAAATCAAATTGTGGTTTATATTTTCAGTATATTTTGGCAATTTATTGAAGTTGCTTTCGCACACACACACAGAGAGAGAGAGAGAGAGAGAGAGAGAGAGTGAGAGGGGGGGGGGAAGTAATGCACATTCAATCAAACATGCGTTCAGGTGTGTGAGTGTTGGCCGTGTTCATAGTTTGCATTTACAGCATTTGTAATCGGGCTCAGCAACCGAGGTGTTGCCAGGCAGCATAGCTGGCAGCTACTCCACAGACCACAATTGTTTGGCTAGATTCAAAATTTTTTGCGGCCACAAAGTTTTTGCAGTGGAAAAATGATTGACTAGCAAGTAACCAGCATTGCATTCAGTATATATATTCCAGATCAGCATAACAGGCAAAGTTGATTTGGCTATGTACGTCTGTCCGTTTGTCTACATACTGCAAATGCCCGCTCTATATTCGAGCTACTCAATGCTTAAGGCTTCCAGACTCTTATTCTCTTTCAATTGAGCAAAAAAACCTAAGCTGGAGTAACACTCAATCGAAGTGCTCAATTTCGAGTGACCTTCCGCTTATAAAAGGCGAGCCTCTTGCAGCGCTCGATCAGTCGCGTCTCTGATCTGGTGCCGGTCGGTCGTAGTGCAGCGCAGAGGAATTGGTAAATAATTTTTTTTTTTTTTTATTTTGTTTAAGAATTTAATTTTAAGTATTGTATTTAGTATTTAAGGATTTATTGTAAATTATTTTTAAAAATGTTTTTGTTTAAGTATTTTATTAAATACAAACCAATGTGCATTATGTAAATATATTTATATGTACATACATATATGTATATGTATATGTACATACGTATATGTATATGCATATGTATGAGTATATGTATGAATATATGTATGAATATATGTATGAATATATGTATGAATATATGTATGAATATATGTATGCGTATATGTATGAGTATATGTATGAGTATATGTATGAATATATGTATGAATATATGTATGAATATATATATGCAAGAATATGTATGAGTATTTGTGTATATGTATATTGTAAGTTATTTATTTATCTTTATTTTTTTTAAATTTAATTTTAATTTAATTTTTTTTTAATTTAATAATATTTTATTTGCTGTTATTGTTTTCTTATTTAATTATTTTTTATTATAATTTTTAGCTATTTCGACTTATATTGCAATGTTTTGTTCAATATATTCAGCTAATAATCATTAGGTTATTTCATTATTATAATGAATATTAAGGATCAGAATCATTATTATAAATGTAATTATGAATAGTGAAATGATCATTAGCAAATGTATATATGATAAATTATATATATATTTACGTACCTATGAATCAATATTTAAATATTATATTTATTTGTAATTATCACAAGAATATTGAAGAAACTTTTAGTACTATTCAAAATGTTAATATAAAGTAAGTTAATATAAAGTAAGTTAATATAAAGTAAAAAGATTTTATATCGAAATCTTTGATTAATTTCAATTTTAAATAGATCAAGCTGAATATGCTCGTTTATTGTAAGACCTCGACTGCCTGGTACTCATAAATACTTCGAAAAATACTCTCTGTATATGCTAACAGGGCACGAATACCAGTTAAAGTTTGCGTTAGCAGAAACAACCGAGAGACAGACAGACAGACGGACAGAGACGACAGTTAGCAAATTGAATGCAAATGCTTGCCTGCATATGATACCAGTTTGGGGCTGGCAAAGATGCTAAATCGCATTTCTAAACAAGCAGCATTGTTGTTAACGTTTGAGGCCATCACTTGACGGCAGGCTACAGCAGTAGGCAGCAGGCAGAAGGCAACAGGCAACAGGCAGCAGGCAGCAGCTGGCAGCCATAGCAAATCCTGCCAAAATTCGTTTCGATAGTGAATTTTTTTGCACAGGCACGCTGCGTATACGTAATTTAAGTTAGCCCTCTTTGCAGTGGCAAAAGTTTTGCTTGCCACATGCAACAACTCAAGCCAGCACGCTCTCTCTCTCCCTCTCTCACACTCTCTCTCTCTCTCTCTCTCTCTCTGTTCGGTTTATAGTTATTATCTAAACAAATTGACTTTAATTTTGTTGTTGCAGCAACTGGCGCCGCGCTGCACTTTGCATGATTTCCGGCCATTAAGTTTGCTGTGCAACAATTTATGTAAGAATTGAGCTGCAGTTGCCAGCTGGCAGTTTGGAGCTCGCAGTTCGCAGTACACAGTTCGCAGTTGGCAGTTGGCAATTGCCCCATTGGCTTTCGTGTCTGGACAACATTTTGCTGAAAACTGTGTCCCGTTTGTAGACAGGCTAATTGCAACAGTTTCCGTTGCACTAATCAATTTGGCATATGCGCAACTTCTTTGCATGCGCATTACAACATGCCAGTGTCCAATGAGTGTGCCAGCAAGCGAGTGTGTCTCTCTGTGTGTGTGAGTGTGTGTGTGTGTGTGTGTGTGTGTTTGCACAGCATATTTGGTTAGTCGCTTGTGGTCAGAGTCACATGTATAGCGTACACAGTCAATCTGGCATAAAGAAACTCATCAACCCGGTTAGCCCGGAGAGTTGAGCGCTTGTCTGATTCGACTGCCAAAGCAAACATTTCCATTGTTCAAATATTCACAGTTCTCAGTTTGAGTAGCAGCAGCAGCAGCAACAGCAGCAGTAGTAGCGGACAGCAGACAGCAGGCCACGTAGGAAGTTGGAGTCGATGTTGCAACACGAATAGCTGGCAGGTGATTTCGTTGCAATTGTTTGGCAACGGCATGTTCCATCCGAAAGTCTTACAACGGGAATCAATTCATGTTTTTAGCTTTTCCATATTCATGCAAAGCAAACGAGTCCTGGCTTGAGTCGAGATTTTGTTGATTTTATCTATATATATATATAAAGTCTTTATACATTTGTCTTCTTTAAGATTGGTTTGTTGAGAAATTTTAGCTATTCATATATGCAGTTTTATCAGAGTTATTTTTATATGCGCAAAATAGGAAGTGAAAATTTATGTAGCTGGCAGAAGAAGGTGCACATCATAAAGTATATATATATATATATATATATATATATATATATATATATATATATATATATATATATATATATATATATTCTTGATCCTTTCGTATATATTGTTTGCTATGAATATATAAAAGTAGCGTAGACTGGTTGAAATAACAACTGTGCGCTGGGCGTTAGGGTATTTGCTAGTTGTGCACTCCCGACTAAAGCTCACTTACGTGTTTAATATATTTTTATGATTTACATTATTTGCAGATCAACGCAAAATTATTCAGCTCAGCTACAGGCTTCTCTCGATTTAATATTCATTCTATTTTCAGGGTTCTTTGAAGCTCTGTCAGTTTGTTGACTTTTCCTATATTATTCAATTGGGTAAGAGATGTTTTTTGTTGTTTATTTTTCTATATTTTTGTACGGCAAAAGTTCTTAAATTTCTTCAATTTCCTTTATAATCTTATCATATATTTTTCAAAGTTTTTGTGGTTAGGAATTCTATGCAGAAATTCAGTTTTTTTTTTTAAGATTTTCCGATTCGTTTCGCTGGGCCATAAATAAGGTCAAATTGAACAGCCACGCCCACTCGCATATATCGTGGCCAAGTATTTATTGTTATTAACAAAGTGGACAGTCATAAATTTATTGATTTGCCGCCGCATTCATTATGAATTATGATAATTAAGCCACAAAATTCCTAATGAAGGCCTGTCACAAAATGCCCAAAAGTAATTTATACGCTTCAGCGCACACACAAAACAATTTTCGATCAATAAATCTGTTTACGATACGATAGATTCTAGTAAATCAGTTTGCAAGAGAAAGAGAAAGAGAGAAAGAGAGAGAGAGGGGGAGGGGAGAGAGTGAGAGCGAACATTTCATTTTTCAAGTCTGGCTCATGGCTTACGGCTCATAATATAGCCCTCAGGAGCGCTCATGCCGGACCTGGTTTGGGACGTGGTGCTGCCAAGTTTGGCATTAACTGAGTTAAGCAACAAAGTTTTCCACTTTTGAGTTTTTAACTGCAATGTATACACAGACACATACACAAACACACGCAAACACACACACACACACACAAGCTGCAGGCATTGCGAATTAAATTCTATTTGGAAATTTACTCGCTTGCAATTTTATTTGCGTCGCAATTGCCACGCCCCACACGCCCCCTTGGACCAGCTGAGATCTACGCACAAGCATTTTTTTTTTTTGTGTACGGAATTGCATAAATTTATGAGAATCATGTTGGGCTAGGCAATAAGAAGAAGAGTGAAAAATGAAGAAATCCAAACATGATGTTTGATATGCTCTGTACTATAAAATAAGCAAGGCAGGGTATGTTGCCACTGTGATGACATGTGTAACACGAAATGAATGGAAATGTAGCTGCTCTTATTCTATATGAAATACATGAAGTTAGGCTTATTCTGATACTCCAGCTCTTGAGATCAGCTTAAGGAACTCAGGAACTACAAGCGCTGGAGCTATACAATTTGATATGAAAGATCTCAGATGTTAATTCGACATAAAATTCAGTTGAAATGTTATAAAATCTTAGAGAATCTACCAAAACTCTTAAAATATTACATATGCATAATGCTGTAATAGTTAATAGACTACAGGGTGTGCTAAAGTCGCTCACACTTCAGAATTATGTCTCTAGCTCTTGCCTCATCCTAGCGTATGCTACAGAAATTTCATTATAATTTCTTCATGACTCTCAAAGCTATTATAATATACAGAGTATTTATAGTCACTCACACTCTGTAGAATTATGATTTTATGCTGTAGTCTCAACCTATTCGTTGTACAAAAATCTCATTATAAATTCCTTATGACTTTCAAAGCTATTATAATACGCTACAGGGTATCTCATAGTCACTCACACTCTCGAGAATTATGATTCTAGAATTCTATTCGCGGCATGCGAACAAATCTGCGAGCCAGGCAGGAAATATTCAATCTATGCGGCAGGCGCGTGTATGGAAAACAGAAATACAAACACGCACACACACACACACACACACACACATATACACACACACACACATACACACACACACGCGTACTCCCTCACACTTCCGCAAACTCTTCAGTTACCTCATTGTTAAAGCAAAGTCAAGTGAATAAATGCAAATGAACGTAGATTTTTGCGCCGAGTACTCCGTGAAACTGAGGAACTGCCTTTTGCTATGGGGTTGCGTTCTGCGTGTTTGTCTTATGCGGTATCTGTCTGCCACACCCCACGCTCCCGCTCGCCCGCTCTGCCGGCACTCCACTTCCGCAACATGCCCCAAAACCAGAAGATACTCTTAACAATACATGCTCGCTTACAGTATCTAATGGCAAAAATTTGTTGTCGCAGTCTCAGTCGCAGTCGCAGTCGCAGTCTTTGCTGTCATCATCATATTCTTGTCTCTGCTCCTCTTGTCTTCTTCTTATTTTTTTTTCTCGTGCTTTGGCAAGTTATATATAATTTTGTTTTTTTTTTTTTTTCTCCCAGTGCCGTCCACCACTCCGCCCATATACAGCGGCTTAGTACCTACGCCCCCGCTTGGACCCTTTTGGCTTTTGTTGACAGTATCATTAGGAGGCATTGCTGTGGCTCTGTCGAAGTTGCTGCTGGCGCTGTGTGTTAACCGTTATCATTTGTTGTCCTTGAGTTGCGCTCAAATCTTTTGTAAGCGCAACTGAAATCGCGTAAATTTCTCGAGCCACCGCCCACCGCCCACACCCAGCCCCAGCCCCGCAAACAAAGATTAAAGGCAACAAATAACAAGCCGGGCCAAAAGACGACGAAATTCGCTTGCTCTTGTTCAACTTGTTATGGTTCTTTAATTTTTTCGTTTTTTTTTTTTTTTTTTTTTGCTGTTTCGTTTGCGTTTGTCGTTTTTATTATACCCTGTACACATAAATAATGCGTGGAAAGGGTATCGTAAAGTGTTGCAAATATATGTGCGACAGCGCAGAGACATCTTCAATTCAATAAAGTACACATGCTCTTGATCTGACCAACATATTTATTTGCAATGAACTCCAAAAATATAATAACAGCTGCAGACAAGAGCAGTCGTATAAGCTAGATACATGCATCTATGTGAATGCGCATTTGTTTATGGCTCTTTTAAGTTAGGGCTAACTGCAATGTGAATAAGTCAAGAATAAGCTTTCGCCTAGCTGCGCGATTCTCAAAAGTTTTTGCTGAGATTTACTTTTTTTTGGTTTTATTCTCTTTTGCCAAAGTAAATTTTCCTCTAGCAATGCGATTTTCATTATATATTATAAATTCTGTGAAACCTTTGGTATTTTGAAGGTTTTTAAAATATTTTTCAAATTGCAATTTAAGTTTTTTTTATTCTATTTTCAAATTATATTATAAGTTCAGCAAAGTCTGGTATTTTTAAGATTTTTTATATATTTTATGGGTTTTAAATTTTGTTTTTTTTTTTTAAATCTTAAAATATTCAAATTGCAATTTGATTTATAAATTATAACTGCAGCTAAGACATTTATATTTAAAGCAGTTATCGATAGTTTTTTTTTCAACTTTCTTTAAATTTTAACAAATTCTATAAAGTTTATCTTGGCTCTCTGCTTCACTTATTTACAGGGTAACTTCTCATTGATCACAGTCAATGAAATCGCTCTAATTTGATGCCTTTCTTAGCTAGCAGTCGGCTAAATTTATCCGCATTGTATATATTATATATAGATGTATATTGTGCATGTATTTGCTTATAATTTGTGGTTTTTCTTTTTTATTTGCTGAAATTTAAGAAGTCAGCCATAAATTACACTTGTTGGGCACTTGTCACAAGTCAACTTTTCTGCACTCCTCGCCTCTTACCTAGATGTTACACATTTTCCACTTTCACACACACACGCACACACACATATATATATATATACACTGGCGCTCACACAGATATCGCATACATTTGCATACTTTTGGGCGCCACAAAGAGAGCCTTTCAATATGTTTTTAGCTCATTAACACAGCCGCAGCCGCAGTCGGTCTTTGGTATTGCGTCACTCAGTTTGCCAGTTTGTCAGTGGGTCAGTTAGTCATGCAGTCAGTGTAAAGCGACACCCTTTCCAGCCAAACCAACCAGACTGCCAGCCAGCCAGCCAGTCAGCCAGCCAGCCAGCCAGCCAGCCAGCCAGTCAGCCAGCCAGCCGGCGGCTCTTTACCAATAATTTCGAGAGCAATTTTCATAAATTAGCTTGTCATACGCTTCGCTCCCCCGCATTGTGGCAGCAATGGCAAACAGCCTCCAAACTGTCAACTACTTCAAGCGTAATCCAAATTGTTACGCAAGGTCTTCCTACGCATCTGCACACACACAGGCACACACACACAGGCACAACATGTATATATGTATATTCAAATACTTCAACCAGAGTGCCGTCTCTGCCTACTCTCTTCACACCAAATTTGCTTTTTAGTTACAATTTCTGTTTATATGCGTGTGTGTGTGTGTGTGTATGGGGGGTGGGCGTGGCATGCTTAGAGCCTGGGCGGAGGCCATCTAAATTTACTGCGCTTTAAACTTTAATTTATGTAGAGCGCACAAATGTGCAGCCAAATGGGCTAAAGTTAAAGCGCGCTGCCAGCGAAAGTGTAAATTATCAACGGTAATTAAGTAAAGCCCTACATACATGTAGCACACTCTCTCTCTCTCTCTCTGTGTGTGTGTGTTTGTGTGTTTGTGTGTTCGTGTGTTAGCCATTAGCTGTAGGCTTCGCGCTGCCTATAAATTTCAAATTTAATACCAAAGACAAGCGCAGAAACCGCAAAAGCCTGCTCTAAACACGCTTTCATAGATCACACAAAAATTTGAGGGCGTGTTTAATTTGCGGAAAAAGCGCGGAAAACCCAACACACATTCATCATAAGCAAAACAAAAAAAAAAAAAAAAGATTAAAGCGTCGAAAAACCGCAATTAATCGATTCATTAAATTAAGCGGTCGCCCCCTGGAAAATTAATTAAATAATTTCATTTTGTTTACATATATCACAAAATTTAGCCAATTTATATATATATTAAACCTAAATATGATAATATATATATATATATATATATAAATTTGATTTATATCGAAGCAGAGCAAATTGTGCGTGCTTCACATAAATTTCCTGCCGCGAGGTGTGTTTTGATAAACTGATTTTTCAACTAAATGAATTAAGCTTTTAGAAATTGTCGGAATTTTCTGTTTGTTATTTTCTTTTATTATTTGGAATTTTACAAGATTTTTTTGTTATTTTTTATTTTTTAATTAATAATTTCACGCTTTTTCTACTATTTTTTATCTATTAATCAATATTTTTTAGCTTAAAATTATTCAAATTTAAAAAATGTTAATGCTCAAGAGAAAAATTCATACAGAAAACATTTTATGCAAAGAAAAAACATCAGAGTTATGCGAACTGCATGTTATATTAGCTTTTATCTAACGCCACTTTTGCATGGATAATTTATTATTTTATTTTTTGCTGCTCCCTCTCTCTCTCTCTCTCTCTCTCTCTCTCTCTCTCTGTGTAATTTAAAACAATGCATGCATAACAATAAATTTAACGTTAGATTATATCATAACATAATTAAGTGCAGCAAGTTTTAATAGCAGCACAGCTTCACCCCGAGCTCACATAGCACAGACGGAGATGGATACACACATCGTGCTCGTCGTACTTGTAGTAGTAGTTTTTTTTTTAATGAAACTGAGCTCATTGTTCAGATGAAGGGCATAAATCGCTGTGCTGCTTAGTGGACAGCACACATTATTAACTGCCATTGCAACCTTGGCAGCTAAATGCAGCATGTACGAACTGAAATTGAAGCTATCTGCCTGCCTTCTGCTCAGTCTCCAGCCGTAGCAACTGTGCTGGGAAATTAATTACCGCATCATGGTGCAAAAATGGGCGCCACGGCGCTCTTGCTTAATGCCTCAAAAGTCATGTTCCTAACTTTTTTGTGCGCTGCCAACTAAAAAACAAAAAAAAAAAAGTTTCTAATTACGACCGTGAAACCGGCTGGCGGTTTTTTATTCACTTAACTGACAGAGGGTGGTAAATGAGGGCTGCTGTTGCTGTTGTAGTTGTTGTTGCTGCTGACGGGTGTCGCTTATCGTATTTAAGTTTTTAATATAAAGAGTGGGAAAACAGAGAGGAGCAGGAGCCTGCACTTATGCGTGCGTCCGTGTGTGTGTGTGTGTGTGTGTGTTTAGTCGTTGCCTTAGCTTCGCAGTAGCTGTCGCTCCGACTGTAGCTGACAGAATGGAAGCCATGTAAATTGTAATTACACTTAAAACCATAATCCGGCTCTATGCGCCAAACGGAGCGCGCCTCCGTTTGATATGGGGCGCAGCCGTTTCGGCGCATTAGAAAACCTGCTAAGCAGGGCAGCTTTGCCCTGGGAGCATCAGCATCAGCATCAGCATCAGCAGCAGCAGCAGCAGCAGCAGCAGCAGCAGCAGCAGCGGCAGCAGCAGCCCAAATAAGACAGCGATGCGTAGCCAAGTTACACTTAAATATATATATATATATATACATATATAACGACAAATCCCGTAGGGAAAGCGAAGCCTCCAATAAAACACTTGCTGCATTAAAGCAAGGCAATATGCATTTAAAGTAAGTTTATTTAAACTCACTAATGTTGAACATGTGGTAAAAGTTGTGCCCAGCCAGCATTATGCATAGAGGGAAATCGGGAAGGTATTTAGTAAGCTGTAACAGATATGAAGCGCTCTGAGCAGTGGAAAGAAGAAGAATAAGCAAATGCAAGCTTTATAAATTTAAATGAAATAAAGTAATAATTGCTTAATTATTAAGGTATTCATTCTACAACTGAAGCATCTGTTGCTAATTAATATATGAACTTGAAATATTTCTAAAATGAAAGCAATATTTTTAAGGTCTTCATAAATTTGACAATTCATATTCCTTTACCTTCTTCTGCTTAAAAATAAATACAAAAACACATTTGATTATTTTAAAAAATAAAAAAAAAAAAATAAATAAATGAAAAATAATAAAAAAATAAGTTGACTAAATTAAAATAGTTAATAAAGGTATATTTTTAAAAAAATACAGATATAAATACTAAAAAAATTAATATTTATATAATAAAAAATAAAAACAAAAAAATCATGTAAATATTAAAAATTTATAATCGAAATAAAAAAACTTTAATATATAATAATAATTTAAACTACTTTTTAATTTCAAAAGTCAAACTTTTTGCCGCAAAACCTTATATTTTTTTAGAAAATTTAATAAATAAATATTTAAAAAAAAAACTTTACTTAAATATCAGCAAAGACTATCAAAGAAGTTTTAAATATCAATAAACAAAGTTTTATTTAATATTCAGTTCATATAGATCCGCAGATAACTATTCATAGTTTTATCGATGCAGCTCGCTCCTTAAGCCGCTTAAGACGCACATTTTTTTTTTTGTACTTTTTGGCTGCAACTTGACTGGGTCTTAATGCCCTGCTCACATCTAAAACTAAATACGCTCTTAGTGAAGAAAACTGCAAACTTTCAGCCAACTAAAACTGTAGTTAAGTCTGATAATCCGCATAGCGAGTGCACACTGTAGCAGGGGAAGTAACAAAGAAAAAAGGAAAAAGAAGGAAAATAGGAGCAAGGGAAGTTCATTTGCCGTCGACAGGCTGCAAGACAAAGTGTGGCGCATATGTCTTTGCCCCAGCTCTTGTAGCATGCAACATAATTTCAATTTTGAGAATTGTAACAACATGCAATACTTTATTCTGATGACTTCTGCTAGAGCTGGAGCTGAACCTACTGAAGCTGTGGCTGCTGGAATTGTTGGAGCTGCGCTGTAGTTGGTTGCTGGCTCAGCTGCTAAAAGGATACGACGCCATTTGGCATTTAGCTTTGCATTTTGGCGTCAATGTGCTCGTTGGCATTTAAAACGCAGACAGTTTGCTCCAGTTGCCTCAGCGCGCAATTACTTAGAATACACACACACACACACACACTCACACACACACACGCTCACACACAACAAACCCCAAAAATATAAGGCGTATGTGCGTGCATGTGTGTGTGCGTGTGTGCGTGTACAAAAAGTTGGCCAAGAAGCAAAAAAAAAGAAAGAAAAAATAGGAAGGCAAAACCCGAAAGTTTTCACTTGAAATTCAAGCAATTGCTTTTGAAAAGTTTCAATTTCTGCGCGAGTTTTGCAGCTCGAGTTGCGCGAGCTGCCGAGACAAATTATAGGCAAATTCGCCTCGTCTTGTTCGCCTCTTCTTCTGCTCTTTTTTTGCTGCTGCTCCGCTGACAAGTTCTGTAATGAAATTGTGTCAGCGGGATTTTGTTTCAGCCGCGCGTTGCCTTTTTTTTCCTATTTGAAATTTCAATTTTATTTTCATTTTATATATATATTTTTTTTTTTTTTTTGGCATTTCGCTTGTCTTTTCAGGCAACATCAAGAGTGACGCGAAACACACAGAAATGAAATCAAGCTCAGCCAAATTAATTGCTTAAATAAATTGTGCAAAGAGTTTGTTAAGCCTAATAATTATCTACACAGAGAGAAAAAAGGGTTCGAGCTAGAGATAGAAAGAGAGAGAGAGCGAGAGCGAGCGAGCGAGAGAGAGGGAGAGGGAGCAGTGCAGCAGCAGCCACTTGTCAAAGTTGTTCGGCAAGCAGCTCGTTAGCAGATAGCAAAAAGGGTCCAGGCGGCAACTATGCACGTCATCAACATCAACCGAAGCATCCAAAGCAGCAGCAGCAGACCATAACGATGTTGCGGCTCAAAAGTTTAAACCCAAAAATAGAAGTTGCTCAGAAACAACAACAACAACAACAACAACAGCAGCACGACAAGTAAAACGGAATTGAAAAAGAAAAAGAAAAATGCGGGAGAAAAGTAAAAGTGGAAGTAGGTAAATCAGAAAATCATTTGCATATACGCTAGCTAAGCAGTGGAAAGTTGAAGTGCCTGTCAGCTCAGGTAAGTTGACTCTTTGCTTGTCTTTAATGGATTTGCATGATTTGCAAGAAAAACGACAACCCAAAGAACCCACACACAATCCAAGAACTCACACCCAAACCAACCGAAACCAACGCAGCCCTGGGCGAGGTGTGCCGCCGCTAACTGAAGCCACATAAACGACTTTAGCGCGCACAGATTGACACAAGTATTATGAATGCATAACCCCAGCTTTTAGCTAGCACATTTGCCAAGCAGCCAAGAGCAGGTGTAAAGTCAAACATGGCAATACCCTGCAAAGAGCCTACACTGTAACAAAAATAGAAAAGTATTTGAATGAGAGGAAGGAGCAAAATGCGCTGCCAATAATGATATAGTTTGAGTTTTGTTATTACTTTCTTGGCAGTTGCATTTGAGCATCAGAACTATTTTCTATCTATTTTTACTAGAAACTTTGAGGCTTCTGCAAAATTTGGTTAGCTTTACATTAATATTAAATGAGTTCATGTGGGTTGCAGGAATAATAAATTTATGTTAATAAACTATGATAAGGTAAAAGGGATCATGTCCAATTTAAATTCTGTCCAATTTGTTTTATGTTAAGCAAAAGTAAACAAAAATTTTAATATCAATTTAGGCTAATAAAAGAAATGTTCTATTATTATTAATATTATATATTATATTACTATCTTTTATATATTTAAAAGCCCAACTATCATTCGGCATTCAAATTTACAATGAAGCATATAAAAAGATCAGTTGCTGAAATAAAGTACCTCTGCACTATCTTTTCTCGCATGCATATAAGCACAATTATCCGTAACGCCTTACTAGCCAAGTTTATTCGCTAAGTTCTCTAATTATGACTGACATGCAAGAGCAGAGCTAGCAAGCAAACTGAATTCCCTTAGCTCTTTTGGCAGTTGCTGTCATGAATATACAGTTCATATGATTAAAAGCAGCCAAATATGAGGAAGGAAATGATTTGGCGTTTGTTGCCTTTTACGCAAATATAAATATTTATATAAGTATATATCCATATGGAATATAGTATATATATATATATATATATATTGTGCCCAAGGCACAAGCCAACAAATATTTTCACAACTCTCTTTCTTTTTGTTTCCTTTTGCCATACTCGCTCTTTTGGCCCTGCACCCTTTTATCGTAGCCGCAAATCTCAGCTCGCAGTCGCTCGCATCCGCTGCTACTCGCTGTATCCGTATTGAGATTGCCGAAAAGGTGGCGCCGCCTTTGAATTATGTAGAATTTACGTGCATGCAGGCGAAAGTGCAGGCTCAGCGGCAAAGACTCGCATGTGTGCTGAGCACATGTAAGCTGCTTGCTGTGTGTGTGTGTGCAAGTGTGTGAGTATGTATACTGCGTGTGTGTGTGTGTGTGTGTGTGCGACCATTAGTTTTTGTGCTGATTATTATGGCTGCCATGGCCACAGCAACGCCCACGTGTCGTTGCATTTGTAACAGGTGAACTTTATGGCTCTGTTGCAGCGGCACACACTGCGACTGCGTGTGTGTGTGTAAGTGGGTGTGTGTGCACTATTAAATTATGCTTGGCAACGCGCGTATGTGCATTTACCAAGCGCCCCTTTCAGGCCTTGACCCGCTGGAAGGTTTTGCCGCGGCTGCTGACAGGCCGACTTCAGTTTATTTAAAATTATTACGCTTGAGATGAAGAAATATTGAAGTGTGTGTGTGCTAGTGTGTGTGTGTGTGTGTGTGTGTGTGTGGTACGTGCCACGTGCCACTCTTTGTTGCACAGCAGCTGCCATTAAGCGAATGAGCTTTTCCAATTGCTTTTTCGCTTGTTTCGCTTCAATTAAAAGCATCAATTTGAACGCAATTGAAATACACAGCCCACACCACACCACGTTACGTATGCGCCCCGCAGCTCATATTACGCATACGCCCCAGGGAGCTAAGCGGGTTGGCATATCCCGGCAATTAGGCAATCGAACGGGCTCAATTTACACGACTCTGTGTTCTCCTCTCTTCTCTTCTCTTTTTCTTTTTTTTTTTTAAGCTTTTGCTGTGTGCCCCAATTAAGTTGATTTGCCCCAAAGTGGCCAACTAATCGCCGGCAGCTGTAAATGCCAAACAAGGCTCTGAATATTTGTTGACTGCATTTTCTTTTTTGCTTTAAAAGTCTCATTCGCACAGTGGCAGACAGATATGTCCTTTGGCTGGCTATCTGCATGGCAGTCTGCTGCCTGCACTAGCTGGCCACATTTTCGACTGCAATTGCTGCCAATATTTCAAATGCCGTCACGTAGCTGGGCAAAACACCTGTGTCTCGACAAATTGCCAATGGCGAAAGAGTTTTGGGCAATGTTGTATGTTAGCTTTGTTTGGGTTTGTTGTACAAACATATTGTATATATAAACATAAAACAAACACAATAAAAAAACAAAAATAAAAAGTGAAAATAAATCAAAAAAAAACATAATATTTTTATTTAAAATAAGAAGTGATGAAGGTAAAAAAAAATAAGTATAATTAGCATAAAAATAAAAACTAATTCTGACAAAAATCAGAAGCTAAAACGTCATATGAAAATATCACTTCAAATGTTTAAATAATTCTTATTAATATAAAGAAAGATTGAGTTGGAATATAGTAGTAAAAGAACTATCCAAATACCTATTGAAAGATCAAGTCGAATGATTCAGAAATACTCAGCTCAAAATAAACTCAAACGTTTGTTGTATTCATAATCTTGTGGCCAGCTTTAGCTTTACATAAGTCCAGGCTCTTTCATCTTGAGCAACGTTTATAATAACCTAACTTTAGGCTTGTTAGGGCCAGTCGCAGAATTATTTTAAAAGTTTTCGTTTTCTTTGTATTCGTATTTAAGCCAAGTTAAGCTAAACGAACCCTTTTAAGCCTTGACAACATGCTGTTAAGTCGTTCGCTTTCATTTGGGATTTGGTTTCTTAAATAATGTGCTTTTTAGCGTTGGCTGCAAATACCAACAGCAATTGTTAGACCAACCCAGCTGAGAGTCATATTAAAAAAGCGACTTTTCGCTAGAAACATTCGCACACATTTTATTTGCACGAACAATGCGCATTTGGTGCCGTTAGTTTTCATTTTCTCACAACATCAGTGCATAGCTGCGGGCCATGGTTTCTGTTTTTGTTTTTGTTTTTGTTTTTGTTTTTTTTTTTAGGCCATGTATTATCATATCGGATATCATATTTTCAATATTTCTCTTCTGTTTTTTTTTTCCTCGCTGAATTATGGAAATGTTTGCGTGCATTGAGCTGCATAAAATGCGGTTGTGCGCGCATGGATTTCTAGCTGTCCTTCGAATCCCTGGGCTCCTGACATGCATAAATATTGATATACGAGAGCCTGATGCTGAGCCAAATATTAATGTGGCCCGAATAAGCAGAAAGAAATGAAAAGCACACAAACTAGAGAGAGAGACAGAGAGAGCGTAGCAGTAGAAGAAAAGCAGCTAGCACAGCATTAAAATTGTTTTCATTTAAGAACTAAGCTTTTGTTTGCTTTGTTGTTTTCAAGAATTTTTTATTACAACATTGACAGTGACAGCTGAAGTGAGCGACTGTGTATGAGTATGTGTGTGTGTGTGTATGTGTGTGTGTGTAACCCAAAAAGCTGGCATAACACATGCAACAATGGCTGCTCTAGTTGCGGCAGAAGTGCACAGCTCCAGGGCCAGCAACTGGGTCGCTTTATTTGACGATTTCACAGACCGTTTTGTAGCCCCCAAAGGAGGCAGTAGCAGCAGCAGCAGCAGCAGCAGCAGCAGCAGAAAAAATAGGAAAAAGAGGCGTGCCTGGCGATAGATGGCACGCACAGCACGGCTGTAGTTGCTCCAGTTCTTGTTTTTGAGGGCCAGCAGTTACACACACACGCACACACATGCTCTATACTCGCATGTGTCTGCTCTTTGATCGGTTTTTCTTTTGCACTTTGCTTTTATTTGTTTCAATGATTTGGCAACAAACATTCGCAAAGCTCAAGCGTCAAGCGGCAGCACCTTGGGGCTCTACCCAACACACACATTCTCGGCTCCATGATCCAACGAGCTGGGGGCAATTTCTGGCTTTGTTGATTGCTTGACAAATTGCCAACAGCAGCAAACGGCTGTGGGGCAAACAGTTTGCACTGCAGACAAGTGTTCGCATTCGTGTTTTCTTCTCTTCTGGTTTTTTCAGTTTTTTTTCAGTTTTTTTTTGCTGTCTTTCCCCTTCAGTTGTTGTTGTCGCCCTGTCAGGCATTGACAAGTGATGCACGATTTCCGCGCTATCGCTGACCTGTCAGTAAGCGACATTGCCAATAAAATGTAACACATTTACCATCTGCTCATATTGCGATTCACCCACACACACACACACACACACACACACACACAATGGATTCAAACTACAACAGCATAGGTATGCAATAAAGGACCAGGTGCAGGCAGTCAACCAGTCAGCCAGTGAGACAGACAGATTACCAAATCTGTTTTTGATTAGTTTTACAAACTGTTTTGTTAACTTTGAATAGCACGAACTGAGAGTTCTGCTCGAGCGGCGCCTTTGCTATGGGCAGTTCGCAGTAAGAGTTAAACATTGATTTGGCTTGTTATAAAAGGAAAGCTTTAGTTAGCTGTGCTGTCTAGAAGCTGTACTAGCTTTTAAAATTATGAAGTAGTTTTTTCTTATTATTATATAAAAAACATTTGAAAACTTTAGCTTGATTGATGCCTAATGGATGCATTTCTTACTCTCAGATGGTGCTCAATATTATTTCTTTAAGATTCTGGCTTCCTTTACTAAAGACTTTGAAAGCATATTAAAACTTTTAGCCATTGGCCAAAATTTCTGTATTTCATTTATTATAAATTATTATCTTTGATAATTTATTTTAAATTATTTTAATTTATAAATAATTATAAACTATTATAATTATTTATAATTTATTATTATTATAATTATTATTTAATTTAAACTTTTTCTTGGATTGTTTTTGTTTAAAATACTTTCAAATGTATATCAAAGCACATTTATGCTTCAAGCTTCAATTATAGTTACCAGCTGCGCTTGAGGCTACTCTTTGCGTTGTTTTTGTTCTTATTTACTAGCAAGCGCAGCTCAGTTGAATTATTTTTATAAAAATAATAGAATACTTCAAATGAAATAGAAGAGATTTTCAAGCATTTAAACCGCTTTGGCGTTAAGCTCGTTAGCAAAGCTTATTGTGAAGCTGTGCTAATGCTGAGACGGCAGTTTGTTCGGAAAGTTTGTTGTGATTTGTAAAAATATGTTGATATATATTATATAGTGTGTTTGGTATTTAACTGTCTTATGATAAGTATTAATATTACTTGGGGAATTTGTATAGTTGTTTTGGCTAAGATATAGTTAAGACTACATGACATTTCATAGAGACTTCAGCTCATCTAGAGCTCAAGCAGCAGCCTGTCAAACATGCAAAAGACAGAGTCAAGTATGAAAGCGACAGACAAAAATGGCTATATATACTTGACTGACTTGATAGTCATCAAGTTTATATATCTTCATAGTACTTATGTGACAAGTTTATATCAGGGCTCTACAGGGATCCAATCGTGTTTTAACTTGACTACTTTGGAGCAACAGAGCAACAGAAAGTCAGAAAGTCAGAAAGTCAAGTGCATATAAAAAACGTCAGGCGGATATGACTATATGACTATATATACTCGGCAGACACCAAAACTCGTATCAAGCCATCGGCATAACAAGATGTCTGATATCAAGTTGACAGCATATCATTATATCAATATTGGGCTGCGGAAATCATTATTCCGACACACCATAAATATATGCTCAATAATGTTTCTCATAAACGATTTCATTAACTCGAAACGCACTCAAAAATGTGTCCCATCTTTGATTGCCAATATTAATTAGCCATTTATGATTGTCCCAAAGAGACCGTGTGGCAAATTTCTCGTACATTACGCATAAATTTAATTATTCGTATGCATTTCGCTTGTGCGATTTAAATGAGAAACCGCAATGAAAATTTGATATGTCATAATTGCCATGAATACGAAATGAGTGAATTTTTTACATTTGTTTCTTTTTTTTCTGCTTCTCTTGTTGTTTCTCTTTTGGCCTTTTACAGTTTGTTTTATTATTATTGAGCAAAGGTTTGAGCTGTGTGCGTGTGTGTCTGTGTGCGCGTGTGTCTGTGTGTGTGTGTGTGTGTGTGTGTTATATTTACCGCAAGTGCTGCATGCCGCAATGTATGCTATAAAAATAAGTGCCGACGTTTTTTGCACGCTGCCAAGGACACGCCCGTGCTTGATGCGATATAATCCACTTGATGCCGGCATTTTGCTCCTCCTCTTGCTGCTGTTGTTCTTGTAGCTGTTTCAGTTGCTGCTTTTCCTGTTTTCCTGTTTTGCTTTTTTTTTTTTGATTTCTTTTATTTTTATGTACTTTGCGTTCAATTGTTTTGCATACGTAAATCAATTTATCAATGTTTAATTTAATTTCTGTGTTGTCACTGCCATTTCACTTGAATTCGCGCACACGCTGCGTATGCTTGATTTTTTTTAATATATTTAATTTAATTTAATTTAATTTTTTTTTTGTTTGATTAAGTTATTTAATCGCTTCTTTGTTGCAGAATTGATTAAGTCGTTAGTCGCTTCAATTAAGTGTTAATTTTTAAATTTTTATCACGTTCTCTCTGCCACACACACACACACACACACACACAGAGAGACACACATAGTCACTCTTACACATACAGCAGCTAGCGCACATTTAATTTTTATTTTTTTCTGCTTTTGGTTTTTTAGTTTTCACTTTTTTGTTATTTTTCGCACAAGTTTTGGCTTTTTATTTGGGCCTGGCCTGGCCTGCCGCACGCATTGCACGAGCCACTTGCCATATGCCACTTGCAACTTTTGCCCCGCATTTGACTTTTGAACTTAGGCACTCGTAATGCTTTTTAGAGGCCGTTTGCGTTTTTTTGTTTTGGCTCACAAAAGATGCACATATTGCGTTTACGCCACGTTAATTCAGTTCAGTTTTAGTTTCAGTTCAGTTTCAGTTCAGGTTTGAGTTGCGTTGCGTTGCGTTGAGTTGAGTTGAGTTGAGTTGAGCTGATACCAACAATAACAATAAAATGCCGAAGCGAGGCGACTCGAAGCGCACGCAACGCGTTGCCGTTGCTGTGGTCAGAAATTAACTGAATGCATGCGGCGTCAAAGGATGTGGCAAGCGGCAACAGCAGCGCCAACAGCAGCAGCAGCAGCAGCAGCAGAAGTAGAAGCTGCTTGCTGCCTGCTGCCTGCTTGCTGCTGCTTAGTCTAACCGATTAAAGGCGTCGCTGTCGACGTCGCTGCCAGCAGCTGCGTCACTTTTACTACGCGCTCGTGCGACTTGTCGTAGTCACTGCTGCTGCTGCTGCTGTTCCTGTTTTAGTTGCTGTTGTTGCTGTTGTCTGTGGTTGTCGTTGGCGTTGGCGACGCCAGCTGCTTTGGCATGCTCGGACGACGCTTGTCTGTTTACTTTACGCTTTCGCAAGCGACTGGCAATGGCGACTGGTGTTGGCGAGGACATGGACACGGACACGACACCAACACGACACCGACGCGACGCGACGCGACGCGACAAGCCAGCAACAGCAGCAGCAGCAGCACAGTCTGCACAGGCAGCGACGTCAACAGCAGCAGCAGCAGCAGCAACGCCAACCGAACTCTCTCTCTCTCTCTCTCTCTCTGTCTTGCTCTCTTTAGCATTACGCGCGCTCTCTTTATGGCAACTTCTTTGCCTTGCGTTCAAAGTGCGTTAAATTGGTCCATGGAGGAAAAGTTTGAGAAGCATCTGATAAAAAGCAGGCAACGCGTTCATTTCGCGGGCATCTTGCATATGGACTGTCTCACATATTATTTACGAATTAAGCAGAGGGAATTCTAAAGAGACTTAGGCAAAATATTTTTTAAAAATATATGCAAAGTTTTTATGATAAAACAAAAATTAAATTGAAATATTTATTGTAAATTTGTAGACTATTTTATTAAATGCATTTTTTATTTTACTTAAATTTAATTTTATATAATTTTTTAATTGTTTGCCAATAGCTAAGACATCTCTTCTTTGTAGATTTTATTGGCGTTTATATAATTTTCTGATCATTATTAAAAGCTGAGTATTTGTAAATACTTTCGTCTGTCTGTCGGTCTAGCCTACAGCCTGTCTGCCTTTATTTGTTTTGAAAGCACTCATATCTCATATTTAATATAAAGCAATTTATCAGCTCTGAATACTGAATTCACAACTGAAATTAAACTAAAAAAAACTGTCAAAGTAACGCTTCACATTTTGAACTAAATTATTTCAATTTTTGTTTCTTAAAAAAAAAAAATAAATAAAAAAAATAATAATAAATAAATAAATAATAAAAACATAAATAAATAAATATTTGTTCAAAAATTAAGCAAATTTCAGTTAGTAAGCAAAGTAAACAATTTTCACTGTAAATATTGCAAATTAATATTTCATATATAAAGCACTAAATCTTAGCTCTCAGTATTATTTTTGACGATTAAATATTTCTAGACATAAACACAAATTGTCAGGCCAAGACTTTGAGGCCTTGTAACTGGGGCTAAATCAAAATTGTGTTGATAGTTTCTTAAAACTATTTTTAATTTAATAAAATCATTAAAAATACTTGAATTTTCAAGTGCATTTAAACAGATTGTTCTATGTTAATCAAATATTATTAAAGTCCTAAAGTTTTTAAGCTTAAAACGTAGCTTGCAATACTTATAGAAACACTTACAGAAATTGGTAAGCTTTAAGTCTTTTAGCTGGTCTATCAAAAAATATGTTTCAAATTGTTCTTCAATTTTATTTTTAATATATTTATCTCTATTATTTATTTATAAAAAGAAACTAAAGATTTTTTATGTAAACTCTTTATATGTATTTATTTTTCACTTTTTATATAGATTTGCTGCCTAAGAAATGCATAGCGTGATGATATTTCATCTACTTAAGCCAGCGGCGACGGCTAGTCATTGACTAAAAGCAACTACGCAACATGACGTATAAAGCCACTCGACGACTGCGAGCTAATGTTATGTTTATTATAATGGTTATTATGTATTTTAATTAGTTTTATTGCATATGAAGTACTTCATCATAGTTGTAGGTCCCTGGCGAACAACTTGTGGGTTAGTTTGTTTGCCTTTCTTGAGTGGACTTAATTGATGCTGCGTTTGAGGACAATAAAAACAGCTGTTACCATTTTATAGCAAACATTTTTAAAAACACACACACTCTCTCTCTCTCTCTCTCTCTCTCTTTGACTCTCTCTCTCTCTCTCTCTATGTGACTCGCTTCTGCGCATTGGAATTGCCATAAAGAGAGAGTGTTTGTCCCTCTCTTTCTCTGTCTTGCAGCACTTCGGCTGTGTCTCGTGTTTCGAGGTCTGCAAACAAAACACAAAAACCGCTTTAATTTGGGTTATTGTGCTGAAATTAGTAGAGGGCCAAGTTTGCCTCCTTTTTTTTTTGGTGTGTTTTTTTTTTGTGTTTTTGGTTTGTTTGTAGCTTTAGCCCTGCGTTAGTTGCGTGCAGCAGCTCCTGTAACCAGTTTTTGGCCAACACGCATAGTCTAGTGTAGCTTTGGGTAAATAGCCAAATATTTAGCATAGTTTTTGGTTAGCTGGTCAGAAGCATTTGCCATTTGGCCCTGCAGCCCTGCAATGACACAGTTCCTCGCATTTGGAAGTGCTAACTGAATTATTAAGAGCATTTTTGCGTCCAAAAGTTTTTTCTAGCCGTTGAACTCTTTACACACACACACATATATATGTGTATAATGGATTTTCGCTGACTGCTGATATATAATTTATGTGCGATTGGTCGAGAAGCTTAAGCCAAGCAGCTCAATTTCGAGAGACGTTAATTTTTTTCTTGGCTTTCTTTTTTTTGTTGGCTTTGACTGGGCATTGGCAAATAAATGGGCCACAATTTCAAGCAGCCGAGGCACATAAAAAGCAACATTTTAGCCAACTCTTACTTTTATGTGTCCGCACAAATAATGGACGAAGGAGCATGTGTGTGACTGCGTGTGTGTGTGTGTGTGTGCGAGTGTGTGTTCGCTCTTTCATTATCTAAAAACAAGAAAATCACAGACAATCAGTTAGCGAGTGCGTGGGGAAATAAACTCGTCAAGAGTTTGTGTTTTAACGGCACACACATACACAGACACACACAGAGCCAAAGAGCAACACAAAAGTTACATAGCAGCAGAGAGAGAGAGAGAGAGAGGGGAGGACAAAAACTTTGTCGGCTGAGTTCAGTTTGATGTCAGTTTTGCCGCATCCGTCGCTTTGCGAGTTTGCAGTCAATGGCTACGTCATTATTTTCATTTATTGGCGCAATCAGTCAACGTTTTATTTCCGGAATGTAATTAGGTAAACACACACACACACACACACGCATGCGGCACCGGAAATACGCAGACAGTCTGTGCAAACACGCTCACAATGCGTTGCAGCTCAGGGGACAGACAGCAGACACATACATATATATGTACATATATATGCGCAAAGTATTTTTTACGAGCACATGCTAATGTCCCTTATGACATAGTGCCAGTCATAGATATGTATGCATGTCCGTACACACACACACACACACACACTCATACACAGTCAGTCATTATAGTTGTAACTGCAGCCGAGACACACTTTTGCTTTGGCACTCAACTGTGTTTACTCCGTTGCATGTCCGCTCGCTTTTGGCCTCGTCTGATTATTATTTTTTGATACTCTTGGCCAAGGCTATAACAACTTTGACATACCCTTCAAATTACGTGTGTGTGTGTGTGTGTGTGCGTGTTTGTGCGTGTGTATGTGTGGAAAAGCCATCGCCTAATTTGAACGTTAACGAGCTGAAACTTTTTGTTTGTCATGGCTCGATTACGCTGCTTCTCAGAAACTCAACGCCCCAAAAGTCGCTTCTTTATATGCCACGCAGCGTTCAAAATGGGTTGCGCCACTTTTTTGTCCATCCTAGCTGTTTGTTGCTAAAAAAAGGGGTTCCCGGAGAGATTTTATTACTTGGTAAGTATTAAAGGATATTCAATTAGGCAGCGCTAAGCGTCAGTTGCTAAGGATGTGCGGTTACATATTTGTTTTGTTTTAAATTATTTAGTTGTTGATATTAAATTAAAATTGTATTTAGGCAACTGGCCTAAAAATATGATAAAATATATAAAATTAGGTTTAAACACCTAAAAGAAAATTTAAAAAAATTAAAAAAAAGTATTCAAAATGTATAGAAATTTTTTTAAAAATTTAAACATAGTTAAAATTTTAAATAGAATTTTTTAATAAAATTCACAAGTGTCAGCTAATTTTGGAATTAAATTTAACAAATTTCTTTAACAACATTTTTTAATACAAACTTAATCAGTTAATAAATCCTTAATAAACACCTAACGGCTACTTAATTACGTAATTGATAATTACGAACAAACTTGGAGTTTCCCAATAGCAGCAATAGCAAAAGAAACTGCAACATTATGTTGTTTTTTGATTATTTTCCAAGCACACGCATGGCTTTATACATCCACACACATCACTCCAATAGCTGCCTCGTCTAAGCTGACAGTGTTTCAAGCTTAAGCTGCAATATTTGATGGCTCCGTTCGACATGTGAGGCAATAGCGTCTCGACTGTTGACGCCGCATAGACGTTTCTGGGTCTTCTTTATTACAGGTTGCTACGGCGGCTATATTTGCTTCACTTCATACCTATTGACGTCTGTACGTTGGCTTAAAAAGAACAGGAATTTATTCGAGCTCAAGCTTCTTAGGTGTGCGAGACAGTGAAGCCATGACGAAATACACCTTGAGTATTAAAAGTCGAGCTGGAATTTGGCTACATTGCCACTAATTCTACACTTAATTTGATATATAATGAATAAAGTCATAGAATATTTCAACAAATTTAACTTTATTGTAAATAATACTATACTATAATAATTTTCAGGCTATTATATTATAAATATTTTGAAATAATGGCAACTATTTAGGCCACAAATTAAGTGGCTTATTTTAAATGAGCAATAATTTCCGCCATAAATTGCAATTCAACTCTCGATAATTAGTTAAACACACAGATTTACTAGCCTGGCCATTATTGTAAAGTGCATTTGTGCTTCGGTATAAACCTGCTGCTGCTTAATTATCATAGCTGTAACTGACTAACTGTAACTGCTAATGCATTTGGTATCTACATACAACAGGTTAAGTCTGTCTTATGTTTTTTTTTGTCACTTTGTTTTCTTTACTTTCAACTAATTGCTTTTGGCATGGACAAGAATAAGAAATAAGCTGTGAAAATCAATAAAATTAACATTATTCCCAAATACAGGAAGCAATTGCAATAATTTGCCAACAAAAAACATAAGAAAAATGAAATGAAGAGAAAAATACAAGAAGAAGAAAAAGAAAAGAATAATGCAGCTGCGAATGGTGAATTGCCGGATAGCTCATACGCCACGTGGCCCAGGCCAAAAACAGTTGAGTGAATTGGAGCTGCTTAAATTGAAAACAAATACACAATAACAATAGCCAAGGTAGAAAGCAAACAACCGAATGCTTAACAGGTATAACAGCCAGGGAAATAGTCGTGTTAGGGTGGAAGTGGGAGCTAGGTAAATGGCAATAGGAAATGCTTCTCAACAAGCTGCAGCCAGCAACTGGGCAAATTGAGCGAATTTCATAGAGTGCCACACCTTAAGCTGCATGCCAAAAATTGCCAAAAAAAAAAAAAAAAAAAAAAACAGGAAAATAAAACGAATTCGAACTGCGTGAGAAATTCGCTAGCGAGAAGATGAATTGTTGGCAGTCTCAACTCAACTCAACTCCGGGTAGGCCCCATTCAACAGGGCGCCATGTGGGGCAGGCGGGGCGGGCTAACCGAACCACTCAGCCAGCAGCAAGTGAATTGAAGCGCTTCAGATAGAATTTCGAGCGCACTAAATTTTTCAATCGACTCGCTAATAAAGGCAATAAATATTCCATTCCATTCGAATCCATTCGCTGTGCTGCACAGCTCGAAAATTTTAGAATTTTCTTTTCTTTTTTTTTTTTTTTTTTGAATGAAACATGACACAGATTAAATTTAACAAGCAATTTATTGCTATAACTAGCTAGCGATTTCAATAGTTTTGCAGATAAATAGGAATCGGCAAATTTGAGTTAAGGAAGTACTTAAATTTAGTACAAACAAATGCTGTATTCAAAAGTGCGTGTGTGTGTGTGTGTATAGGAAATATGAAGTATTATTTATAGCTGTGCAAAAGTATGCTACACAAACTAAGCTTTATTGCCATGAAATACTGGGCAAATATGATAAATAAGTATATACATAAATTATAGCTATTAAATTGCTCAAGACATATCAAAAGCTAGGAAATTAAAACCAAATTTGACTGCGGGCTGAGGGTTTTCCTTTCAATCTAGGAACTCATTTTTGTTCTTTATTTTTTTTTTTTTTTTCAAAAAAATTCCTATTTAATTTTTAGCTTACATTTTTTTATTAGAGATATATATATATATTATATATTTTTTTTTTAAAGTTATAATCATACAAAATTTTAAAAACATTTCTAAATATTTTTTTTACTTTTAGAAATTTAAAAAAAAAATATTTCTCTAAAATTGTACTTCACACGCAATTTCTGCATGGAGCCATTCAAGCTTCTAACAACTGTTGAACAATCGTAATCTATCATAATTTCCTATTGATGAACTATCTATGTTTCTCATTTGTTTGACTTGACTTTAAGCATAATTTAGACTTTAGTTTAGTTTTATTGAGCAGCGAGCGAGAGCGAACTGACCGCTTGAGACGACTGACAGCGAAAATTTCATTACGTTTCATTGCATTTCAAGTTAAATTGAATTTAACGTGCTGGTATTTTTTACGTAGCAAGAAAGAAGGAAAGAAAAAAAAAACGAGCAGGAGAAAGTAGAAGAAAATAAAAAGGAAAACTTTGCACTATTTTCTGGTAAACATTTCTTGTGCTTTTCACTTTCGGTTCGCCTTTTGTTGTGGACCCGCAGTAAATAAAAGTAGCAGCAGCGGCAACAGCAGCAGCAGCAGCAGCAGCAACAGCAGCGACAGCAAAAGCAAAGAATGAAGAAATTGTACTCTG
Organism: Drosophila anceps; assembly: GCA_035045945.1. Classification (NCBI taxonomy): domain Eukaryota; kingdom Metazoa; phylum Arthropoda; class Insecta; order Diptera; family Drosophilidae; genus Drosophila; species Drosophila anceps. The sequence continues at coordinate 3,372,910 of JAWNON010000073.1, forward strand.
TAAAACGTTTTCCCCAAACCAAAATGGAAATGTGTCACACAATGTCGTCGTTGTCGTTGTTGTCGTTGTTGTTGTTGTTGTTGTTGTTGTTGTTGTTGCTGCTATTGCTGTCGCATGTCCCTTACATTTCGCAGTTACAACTGCCAAAGCCCTGCCCCACGCTTGCTGTAACCCGGCAAGCCGCTAGAAAATGTGTTAAACGCATAAATGAGCTACAGTCAAGTGAATTGCATGGCTATGGCTTCTAAATTGCTGACGTTGACGAACTGGCCATAGTTTAACTTCATTTAGGGCCAGCGCAAAAATCTGCGTATTATTTATAGAGAACACCCTGCCCTACTCGCCCTGCCTCTCTCCCTCGCCCACTCTCCCACTCTCACTCTCTTCTATACGCTCATCAAATGACCAGCTGGCAAATAGAGCTGAGCAGCAGTTTTTTTTTTTTTTTTTTATTTTTCAGCCATTGTCAAAGTTTTGCCAGCTATCTATGAGTGTGTGTGTGTGTGTGTGTGTGTGTGAGTGTGTGGGAGAGTGTGTGGGAGAGTGTGTGCGTGCCACTTAACCAAATTGAATATGGAAATTGATTTTTATTGTAATTTTTGTCGATTATTTATATTGGAAAGGCGGTCGTGGCCTGACTTAAAACATTGAAATTAGATGCTTTTGATTTGCTTTTGCTTTTCTGTGTCTCTCTCCCTTTCTTTTCCTTTCCTTTCCTTTCCTTTTGTTTTCTCTCTTTGCCGCCTCTTGTATATTCGTGCCCCCCAGGAATCTGGCTAAGTAGATAGCCAAGTTTTGGAGCGCAAAAAGTTTATTGAAATATTTAGCTAGAAACTTAAGTAATAAGTTGCCAAATCAGAGCGCAAAAGATTAAACTCCAATAAAGCTGAAAAGCAACCCGCGACTAATACACAAAAAAAAAAAAAAAATAGCGGAGGAAAATCAGAAAATGAAGAGTTAACCACGGCTTAGCCGGACAATTGAATGCTCTCGATTGGCAATTTATTTGCTGTAATTTGCTGTGAAATATTAGAATTCGTTGTACGAATAATATAAATTTGAGTTGAGATTGGATTAGATTACTAATATTATTAAAAATTATTTAAAAATCATGGATAGTTATATATCTCTTATATATCTTATCTATACATGAGTGCAGAAGATTAATTTATTTCATGAGAAATAGAAAGGGACTCATAGTTCATACAGCCAAAACATAAAAACTCTTACAGCTGAGATCATTATACCCACTTCTATATCTAGATAGTTCCACAATTACTATATCTATATACATATACATTCATATACATTTAACTACTTTTCTCTCATCTACGACTACCTTTTGCAAGTGTACTTGCGAAAAGTCTTTTATCGCTTGTGCCTCGCATTTTTTTCTGCTCTTTGCTGGGCTCTAAATTAGTTCGGAAAGTTGCCGTTGCCACAAAGTAACCAACATAATGGCTTTCAATATTTAACGCAAATGAACATCGTTTGCTTCTTATATAATTAAACAAGTGTAAAAGGCAGGCTTTAGCCTGTGCCACGGCCACAAGCTCTACCTCTGCCTCTGCCTCTACCTCTACCTCTACCTCTACCTCTGCCTTTGCCTCTACTTTGACTGCATGTGGCAAACGCTGCGTATACGCAACAAAGGCACAACACACACAATGGACTTTGCTTGTGCTTGTGCTGAGTTATGTTGTTGCCTTGCACCGCCAACTGCATTGATTACCCTTCTGCTTTTCTTTTCTTTCCATTTCAGTCGGCAAGTCGTTAATTATTTTTACACACAATATTGCTCTCGTGAAAACGTCGCCTGTCGCCTGACGTCCAATTATCGGTCATAATGCTCTGATTTAATTTAAAATGCTGCCCGCCCACCACACCACACCACACCACACATATCGCGTTTGTCGCCCAGCTTCGCATATTTCTCTGCCATTATATCTTGTTAATTATAGCCGCGAGCCGCACTGGCTCAGCAGCTATGGAATTTTCCCACTGGTTATGCTTATGGCCCAGCCAGTTAAAACACTTAGAGAAAGAAAAAAAAATGTAAAGTTTTTTCACTTGAATTATCAAATTTTAGCTAAGAGCTTTGTGCACTGTTAAGACTGAACGCGGCAGTTTTCAGTTAAAACTTTCATAACAGCAAATCAAATTTCTATGTATGCAAATTTAGACTGTGCAAAATTTAATACAATTTTTTTTTTTTTAATTTAAAACAATTTTTTTCCTATTAGTCTGATTTCTGAGTCTTTTCTTTAACATTTTTATAAATATTTTTAGAATATAGGGAAAACTTTTGAGTTTCTAACTTTATATTTCAAGGAATTTTTATTTCTGAGACTTTACTTACTTTGTTTGTTTTATTATTTGTATTTTTTTTATTCAAAATTTCTGTTGAAAATCTTTTTATTTATTGTATAAAATTTAAATACGTTGAATTAAAAAGTATTTCTGATGCCAACGTTTTACCTTTATTGGAACTATATTTATTTATATCTGTATGAAAGCCGTCAAAAAGCATTTTTTTACATAAATAAATATTTATATAAATTAACTTAAATGTATAAAATTTAAATACCGTTAATAAATGACCTCTAGAAATCGCATCTTGCCAAGACTCTTTCTTGACTTATTACCCCTTCTTTTTTATTTCATAAATATTCCTTCGAAATTCTGTTGAAATGCGGAATTCAGAAATGCCAAATTCTGGGAAAAGAGTTCAGTGCGAGTGATTAAGGTGCTTGTAAGGTCTGTCTATGCATCAAGTATATATGTAAGCCTATCTAAGAAAATGCTAAGTCTGCAAATATGTATCTGAAATTCTAAGGAAATGCTTTAGGCGAATGCTTTTATTATATTCCTTGCAAATCCAATCTCGCTTTAGGGCTTTCAGTTGTGAGCTCACGAATCGAAGCTATTAATGGTAAAATGGCATTCACACAACACCTTTGGTACACACACTTTCGCTAAGTGTATAACTCTTGCCTCAGTTGTCAGTCGCCAAATATGATGACAATGCTCTGCGCTGACAGCACCTTCTGCATGTCCAAATATTGCAATTTACGACATAATCCACGCTTAACCGCTGCCTCAGACAATGGCATGCTTGGCCAAAAAGATGAGGCTGATAATTTCCATGTGGCATTGCAGGAGTAGCAGCCGCAGCACCGCAGCAATCGAAGGCCAGATTTCTCTCACTCTCACTCTCTCTCTGTCTCTCTGGCTGCATTCGTCCTTTGGCAATTGCCTTTTGTTTGCTGATTGCATTACGTTGTCCTCGAACGTTCTGCTACTCGACTTTGTTTTCAGCTGTTTCAGCTGCTGCTGCCGCCGCTTGTGCTCTTGTTGTTGTCGCCAGCCTTTTGGCAGAGTGCAAAACTTTTAAATTAAAAGTCTAAAGCTGGCTTATGGCTCAGTTTATATCCGCTTAAGCCGCTTCATTACGACCAACTCAGCCGAACAAGACAGCAGGCAAAGGCAACGAGAGCGTGAGCGAGGACTATAAAGTGAGTGCTCTCATATTGCAACAACGTTTAGTTGCTCAGTTCCTTGGCGTACAACTAAAACAATGCAATTAGCTGGCCAATATCGATGGCTTGTTAGGTAAACCGTAACAAAACACAACACACACAGAGATAGAGAGAGAGAGAGAGAGAGACGCCAAACCCAACTCATATTCATGTCTCACACAGCAGTTTGCTGACGTCAGAGAACTTTAACAATACATAAACTGTTGGCCCTTTTCTTTTTAAAACGAACGAACGAACGAGCCAACTAATTCTGTGGCAACAGCCTCAGGGCATTTATTAAAAGACGACACGTGTGTGCCGACGCTGTGTTGTGTTTGCTGCAGCTAATTTGACATCTGTCGTTGTGTGTTTGTCTTGGTGAAAATAAATTAAATTTCTTGTGTCAGTTAAAAGAACATTTAACATTTGAACCCGACAATTCTTTTCTGTTTTTTTTTTTTACCAGCTGCAAACGCAGCTAAGGACTGCCGCTGTGAAACTTGTCAAAACCAGAGCCAAAGGTCTAACTTTTAACTTGCACAAGAGCAAAGAAATCTAATGGATATACAAACACAGACACACACACACCTATACAGAGAGAGAGATAGACTCCTTTGTTCGGCAGACCACCTATGAGGACAGTAAACCGCTGATGACAGCAACTGTTGCCAGTTGCCGCATAGAGTCGCAGCAACAGTTGCTACTATAATTTTGCATTTGCCAACCGCAGTTGAGCCCAGCCGGAGCAGTAAAGCCAAAAATTGAATACATATACATATATACTAAGAGCAGGAACTGGCATATACCCAGTAATGATTACTTTGAGGAAATTGTGAATTGTTCTTTGTCTTTTTTTCGGGAAATTATGTGAAATGTGACATAGGAGTATGAGAAAATAGGGTCGAACGTGGATATGGGTTGTTTTTCCTACAAGTATTCATGTGCGGCATTCACTGAGCTCAAAATTAAAGCACTTTGTGTGAGAGATGACAGCCTATTGCATTTGAGTATTCGAGCTTGAGCTTAAGATGTAAGCCCAAACAGAGCTGATCAAATTGATTTGTATTAAATTTATTATTGCATTGAGATTGAGGTGGTTTGGGGCTCCAGGGCGGGCGGCCGTTTGAGCAGCTCTCTTAAGAGAAGGTCGTTTTAGTCAAGGTCTTCAGTAAAGTAATAATGCAGATAACATGACTTGACTGACGGTGCATAAAACATATCAGGCTAGCCCAAACACAAAAAAAAAATTGTAATAAATATTTATACTTTAAAATTTAAGTTTATCATTACTAACTTAAGCATTATCCTTATCATTTCATTACTTATATTTTAATATAGATAGATTAATATAGATCTTTACTAATTAAATAATTATGCTTTTCTTTTCAGTATGTTGCCTTGCTAAATATATATTTAAAGCTCCCAACAATACATAACACAATGACTTTCATTAAAGTTCTGTTTACTGGGTGAGTTAATAATGATTTTTTATGAATTATGGCAATATAATTTAAAAAAAAAGCGTTTCAATTTTGATCTTATAATCAATGTAGCTCATGAGTTTTTATATAACATAAATAAATTAAATAATATTAATAACTTTAAGAAGTAATAGTCAAATCTTAATCGGCTGCCTCTAGAGTCCTTAAGTTCGTTGTATATATTTACAAAAGAACAAGTAGATTAAGAGTTAAATAGACAGACCTAGATCTGCCTAGATCGACATGACATGGAAATGATGATTAAGTATATAACAAAAAGATTTTGTGAAAAATATGATATATCCAAAAGATATTCAAAAGATATTAGTTTTTAGTTTGGGTTCTTTAATCTCTAATAAGAGATTATGCATTGAATCATAATTAGATGATTATTGCTTTAAAATATTGTTTTAATTCTAAGTTTTAAAAGTAATCTTTTATATATCTTTTTATATATAAAGATCTTAAACACTTAACTTATATATATTTTACCAGAATATATTTTCAAGAAAGAACTGGAAATCTTTTGGGCAAATATCTGTAATTAAGTTTTCAATCCACAACTTGTCTCAGCTGCCAACTAGATGCCTTATGCCTCAACTGATAAACGCATATTGCGAGGTATTTTGCATGCCAGGGCAAAAACAAAAACACCACCAAATGTGAAATGTGAATACCAACAAGCTGAGGCGGCTTACAAATGCACACAACTGCAACTGACGATGTGGCCAGGTTTGGTCAACTGCAAAGAGCTGACCTTACCAAAAATGACCAGACCAGACCAGCGTTGACCGGGCCGAACCGGATCGGGCCGTACTGTATTGTACCGTAACGTGCCGTACCATACCAAGCTGTACCGTTACCCCTGAGCTAACCAGACCAGACGAGCAGCCTAATTAGTTTTCATTGGGATGCACACGTGTCCGCTAACCTGACGCAATGGACAGGCTAGTGACATGAACAGCGGCAGGTGGGCGAGCAGGTGTGCTTGTGTTGGGTGCGTCATGAACCAGGACGTGGCTTGGCGCCTGCCGGAAACGGATGCGGATGCGGAATCGGCGTGCACAGCTGCATTGCAACTGCAATGCCAGTTACAGGTTGCAGCATGCGTTGCTGATTGCGCGCACACACACACACCTGTGTGTGTGTGTGTGTGTGTGTGTGCGTGTTTATGTGTTGGTTTTAAGTGCAAAACGCATCATGTGGTTAATGGACTTTAATTGCCGTTAGCGTTGTAAACGTGGCTTTCAGGTTTAAGCTGGGTGAGGTGGCTCTCAGTCGGCTGGCTGGCTGGCTGGCTGGCTGCTTGCGCCTCATGCGAATCATTTAACTTGATTAAAGTTGCGTGCCGCGCAACTAACTAAGCTCAGCCAGCTGAACATTAAATGCGCTTACAACAACCTAACAAAAGGCACAAACGCACTAAAATTTAATCGCGCACTTATTCCGATCAACTCTGCTGCCTCACACTCACCCGCTAGCTTTAGATATATATATATATATATACATATATATGTGTGTGTGTGTTTATGTAAAGTGTAACTGTAAATCTACGGCACACAAAAGGTCCTAGTTCTAGTCCTAGCATCATTTTCCAGTGGCGCATTTCCCCAGTGTGCAATGAAAAGCTTTAATAAATTTCCCGAACGCAACTCGCATAAAAACTCGCTCGCTCGCTCGCGTTCTTTTCAAATGCAAATCTCATTTGGCTGCCCGAACCAGCCGCGCCCCCACTGCCGCCCCTGCCCTTGTCTTGACACCACTTCCAGGCATTCAATTTAAATCACATTTTAGAATTTTACAATCGGATTAAATCTAAATTCAAATGCCGTTTGCCATTAGACCGCAAAATGTTTTGTGGACCAAATCAAAATCAGAGCAAAACGTTTGCTCTCTGGCCTCTCTAGCAGAGTTTGCTCGATTTGCTGCCTTTAAAATGCGTTTGCTCGGCTTTTCAGCCAAGCTCTTTCCTCTTTTTTTTTTTTTTGTGTGTACGAATGTGGCGCACACATGTGGCACATGCCTTGTTACCATTTTATACGAACATGCAACACAGCACGAAATTGTTGAATCGAATTAACATATAACAATTTCGACTGTCGTTTTACACCCACACACACACACACACACACACGCACACAAAAAGACTGAAAAGTAAGAAAAAAAAAACATGTACAAATACAAGCTACACGTTTATGCCATGTTTTTGTTTTGTATACCCTGTAAAAGTGGGTAAAAAAAAGAAAAACAAAAACATAAACATAAACTGGAAAATGTAGTTTTTAGAGCGCAGGGAGAAGTTCGAAAAGCTCGTTAGCTAAGCTAACAATGATTTCGTAATGAGCGTAGATCTAAGCTGCAGCTAACATCAACTGTGCCCATAGAACTCGGCTGTGATCAGAGCTATAGTTACCAAAATTGGTTTGTGACTGGCTATAAACCCAAAGAGCTTAATTTGCTCATATATTTGTGACACCTGCTACGCATCGCCCGAAATTGCAGTTATCTACTTAGATGACTTCATCATCTCATCTCATCTCATCATCATCTCATTCATCTCATTCCAATTTCCGCCTGCAGGGCATCAGTCCGTCTAAGTCAGCTAGTTAGCCTCTTCTCCCTTTTTTATTGAAAAGTGCACAATAAACTTGCGTAGCACAAAAAAAATAATTTACAATGAAATAAAATGTGACAGTCAAAAGTTTAACACGCCGACGCGCCGCGAGTAACTGAGCGCGCGTTGCATTTGCATAAAAAACTCATTATGAATTTCAATTTGGTGGCCAGCATCAGGAACTTTCAAGGATGCAGGCGACAATGGCAACTATATTGTGAAAAGCGCACGGAAAAACGTGAAAAGTCAATGTTGCTGCATTAGCGGATGTATAAAGAATAAAAATTTATACAAAAAAAAAAAAAAAAAAAAAAAAATATGCTAAAATATGTTTTATAAATGTTTGCTTTTGTGTGGCCAGCAGCGGGATAAAAAATAATATTATTTAAATTTTGTTTTTAGCTTTTGTAAAATTGTAAAAAAAAATATTTAAAAAAAATTGCAAATTCAATCTACATTATGCATTCATTGGTTTACAGTTTTTACATAAGCCTATTTAATTTTTTTCCCCTCTTCTATTTGATTTTAGCAAATTGAATTTGTTTTTATAACCCTTAAAAAATCAATGTGACATTTTAAGTCGAGGCTGCGCAGCTTAGCCCAGAGCCTATTGTTTAAAGAGACTTTTTTATGCCACAAAATTTTACAAATTAAATATATTTAATAGTAATTAAATTAATTTACTAGCTATTGTAAATAGCACTTTGTAGAGCAGAATAATATTTACTTTGGATACTATGTGATGGGAAAAAGCCTCGAAAAATACATTGAAGCATTTAATTAATTTTAAAAATTGTTTAAGCAACAATTTAAGCTATTTGCTGTAGAGTTGATTGGCAAATAGACCAATTGTTGTTATTATTATATATATATATATATATATTTATCTACATTATTCCTTCAGAAAACTGTGTTTACTCGTGAGATATGTACAGTATGGAGTACATTAGTTGTATAGGGTTGTCTGGCTATATGTTTTCTCATCAACCTAAATGTTAACAGCCATTATATTTGTCAACATTTTTTAATGGGCCGTAGTTTGGCTTAACATTAAAGTAAAATTCTCTGCCTGCCAGCTCTATTCGTTTAGTTTATTTCTAACTAGAGCTTTATTCATCAAAGTATTTATTATTTAAGCACATATTCCAAGCTGCCTGTAAAGCTTTGCTATAATAAACAATCCTTCGTATCATATATTCACATCTCTCATCATTAGTTAGCTTATAAACTGAAATAAGCATTGAATTCATTGTTCTTTAAAACACAGCAATCGGCCCTCGCTGTGATTTCTAGACTTTTCAGGTTCATAATCATCTCAATATATGCGTTTGCCTGTTGCCATATCTCATCTCAACTAGCTTTGGTCACTTCTAATAACTCAGCAGCGTTTGCTTTCATTGCCAAAATTTCACACATCTGCAAATAAGCAATATAAATTGAGCAGCTCTCCCATGGCGTGATTTATTGCACTTCATGTCCTGCCTGAAATGTGCTTATAATCAAAAACCAAATTTGCACTTTTCACAGATTTTTCAAAACAAAATTCATATATGTATATATATATTATTAAATAACATTTTTGTTGCTGCTCTATGCACGCTAAAGTTCTTTTGTCAGCTTTTTGGAAAACACACTGTCCAACACGAAATATATTTGTATGCACTTTTATTCTATTTATTTTGCAACTATTTCTCCGGTTTTTGTTTAGGCCACAAATGTCGACACGTGCTGCGTATTCGCATGGGAAGTTTTGCGGTTATGGCAAAATTTGAAAATAACAAAAAAAAAAAAAGGTTTGCAATCGCACTCATCCCTCTGTGGAGGATGTTGGTGTTGCTGCTGTTGCTGCTGTTGCCGCTGCTGCAGCAGCCACTTTTCAAATTAAAACTGCCATTGTGCGTGCCCGTCTAGACCGCCCATTTATTTGCATACAAAGCTGCAGCAGCAAACAAAAGCGAAACCCCACTGACGGCAACAACAGCAGCAGCAACAGCAACTGCAAACAGTGTGCAACAATATGCAATGTTCGTGTGTGTGCTGTTGGCTGGTCTTGAAAATGCGCAACACTCACATAACCAGGAATTGCTTGCATGAGGCATGAAATGCCATTTTTTGTATATTGTTTTTAATGATAAACTGCGCACAAAGCGCACAGGCTTCACAGTTATGACTGCAGAGAGAGAGAGAGAGCGTAGGGGAGTGAGCGTGAGCGGAGAAGTGGAAGTGAAAGGTTGCCAGCTGGGTAGTATGAGTATTTAATCCGCTGACAGCGTAACGAACACGTGATAACGGTAGTCGGGCTCTTGGCATAAATCATTGTGCATTTTGGCGTGTGTAATGAAAATGCTTAACAGCTACTTAAAACGCAAAACAACAACAACAACAACAAAAAGCAGAAAGCAGAAAGCAGAAAGCTGGCAAAGTGGCAGCTGGCATTCTGTGGCAGCTGCCGCAATACAATGCGCGTGTAAATGACACTTCAAGCCGCATTACATGACGCCCACTCGACGGCGGCGGCAAACAGCAGCAAATGAGCAAAGGCGCGCACGAGCAGGGCTCATTTCACTTTTTGGGGTTGGCCAAGGTGACAATGGTGTCATTAAAAGTGCCAGACCATTCAGATACAAACAAACAAACAAACAAACAACAGCATACAACCATACAGCGTACAACATACAGAGCGCACAACATACAACATACAACATACAACATACAACATTCAGCAGCTCAGCTGTCACACTTGAAGTGCTGACAGCTCAGCGCAAAAGACTTGCACTTGGCTTTGCAGCGCTGCCAAAATGAATGAAATGAAGAAAATGTCAGCCAACATTTAAATTAGCCAACATTGGCGAAATATGAAGCAGTTCTGGCTGTAGTCGACTGGCAAATACCCTATACTCCACAATGGTTTTTTCGCCTTTATCTTTGTTTCTCCAGCTATTTACCATCAGTGTTATCTCATCTTCCTTCGCCTTGCCTCTTTATCTTCCTTCTTGCGTCTTTCTTTCTTTCTCTGTTCGCTGCCACTGTCTTTCGCTCTCTTTTTCTTTCTACTGCTCCTTTTCCCTGTCTCTACTGCTACATTAGACTCTCTGTCCAGCTCAATCTCTCTTTATCTCTCAGTCTTTCTCTATTGGCACTGCTTCAATCCTTCTCTCTCTCTCTCTCGCTCTCTCTCTCTTTGTCTCTCTTGCTCTAAAAAACCAATACACCTTCTTTAGCTTTGTGAACAGCGTATGATAAGCTCGTGAGCTGAGCTGTCTCTTCCCCTCTCTCTCTCCTCTCTCTCTCTCTCCTCTCTCTCTCCTCTCTCTCTCTCTCCTTTCTCTCTGTCCTTATCACACTCTCAAGAGGCTGCGTTGTGGCATGCCACAGTTCTTGCCACAGCCTTTGTGCCATTAGCAGCAGCTGCCACGCCCAGCGCCTCGGCACACCTTCGCAAAAAGTTGCAGCCAGCGCCCGCCTGCACTTTATACTTTTTTGATTAATCGTTCGAGTTGCGCGCCCAAACATAAGCAAAAAGAACACACAAAACAAAAATACATTTTCTTTTTAAGCCGCGAGATGTTGACGTTATTTCTCTAGAGTTGCTCCAAGCATGTTTTACCTTATAAATCTTGTTTGCCTCTGTCGCATGATATATGAGAGCAACGCACATCTACATACGCTCAAATTGTGAGTACCTTTGTGTGTGTGTGTGCGTTTGTGTGTGTGTGTGCGCTGGCTTGTTGTGATAAATTTGTTGGCAACTGTGAATTTTAGCCACTTTTCAAAATTTGTTTTGCCAGCTTTCACATGAAAATCTTGGCACTGATTTCAAGTTGCCCCAAGCGCCCCGAACCATATTTGATAAATGAATTGTATTTCGACCTCATTGTTTGCCAATTGACTGCAGGTTGAAAGGTGACTACCCGTATTACGCCTCTAATGAGCTACCAGAATTTATTGGCCAACATGTGTGCACAGACTGTGAGACAATGGCTGGCCTAATAAAGGATTACTCTACAGATATTTCCTAGAATTCTATTGCAGCATAAATGAGTTTTGAATGAATGAATAGTTTTTTCTTCTTTACTTATTGTAGTCATTTTTGGCTGCTTTAAGATTGATATTAAAATTACCATAAAAAAATTGTGAGAGCAAAAAAATGAAATTAAATTTAAAATTCATAAAAATAAAAAATTATTCAATATTGAAATAAAATAATAAAATAAATAGAATTCAGTAATAATCATTGCTTGTTTTATATATTTATATAATATTTAAATAAAATTTCTTTATTTCACAAATATTATCGCGCTGAAAGAACATGTCACAGTCGACTTCTAACAGTTCTTAACATATTTGTCTATGACCATGAAGGAAAGTAGTGTATGTTTATCTGATTTTCTAAAGTTAATCAATCATATTTACACGCTTGACATTTGAATGTATTTTTTGCTACAATTGCTGAAGCAATTGTTTTGTTTTTCCACTTTCTGCAGTAGCAAGACAAAGGCTCGTTATGAAGTTGATATATTAATAAATTTTTTGTAATTAATTTTCCACTTTTTTTTGCGTTAATTGACTTTTTTACCGCAAAAATACAGACTTAATTTGCATAATAATTAAAGAAGTACTAAAGCAATTTCAGAAATCAGATAAAGATGAAATCATATATGATACTGTTATCTATCAAGGCCCTTTCAACAGCGCAATTAGGTCCGAATTGTTCTGTTGTAAAACTAAATGAATTAGCTACAGTATACAATGGCACTTAAGTGATTAAAAGCCTAAAAAAAAAACAAAATCCAAAGCGTAATGTGTTTTACCATTCATACTTTGCTCAAATGGAATAACAACTTACCCAAAGAACACAAAACAGAACTCGAAGGAAACGATAAGAAAATTATATGGAAATGCTTTTGTACATTATCATGAACTGATTAAAAAATTTTATAGCCGATGGAACCGGGCGATTTACCATTAGTTCTGCGAAAATGCTCAGATAGGCTTTCATCATGACGTTTGCCAGATAAATTTATGAACGAGCAATTGGCACTCGACAACTAAGCAGCGACTTAATAAACACGCGTGTTCCATGAATGAATTAAATTGAATTGAATTTGATTGCAAATGGGTATTACATGGGTGCAGGTGATTCAGCCGGGGTTTTTATATATATATATATACAATTTAAAAATAAGCTCTTATATCATTTGTGCCTCGATAAGAATGCAGACATCAAGACACCGTTTGAAGCTGTCTGATAAGCACAACTAATGGGACATGAACACTGATTAGTGTGTCTGTCCATATGTCTGTCTGCCTGTCTGTATGACTGTATCTATTGTGTTTGTCTTTGGGGGCCAATTTATCATAGCTGCTGCTTTACACAATAGCCTCGGCCAAGATATCACTGCAGAGACTTGTTCCTACTTGTATTAAAACTGCACAAAAGCCAATTAAGCCTGCCAATTGCCTTGTACATTTCCCATATCTAATCGAATGTTGCAAAAAAAAAAAAATAAATGGCAGAAGAAAGATACTAAGAGCAGCAATAGTCAGATGTTTCTGCAGCATTTAGTCAGCTATAAAAGCAACTGAAACATTGAGATGAGCAATTAGTTAGTACTTGAGAAAGCAACTGGAATAAGATGCAATCGTTTGCCTTCACTTTACTGCTCGCCGCCGCAGTTCTGGGCGCCGTAAGTAGACGCCAAGGAAATACCATTTTTTATTTTTTTAATTGCAATTTAATTTTATATTGCAGGCCAGCGCCTGGCCCCGCATGGCCGATGAGACGAGCCTGCTTCGCATGGTCATGTCACAGCTGGGCGCTCCGCTGGCTGAACCGCGCGGCATATCGGCCGCTGAGACCGTCTGCTTCAATAAATACACCAATGCAACCAACAAGATCGGCTCGGACTTGGCCAATAGCACCAGAAAATGTGAGGATAATGCCAATCGTACCGTTGTCGAAAACCAACAGAGAAGCAATGCCACCGTTACCAAAATACGCAGCCAGCAAGTGGAGCTGCAAAAGAATTTGCAAATGTGCTTGAACGAGACAGACAGCCAGCGTTTCATCAACTGCACCGTGTCTACTGTGAGCATAACATTGAATTTTCATTGAAATCAACATAAACTAATATCTGTTCTGATTTGGCTAGCTGGACAAGAACCTGGACCTGCTGGACAGCTGCAACAGTCTAGCTTATCAGACCCAATCGCAGTTTGTCTCCAATGCCTCCGTGGTGGAGACACAGCGCTCCAGCTGCATTCGTGCCGCAGTTGGTGAATCCAAGGTGAAGTCTATTGAGGCAGCCAACGATTTCGATAGCTGCATGGCCAAGGTGCCACAGCAGCGTGAGCTGGCAGCAAAGCAGCAGGAGCAAAAGCTAGAGCAGGCACAGCCTCAGCAGCAGTTGGAGCAGAAGCCAGAGCAACAAGTGGACCAGAAACCTGAACAGCAACCAGAGCAGCAATCGGAGCAGCAGTCCGAGAAGCTGGCCGAGCAGCAGGCTGCGCAACCCATTCAGCCCGTTCAGTCCGTGGCCGCCGAACAGCCAGCCAACTAAATGTGAGCTATAGAATTTATGGCCAAAACTTCAGTTTTATTGCCACAGAATAAAGAGCTTTAATATTCAATATATGACTTGACCTCCTCAATATGCCATTATCGAAAATCACGATCTAATTAGCCACAACTCAATGGTGTCTATAAATAATAATCGCGCTAAGCCAATCTATAGCTGTTGTCAAAGAGTGCTGTCAAGTGCTTAAGGCAATCAGTGTTCGCAGAATTTCTATCTGTGAATTACTCACAATTATCTAACCATTTATATATATATATATATATATATATTATATATAGGTAAATGTAATTATCAATCAGGGGTTTTCGGGCCTTATCGCTGAGCGGAAGCCTGGCCAAAAAATACTTTGCTGGGCGTGACTTTCAAGCAGTGATAAAGATAACGGCATACACAAAAAAAGTCATTTTTAAACGTCATAGATTTTTTGATTTAAAATGCTTCGCGAGACCCAGTGTCCAACCCATTAACGAACGGAGGCCCCACCATGGAGGTTCTCTGCAAATTTTTAGTGCTCTTCGCACTATTATTCAGCGCAACGGTATGTATATCTATATCTTCAACAGTTCATTGGCACCTATATCAAGAGCCAGGTGCATCAAATAATAAACGTGATTAGAAGATTATATATATTTAAATTATATATATATCTGACATGTGACAGTAAATCATATCTGTGCAAAGGAATGCAAGAATTGATTAAAAGTAAAATAAGTTTAATTTGAATTTGATTAAATTTCTTATCTGTGAAGTGCTAAATCAGTTTTATGATAAATTGTAAAGTAGACTATAAATAGACAAGTGAATTTATATAATAGCTAAACGAATCATAGAAAAAACCGCCAAGCAAAGTTTATATTCTATTGTGAATCTGATAGATCATATATTATATATGAAACTCTTGGCTCTATAGAACACATTTGTTCTATACACTCCTTACAATTCTCAATTCTCTCTTACCTGCCAGACATCCGAGCCTGTTCGATCGAAAGATGTTAGCTCAATCCTAGAAAATGAACTGTTCGATGCCATCGTCGGGGATCTAACCTTGCCCGACTTTGGTATGCTCAATGGATTGGACAAATGTTCGTTCACTTATAACGTCAGAAGTGTGAGGATATTAATCAATGCGGGCAATGGGCTGCGTCAGTGCAGCAATGTGGATCGGGCCGAGCTGCAGAGCTATTTGCAAAAACCGAGTTCGGCTGGAGTGAGAGCTGCCTTCCAGCAGCAGCTGGCCGGCTGCAGCACGCGCAATTGCTATACGGATTCGGTGAGACAGCAAGGGAATCAAGCATCCAAGCGGGTTACTAATCAAAGCCTCTTTAATTTAGGTCATGAATCTGTTTGGCGGTGTGCGTTCCATGTATAAGCAATTCTGGCAGACGGAACGTTGTGTCATGCATGAAATCAGTAAAACTTTGCATGCACTCGAAAGGTCATTTGGAGAACTAGAATACTGCATTGGGAATGCCCTTGCACCCACTTTTAACTCAAGCACTCCCAGCTGGAACTGGACAACTCCTACCCCACCCAACTGGAACTGGACTACCCCTGGCTTGAATGAGTCTACCCCAAGCTGGAACTGGAACTGGACAACTCCTACCCCTCCCAACTGGAATTGGACTACACCTGGCTTGAATGAATCTACCCCAAGCTGGAACTGGAACTGGACAACTCCTACCCCACCCAACTGGAACTGGACTACCCCTGGCTTGAATGAGTCTACCCCTAGCTGGAACTGGTCTACTCCTACCCCACCCAACTGGAATTGGACTACACCTGGCTTGAATGAGTCTACCCCAAGCTGGAACTGGAACTGGACAACTCCCACCCCACCCAACTGGAACTGGACTACCCCTGGCTTGAATGAGTCTACCCCAAGCTGGAACTGGAACTGGACAACTCCTACCCCACCCAACTGGAATTGGACTACACCTGGCTTGAATGAGTCTACCCCAAGCTGGAACTGGAACTGGACAACTCCCACCCCACCCAACTGGAACTGGACTACCCCTGGCTTGAATGAGTCTACCCCAAGCTGGAACTGGAACTGGACAACTCCTACCCCACCCAACTGGAACTGGACTACCCCTGGCTTGAATGAGTCTACCCCAAGCTGGAACTGGAACTGGACAACTCCTACCCCACCCAATTGGAACTGGACTACCCCTGGCTTGAATGAGTCTACCCCAAGCTGGAACTGGAACTGGACAACTCCTACCCCACCCAACTGGAACTGGACTACCCCTGGCTTGAATGAGTCTACCCCTAGCTGGAACTGGTCTACTCCTACCCCACCCAACTGGAATTGGACTACACCTGGCTTGAATGAGTCTACCCCAAGCTGGAACTGGAACTGGACAACTCCTACCCCTCCCAACTGGAATTGGACTACACCTGGCTTGAATGAGTCTACCCCAAGCTGGAACTGGAACTGGACAACTCCTACCCCACCCAACTGGAACTGGACTACCCCTGGCTTAAATGAGTCTACCCCTAGCTGGAACTGGACAACTACCGGAACACCAAGCTGGAACTGGACTACCCCTGGATTGAATGAGTCTACCCCAAGCTGGAACTGGACTACTACCGGAACACCAAGCTGGACTACACCTGGCTTTAATGAGTCTACCCCAAGCTGGAACCTGACTACGGTTGGAACACCAAGCTGGAACTTGACAACCCCCAGCTGGAATACGTCTACTCCCATCCCAAGCTGGAACGTGACTACAGAGGCACCCGCTACAACCACGCAACAAAGCTGGTGGGACAAACTGATGAATGAGCTCGGGCTCTAAAAAGTGGCAGCAGAGGACATTGCTGCGAGGGCAACACCTTTAAATTAGATATTAGGCAAACTAAATAATAAATTGATCAGCATTGAAATGTGTTTACTCGATAATACTTGCCAGACTTGTAATTTAGTCCGCGCAGAGCAATGAATGTCCAGTAATATGATAAGCCAGCACGAAAAAAAGCGAAAGAAAAAAGTGTTTACGGCAGTAAAAGCCCACAAATGGGGCACGCCCACATTGCTGCGGCTCGACTGGGCCGGCGTCTGATTAAGATTTATTAGCCAAGCCGAGGGGCCACGTGTCGCAGATGGCTGCACAAAATGATGGATCTGAGCGAAGCGTCAGCAAAATATTGCACAAGAATCAGGGCAAAGGAAGAGCCGGACGGAGGAATGTGGAGCTGTGTCAATAAGTGCGGCGCAAAAAACCAAAAGACAGCGAGAGAGAGAGAGAGAGAGAGAGAGAACTGGCAATAATTAGTTACACTCGGTGAGGCTAAATAATGAGCTGGCTGTCAGCATCTTGTGGTGCAGGTCTTGTGGCATAATCAGATATCTGGCTAAACGGGCTAGCCCCACGTAAAGGGCAAATCAAATAATCATAGTTAAAGCCAAAAGTTAAGTTGGCCGAAGTTATGCCAAAAGTTTAATAATTGCGCTGAGCGTTCAGTTCAATGTAAGGACGAGCATATTATTCAACGCACTCTGACAGCTCTGTCAGGTCGAGAATTTGCATAGCCATTGAGCGCAGTGCAGTGTCTATAGCACGTGTGGTTGCATGTGTGTGGGAGTGTGTATGTGCTGTGCATACAAAGGGAATCCTGACCTAAACAATGAGAGTATGCGCAAAACTTTTAACCTCAGCGTCAGTAGATAAATCACGTTGGATCATCACCCTCAGCATTCATTGTCCATACCGCAGCGCCATTATGTGACCTAGCGTGTGTGTGTGTGTTTGTGTGTGTGAAGGTGTGTAGGTGTATGCACACACACACACACACTGCAGGTGCTGCACATTCAATGGCGATTTGCGGCCTGGTCTGGTCTGGTGTTAAACCTGCTGCCAGTGCCAACGCCACTGACCAGAGTCCAGAAACCATAGCCTCGGGGCTAGCTGCCTTTGCCTTTGCCTTTGCCACGGCTATAAATTACCGCAGAAGCTGTGTAAATACTTCTCGGCTACTTCTATCTCACTCTCTCACTGTGGTTTTTTTTTTTTTTTTTTTTTTTTAGAAACTGGCTGACTTTGTGATTCGTGATGCGAGCTGAAAAAGTTTTAATGAAAATGCACAAATTCAAGTGATCAATTAACATTAATTGCAAAAGGCAAAGTTCATAAAAATTTCATCCGCCAATCACGAGAAAAGAGCATTCGATAAATGAGTCAAAACAAAGCGAAACTGTGATTAGATAACGCGCTGTAGGAGTTAACTTAGCATAAGTAGGAAAACAAAATAAAAACAAAAGTAATAGCAAAGCTAAAGCTAAGGTAGATGAGCTAGCAAATACCCTGTAAAAAAGATGTGTGATTAAAAAATAACAAGAATACGAATTACTTTTTCAAATTTAAATTATTAGTTATTTATTCTGGGTAAATCAGATGTTTGCCCAACTAAAGCACCAAACATTTCATAAAATAGTCTTGCTGAATTTTTTAAAAAATGTTTTTATGCTTCTCCATCATATTTCTCACTCATTTGTATAGGTTTCTAACAGTAAAGTATATCAAATTTTATATTAAAATTCCAAAAACTTCTTAAAAATTCTCCTTATATAAAACGCAGTTTAGCCCAGCTCACTAACAACCTCTACTCAAACTTCTATAACAAATTTTGTCTTGCTTTAAAAATGCCCAAGAAATAACAAGATTAAAACTCCCCGATTAACAGCTTAGCGAAGGGACTTGTTTTTATAGATTAAGGTCGTAAAGACGAAGTTTGGCTGGGTTAAACCCTTTTTTTTTTTTGGCTTTGCTTTGCTTTTTACAACAAATGTTTTAGGCCTTGTAATTTTTGAAATCAAAAAGTTTTTGAATATCGCGCTAAACATAAACGTAAACTTTAATGACATGAACGGTGGCGGCCACGGACAACGCCCCTAAGACGACAATTAAGAATTTTTAAATAAGAGTCTGGCGCGCACAAAGCTAACTGAAAATTAGTAAGTCATTAAAAGCAAACGCCGCCGACCTGCCAAAAGGCCAATAGGTGCACGGAAAGGTGTCCAAAATGAGAGGTGAGAGCGGCAAGCCAGTCAACCAACAGCAGCAGCTCCGCCTCT
The DNA here is from genome assembly GCA_035045945.1 of Drosophila anceps. Classification (NCBI taxonomy): domain Eukaryota; kingdom Metazoa; phylum Arthropoda; class Insecta; order Diptera; family Drosophilidae; genus Drosophila; species Drosophila anceps. The sequence continues at coordinate 3,392,175 of JAWNON010000073.1, forward strand.
ACTGCCAAGAGACACACAGCAGCTGACAGACTGACGTTTAGGTAACTAATAGGCCTTATTTGCATGTTAATTGCTCTTGACTAAGTCAACAGCAGCAACAGCAACAGCAGCAGCAACGGCAACAGCACAAGTTGAAAAAAGTATTCTAATAAGGGCAACAAGAATAATGAGAGACGGGTGGCTGCTCAAGTGGCAAGCACAGCGACAGCAGCAGTAACAAAAATAACAAAAAGAAGCGAAAAAGACATTTGCGAAAGCAACGCGAATGTTGCATGAATTCATCAGCAAGCACTTGAGATGCGTGCGCGACGCTGCAAAGTAGGCAAGACTCGTTAAAGCGACGCCATTAAATTTGCAGGCGCTGCAGAGTATGCAACGCTATTGCCACCCGAAACCAAATGCCAGCCGCCATGTGGTCTAAACTTGTCCGTAATTATACGCAGCTGCCTTTGAAGTGTCGGCGCGCAGCGGGTAGCATCAAGTCCTGCCTGGCCATGTAACAACAGGTAGCCAAGTGTTGCTGCAGTTGAAGCTTATTAAAGGTGACAGAGAATTGAAGGAGAATTAGGAAATTACTCAGAGACACTGGTGATTATTATATAAATATACTAACCGCAAACTAGATATAACTGCATAACTAGCTATAAAAGATGACAGAGAATAGGCAATTAATATGCTTGGACACGTCATGAACAAACGTCCAAAGGCAGATTAACAGCATGATACAAATAGCGGACAGAGATGAGTCAGATGGAATGACTATAAAATAAGTAGAAACTCTTCTTTTGATTGGAAATATTATTATGTCTTGAACAATATTTTACAAAGAAAACATTTAAAAGCTGCTTTAGAAAACGTTTCATATTCGGAAGTCTGCCAGCTGAGTATTTTAATAAAGATGTTTTTTATTCCTAACTCAAGCGTAACTCAAGGTAACCTAATAAGACCCAGAACTCATGCTTCTCTCTATCTGAAATCCATCTTCCCCCATAGATATTCATAAGAAATACTTAAGCTAAGCTGTTTCTACTCCATATCAATCCATATATCACACATTTAATTATGCTAACATCAGAAATTATAGGAAAAGATATATCTATTTGTATGCTTATAGCGTTCTCAAATCAAAATAATTTCTTCACCAACCGAAATGGTCGTTTACGCTCTCCCTTCCTATCTCTCGTACTCTCCCTTAATCTCACTCACTCTCTATCTATCTATCTCTCTCTCATTTCCTCAATTGTTTTACCCTAGGTATGCACTAAGTATAAAATCTATCTCCATTTCTTAGCCTCAACCCAGCAGCTTTCTCGATCAATCAAGTCGAGCAGTGAAGCTTACTTTTCCAGGGTAACTGCGCGTCCACTTCAATCGCACTCACTCGCACTCGCATTTTATTGTTTAAATGCGAAATGTCGTGTCATTGCCATTAGCTTTGAAATGTGCATGGCGCAGAGCAAATAAATTGTGTTTATGTAGGTATTCCGTGGCTCTGATTGCGCCGTAATTGTTCCATTTGGGAAATGTGCGCTGCATATGTGAATATTTATGCAACTTTTTGGCGCATGCAGCGAGGCGTTAAATATATATGATGTCGCCCGAAAGCCAGCCAAAAACTCAACAAATTTGCACATTTTGCGTTTATTTCTGACGATTTTCAGTTGCATATTTCACAATATTTGCGAAAGCAATTCAAAAAATAATCCCACATAATGAATGGAAGAACTTTTATTCTAATTATATCAAATATGCCATAGAAAGGTGATTGGTTTCCAGAAGCGAAAGGGGCAACAAATTGCATTTCTCATCTAAATTTGGTTAGCTTTGAGTTAAGATTGGGCATCTGGCGGGTTTGAGTGCATTGCTCCGTTACAATCAATTTAATGGCGATTGGTTGTGGCAACCGCAGTGTGGCAACCACATTAATTGCTCATAAAATGTTGTCGCCCATTTTGTTGAATCGATCAAAGTTAATTGGCATGCGACCGCCATTTGCATGTCATGCATATTTAATAAACAAAAACAAAACAAAAAAAAAAACGCCAGCATAAAAACTGCAAACAGCAGTCAAATTAACATAACCGAACGACAAACGACAAACGACACGCAATCACACATCAGAGAACATTATATAAACGCAAAACATAAACAATTACAAAAAAACGGATGGAAAAAAATTGACGCTGCGTGTTTTAACACAATTTGCGCATAGTTTGCCCAAATTGTAATTGCGAGCAGGAAAGGGCAGGAAAAAAAAAAAATAAACCAAAGAACTAAATAATGCCGCAGCAAGTTAAATGCCCAAAAATTAGGCACATAAATTCACTTCAATTTGTGCGCACGCAACACGCGGAAATCAACTTTCAATCTACAGCAACTGGGGAAATCAAAGTAACAAAGAGACAACAGCAACAACAAATAAGCAACCGCGCGCGGATTCCATTTTTGGCACATCATAAATAAAACATTAATAAACAATCCGAAAGGCAAAGGAACTGCCAGAAATCAGTTCAAGCTCAACAGCCGAAGCTAAAATACTCTTGCTGCGAAGGTAATTGTTTAGTTAGGAATAAGTAGATATATATTACATATTATTTGAATATTAGGAATATGCATATACATATTAACATAGTGAAAGTTATCTTTGTTAGTTAGTTAGTTATACTCATTAGTAACCGCTTAGTAAAACTAGGTAAACGGATTTTATTTTAGCTTTCAGTTCCATTCAATTTTCAAAATAGTTTTACATACTTTTATTTGAAGAAATTCCTAAAATTTGATTACTTATTGTTCTACATTGCACATTCTAATATGTTTAATTTTCCATTTCAATTTTCGTATGTTGCATACAATTCTTATCTCTTATCTCTATCTTCACTGCTGCACTGGGCATCCTGTATGAAAGTTTAATAGCCTTATACACATAGCCTACCTCGCTTAAAGAAAATTTCTAATGGGAGTAACAATATAAGAATGTTGCACTCAGACGCAACTGACAACCAAAAAAAGGCTCAATTTGATCAAATATCTATTTACGTTTTACGTTTTATCACGCCCTATTGGTCGGTCTGTAGCATAGGCCGTGGCGAGACTAGCGCATTGTTAAAGACTCCATGGAGGATACAACTTATCTTATACAGGCCTGCACTGGCAGCAGCTGTATAAGCAATATATGTTTGTATCTGCTATAGATAATCGCAACTATATTAGAATTTTACATATCCAGCTGCAATAGCATCTCAACAGCTAAATTATCACAGGTTTCCACATCTGCAGCGCAAGCTTCATGAAATCCCAACAGCCTTAGAAGACCAGGCTAGATACGAACTCGAGCTGCTAATTGCCGGGGTCTAGCTTCAAAAGCTACGCAATACATTTGCTTCAGACGAACGGACAGATAAACAGCAGAACAAGCATTGCCTAAAGCTTATATACTTAACAATTGCAGATTCACTTTATTTTAGAAAACCAACATCGAACTTCATCAATATTTGATGAACAAAATTTTCACAGACTCAGCTGTTGGCTTAAGCCTAAGGCTTACAGATTTCTTTAACTATTAAATAAAATATTTTAGATTTACAAATGAGCGCACTTCATACCGAAAATATGTCAAACATTTCATATTTTCATATGAAATTTGTGCTAGATATGATCTCTAACTCAAGTTGATATCTTTCAACTATGCTGAGATGCTAATAGATTAAACAAGCTTACGTCGATTAACTACACGAAAAGTATTCTAAATACAAAATTTGATTAGGTTTTCAATCAGAAATTCTAAGGTTTTTCTTTACAGGTATAAAAAGTATGTTCAGCTATTCAGAGAACTCGACTTCTGCTAGACTCTACCATCTATTACCTTAGCTCAATATAAATACTTTATGAGCACCAAATGCACATATCATGTCCAAGTTATTGTGCAATACCCTTACTCTTAAGTGTATATATATACACACACATATATATATATATATATATAAACCCTTTTCCAAAGACAAACGCTTTTTTTTACAGTCTTCAGTTGAGTTCTCGCAGTTGCCACGTGCCGTGGCTGCCTTTATGTGCCGTATACATTTTTAAAAATCGCATGCTATAAAAAGTGTAATTTGTATAGTGCGGCAAGGTGTGAAGCAGGGCGAAGACCATAAAACGGTAGCCAAACATGGCAAATGTATTCCACACGCACTGCCAATACAATCACAACAATATGAGCGCCTCAATACAAGCAGCGCATGCACGCACAACTAACTACTTACACGAGCGACGGCTGTCACTGGAGTATATGTAATTTAGATTCAATTTAAATGGTACTTAAGTTACCTGAAGTGGATTTTGGGCACAGGTAGAGCACTTTAGAAGTTGCGAGGTATATGAAAAATATGCTCATAAAAAAATTAGTGCAGCTTAAGGCATTGGCTGTGAAGAAAAACTTTTGCTAAAAGGAAAATATATACTTCATATAAAATAAATATATTTAAATAAATATATATATTAAAGAAGTAATTCAATAAAAGAATATGCAATTGTTATAATAGTTTGCTTCATGTTCAAGTTCTCTGCATTGTTTATAAATCTGAAATTTGATAAATATTCCTTATATCAAAGCTTTCAAATCTTTATGATGTTTCATGACAGCTTTCGACAGTATCGACTATCTAGGCATAGCTCAAGCACATATTTGTCTATGAATTCATGGCTTTAATGCAATTTTAGATTTTTATGAAAAACTATTGAATCGAAATTGTAGAAGCTACCCTCGCCACGCACAGACATAAACTTTCTTCAACTATTCGTAGAAGTTTGCCCGCTGCTTTGCTTTTAAAGACTTTGTTAGTCTATGGCATTAATGGGCCGCACTTGTGAATTTATGGGCATGGCCTGCGGCTGTTTAGCCAAATGCATAAAGAACGGGATGAGGCAAGCCATTTGGGAGAAATCTTTAAAAACGATTTTTGCCTTCTATCAGCCAGAAACTGTGCAATTTAACAAGCCAACCTCGAGGCTATTCAAGAGAGGCTCCCCTCTCTCTCTCACTCTCTATCTCTCTCTCTCTCTCTCTCTCTCATTGATTAATTAACTATTTGAAGAGCCATCTGGTTTATCAGCTGATTGTTGTGCATTTAGTCAGGAACACCGCAGGCCATGCCCATAAATTCACAAGTGCTTGCCTAAGACTTGCTGCTAAGCAGAGGCACAGCAAGATAGATAGGGAGGGAGTGAGAGTGAGAGTGAGAGAGAGATGGGGTGGGGTCTCTCTTAAAGCACTCGCAGCGGCAGCCGCATTGCCATAAATTTTGCACTCTTAATACAATGTCGCCTCAGCCGGTCCCCTATAATGGCCTAAGTAAGCGGTTAGCGGTAGTCAACACTTGCGGACGGGAGTCTTAGCCGCAAATGCGCGAGGATCTCAGCTCCATTAAAATTGCCATTGTGCAGCGGTGTGCGGAGCTGGAAGTGTGAGAATATTTTATGCCATTGGATTTCAATGCGCAACAGTCGCCAGGCCAGGCGCAAATGGCATCGAAGCTAAGCAAAAAAAATGAGCAGAGGATTCCATGGCATAACTGAATATGATACGCAGGCGAATACCCTCATGAAAATATCAAGCTTCTGTTAGAAAATGCATTTTCTTTTTCAATTTCTAAGAGTTTAATAAACAAAATAAAAAAATAATTACAAAAAGCAAAAAAAAAGATCAATTAAAATAATAAAAAATAAATTATAAAAATATAAAAATAAATAATGAAAAAAAGTTACAAGAAATTAAAACAAAAATGTTTTGGCAAAGCAAAATTAATTACTAAAAATATTCATAGCTAAAAATTACTAAAAGAAAGATAACTAAAATAAAAATAAAAAGAAAACAATAAAGAAATACAAAAGAAAATAATGAAAAATTAATAAAAATATCATAAAAATATATTCAATAGTTAATTGAAATAAAAATATTGAAAACATAAAATAATATAAATAAATTATAAATTCTGTTATAATAAATAAATAAAATTTTCAAAATAGGTTTTTTATAGAATAAATAGATATTAACAACAAAGTTAGATTTATCATATAAATATATAAATAAGTTCGCATAGAAATATGGCAAAGTTTATTGTTGATTCAGTCAGAGAATGCAATTTAAATGCTGTCAAAGAATATTTTTGTAAAGGAACATCATACCCATTACAATTTTTTAACAGCATAAAAAAGGCCGCACAGACAGTAAAATACTGTATATATATATGTATATATACATAGCGGATATTGTATATATGTATGCATATCGAGTGCGTAATTTAACTTTACAACTGTTTAATTTACTGCAATTTTATGGCGTCCTCGAGCCACGGCGCAAATGGCCAACCGCTGATTGAAATAAATCGAAACTTAATGCTGCTGCTGCTGCTGTTGCTGCTGCTGCTGCCGGTGGTGCTGCTGCTGCTGGCATTGAAAAAGTTGGAATTGCGCATACGCCGCATGGCACAGCGGCGGTGCGTTGAATTCAATTAAAATTTATAAAATATATTTGTGCTGCAGCTTATTTATTGTTGAAATATTAATCAAATGTTCGTTGATGATTATGCTCATAATTCGGCATAATTAGCGCGCACAAAGGATTCGATCAACTGGAAAGCAAAACTCTAACCCTCAACAACAACAACAACAACAACAACAGCAACAAAAGGCATCCACGCTGATTTGGCCAACGAGTTGTTCGCATTCACAATGAAATTTTCGCACATAAATTAGCGCATTATAACTGCAGCGAGGTAATCGCTTTTTTGTTCACGTTAGCTGGTCAGAATTCTATATGGGGGGTTTTTATGGTTTCATGTAAAGCACGGTATACGTGCCGGCTGTGGCCCCGACTTTTTGCGTATAGTTGTTGGCAACACAGTTTCGGTGGTATTTTGTGCATATGCGGTGAAGTGCATTTGTTTATATTGCGGCATTCAACCGCAATTGAACATTTGGAGCAAGCTCAGCGGAAGCCATAAATGGACATTTAATGTGCCTGCGCCAAAACCTAACCCCCATATTCATATATTTTCATATTAATAAGCATAGCCAGCCGTGCAGCGAGCGCATTATCGTTCATATTTTATTTGAAGAATTAACAGCGCACACACCAAATAATTATTAGTTCAATTATACGCTGTGGCATTTAATATGCGTGCGTAAATTATGCGTATTTATTTCTTTATGTTTACATTAATTGCATGAGAAGCTGCCAATAAATACAGCATAGTTCATAAAAATAATAATATTTATGTGGCATTAATTATGCCTATTTAAAAAATCACAATTTATGTTTGTTTTAGCTCTATTTTTTTCTTTGCAGCTTTGGACGTAAGTGAAAGTGTTGTTAGGGCATGTGCACGACTGAGAGATACTCGCCCATTGCCAGATGATAGTCGAATCTATAAAGAAGTCTTGCTTAGCACTATCGTAGGCTTAGCGCAGTTTTAGCATCTTCAAAACCCAAATCGAGTAATTATGGAAAAAAAAAAACTTGTGCTGTCATCACTTTGGCTCCATTTATTACAAGCCTCTGCCGCTTAGTGAAGCTTTCTGTGAGGAATATTGTGTCGAGCTGATATAAATGATATTCGAGTCAAGAGACTTTACTTGGCAAATGAGCTTCTTGGAGGAAGGCGCACGCTAGTTGGAGAATATTCCATTTGATGTTCTACTCTTGCCCGATGTTAGCCTTTGCGATTATTACTCATTCCGATTCATGGCTTTGGGTGTAGGTTAACAGCATTGTCGATTCTTCTTAGAGCTAAAAGAATTATGGACGCATGCAAATATGTAACTAATAACTAATACACCTCATTTGATCTATTGGTAACCATAAAATACAATAAATAAAATCTATAAATATATGTATAAATATGTTTAACAATTGCTTTTTAAGCAGCTGTTAAATATTTGAAAGTTTTAATCTACTAAGTTTCATACGATAAGCCCGGCCAAAGCATATATAATTTGCTATAATCCCACAAAATTTCTATTGACTTGCTTAGTTGGTTCAAGAGCTGACTTTCATTCATTTACAAATCTCAAGTAGAATTGCTGATGGCCATCGAGAAAGAAATGTGAGGGCTTGCCTTTGTGTGTTTGGCTGGCACTCTTGTTGCTGTTCATTTGTAGTTTTGTGTGTTTGCTCGGTGTTTGAACGCTTAACCTTTTTTGTTATTTTAATTAAAAAATTTGCCTTTTGCTGCACTGCAAAAGGGTACGGAGACAGAGACAGAGACAGAGACAGAGATAGGGACAGGGTGGAGCAAACGGTTGCTGAGATTAAAATCAATGTCCTCGTTGCGTTCAGTGCAGGCAGTTTGTCAGGGCCGGACCGGACCGGGCCGGGCAGGCTGCAGAAGCATCAGCACAGTGACATTGGGACCAAGGAATGGCAAGTTGACGAAGGGCGGCGTGCGTACAATAAATTTCATATTGCCATAGGACATAAAAGGGCGTGTATAATATGCAAACACAATCAACGCGTCAGGACAGTTGTGTTAGCTGCACACGCACTGCGGGGGCAGAGAGAGCGAGAGAGAGAGAGAGAGAGAGAGAGTGAGTGAGCGAGAAGGGGTTGAGCGAAAGGACTCGCAATGAAAGAAAGACGCCGGCAAGCATACACACGCGCCTGCACACACATGACAATTCGAAGCAGAGTGCCACACACACACACACACACGCACACACAGATGCTAACAACTAACTGTAAAGCTAAACTTTGAAGTGCCACGCAGTCACATATTGTATATGAGTATGTGTGTGTGCGTGTGTGTGTGTGTGTGTGTGTGTGTGTGCGCGCATAAAGCAAAGCAATATAAAAGGAAATAAATCGGCGACAGCGCTGCCAGGCAGCTCGACTGAATATGAGCAGAAACTAAACGAAAGCATATAAAAAAAATGAAGAAGTTTTGAAAAAAAACTAAGAAGCAAGAAAGTATATAGATATATATATATATATATATATATATATATATATATATATATATATATATATATATATATATATATATATATATATATATATATATATACACTCACATATAAATGTATATATTTATATATATATATATATATATATATATATATATACAGAGAGAAAGAGAAAAGTTTTTTATGTGGAGACGTGCAGAAATTTTTAATTTGCGGTTTGCCACTGCTGCCACTGCTGCTGCTGCTGCTGCTGCAAATAGAAAGAAGCAGCAGAGCAAGCAATGGCGGCCTTTATTGCGTGGCCCAGCAGTCAGAGCCCCAAATGTAAAGCCAGTTGGCAAGAACTTGCACGCCGACAGCACCAGCAGCAGCAGCAGCAGCGGTAGCGGCAGCGGCAGCGGAAAGGGAGCTAAGGAACTGCTCTGCCGCTTATTATGATTTACATATTTTCTATGGCCAGCGGCTGACTTCGAGTGCTGTAGACGCACGCACACACACACACACACACACACACACACACACACAGTCGCTGGCAGCAAATGTGAGCTTTAGATTGTAATTAAAGTTCACGAGGTCAAAGCAAAGCTGACTGCCAACATCGATGGACCAGTTGCTGCTGCTGCTGCTGTTGCTCCTCCTGCTGCTGCTGCTGCTGCTGCCGTTGGCAAGTTGCATTGTTGCAGCTGCGGGCTTTGGCATATTCATAGCATACACTCAGGCGCGCCATGGCACAATATCCTTAGCAGCAAACGAGTTAAGTGCACTCTAAAATATGTGGCGTTGAGTCCTGCAGACGCAGTTGCGACTCAAGCCGTGGCACGCAACTCCAGAACAGAACTCAGAGCTCAACAATGCGGCGCACATACAGCGCCAGCGTTGATAGCAGTAAGCAGCGCTGCGGTCGGGGCACTGTGCAGTCTGTGGCAGCAAATGCAGGCAGGCAGGCAAGGCAGGCAGCTTCCGCATCTTGTCTGTCATTTGCATATTTAAATTGCAGTCGGCAGATTGTCATCAGCGTCGTTTTAAATGTTGATAAATGCGCGCCATAATTTAATGTCCTCCCTCTCTCCCTCTCTCTCTCTCTCTCTCTCTCTCTCTTCCTTTGCCTTTGCCTTTGTAGTGCAGTTTCCGCATGGCCCACACGGCGTATGCGTAACATGCGACAGCTGCCAGCGCCAATGCTTTGCGCACATGATTGATAAACTTTTTCGCATCTCATGTTTGGCCGCTAAATTATTTTTAAGTGAACTTGCGTATTGAGTCTTAAGTGCGCATAAATTGATTCACTGATTCATTTCGATTAAAATCATGTGCCACATTTTCGTCTTGAATGAGCAGAGCTCAATGACCTGACTGCAGCTTGTTTATTAACTCTTTCATATCAAATAGGAGCTACTCTAGCAATTACTACAAATTAAATTACTCTATTATTTCTTAAGTATATTTTAGAGAACTTCAATTATCTAAAATTATTTGTTTATTTTATTTATTAATTTATATACATAGATTTATAGTTACTGAACTTTTCACAGAATTTCGTGATTTCATATTAACTTTATAAATAAATGAATTTAACATTTTTCAAACACATATTTTCCCCATAAAAGTTTTCTTTCAGACAATTCTCTTTAATGCTTACTATTCACTTATCAAATTCTCTAACCACAGTCAGCTCTGACAACCGCTCAAAACCTCAAAAGCCTCACAACTAGTAAAGTCAATAACATAGTCATGGCCATGCTCACACACAAAATGTTTATGCCGCACCATTGGCTGAGGGTATAAATGCTATATCATTAGCCATTGCAGATCAGTGAATGCAAAACAATCGACTGTCAAATGCTGCGCTTGACAGAGCACCTCCACTGTCTCCCCTCCCTCTCTCTCTCTCTCTCTCTCTCTCTCTCTTCTGCTCTATCTGCTCTAAATGTTTCATCGTCGACTGACTGCCTGCTTGCCTGCCTGTTGGCAAAATGTGCTTGAAAAATTATGCAGTTATTTTGCTTGGTCCTTGGGCTCTTATTTAACACTTGGCTGGAAAAGCGAACATAACGAAAGAAAAATAAAAATAGATGGAAAGTAGGGAGAAAAAAAGTGTCGTCACGTCACAAAAAGCATTTCAAGCAGCAAAAATTCAACACTTTGTTAAAATGTCAAATGAAACATGTCATTTATCATGCCGGCACTGGCACTTACAGTTGCCAGTTGGCCCCACCCCCGCACGCCCACTAACCCTCCCCCCCACCCCCTTCCCTCACTCTTCACACTCTCACACACCCTAGTCGAGTGCATATATCCTGTGCGCTCTCTTATCTGTTTTAACAAGCGTTACACTTTCAGCAAATACGTTTATGCCCCTCGCGTAGAGTACGACAAACAACCGCACGCTGTTCCGGCTCTTCCGGTTGGCATTTCTTTTGCTATCCGCCCGGACGAGTCTCTCGCAGCTAACAGCAACAGCAACACCAGCAACACCAGCAGCAGCAGACAGCCTCAACTAGGAGTAACCAAGTCCTGGGAGCAGCCAGTTTGCCGTTGCCGTTGCCGTTGCCGTTGACATTGCTTAAGTGCGGGTCCAACCTTTTCGCACTCGAACGCAACGTCGAAACATTTTCAGTGGTAATTTTTAGAATACACTTTAATGGGGGCATTTGGATTTTTTAAATAAATATGTAACTGGCTGAATGAGATTTCCTTGAGTCTAAGCAGCATCTAGTTAGCAAGCTAAACTATTCTGCCCAGAAATCTCTTCTGCTTATATAGTTCCTAAATATTGATAAATCCTTCTTTATATATAAATACAACTATTAGAACACATATCTATATCTCTATCGGCTACTGCATTATGTGTCTTTCTATACAGTCTAACCATATCTCATAGATTGGTTTGAGAACATCTTGAGAGTTCTTAGAAAAACTCATTTATTTATACAAAAATATCCAAATATAATATATTATATAAATAATAATTCATTATTAAACATTTTTTTCATTTATTTTATTTCATTTTTCAGTAGAGAAAAAATAGGAAAATTATTCTTAAAAATTTATTTCTAGTATTTAAAATATTCTCATTCTATAAACGAACAGTCATGAACCCTGCAACATTTTTGGCTTACACAAAAAACTGCGCTACTTCTAGGGTATCCAAGCTTCCTCTACTCAAAGCCAATGGTTATATCCTGTGTTTTTTCTTTTAGTTTCTTTTAAGTGTACAACAGCGAAATGCCAGCTAAAGGCGCCAAGCAAAGGCACAAAGGCACGCCCACGCTCACAGACATAACATGGAGCACATACACACAGTGCGCGCTAAAACTACACGTACCGCAGTCAACATTCAAGCAGCTGTTGTTACAACACACGTGTGTCTTTATGTATGTGTGCGTGTGCCTGCTTGTGTGTTTGCAAACCCGCGACAAGGCATTTAAAATTGAAACAAATTGTGAATGATGCTGCGCGCGAGAGGGCAGGGTATAGAGTGCAGACTATAGAGTGTAGAGTGTGGCACAAGGCGAGCAGCAACAGCAACAGCAACAGCCGCAGCAGCAGCAGCAGCAGCCACAGCCTTGGCGCTAGCTGAATGGATACGTTGTGCACGTTGCGAATATCCTTTAGCTGTCGGTGTAGCTTCTGCTGCTCTGTTTGTTTCTGTAACTCTCTTGACGATTTGCTTTATTGCTGTTTGCTTTGTGCACCCCATACAAAGCAGGCAAACACCATAAATATGTACATGCTACATGCCACCTGCCACCTGCCACCTGCCACATGGCACATGGCATATGCACGCTCTTCAAGTGCAAAGTTATCTAACTCGGACTTGCTTAATTGGCGAATTTAGATTACACAATTTCCAACTGTAAATCTGAAAAGCATGCTCCAAATTCGTGAATATTCATGAGCAAACGCGACTTTCTAATCAGCCCAAAAGGCGAAACATGACAAATTGCATAACAGATACCTGAGTGTGTGTGTGTGTGTGTACGAGTGTGAGTGTGTGTGTGTGTGTGCGAGTGCTGAAGTGCAAATGTTGACTTGGCACATTTGATATACAACTGCAATATATTTTATATATGTAGAAAACTTTTCTATATTTGTGTTTATTTGGCTAACTTGGCAACTTGTGTTGGCTGTGTGGCAATGGCAGGTGCTAAAAACTTGACAAGAATAAGGCTAAAATGTTTACAAAAGTTGCAACAATGCCAGAAACAAAACAAATTGTTGATAGCTCAGCTTGGCTTTTAAGTCAAAAATATTTTCATGGATACTTTAGTTTCTTCTATGGCAATGCATCAAAATAGTAGTTAGCCTGCCTCTTGAGTTGGGGATACGCGCTTCTTATACTGAAAATATTGTAAGCAAATATTTTCATATACAAAGGAGGCGCAAGATTTGATTCTTAGCTAGAATATCTCAACGACGACAAAGCGCAAGTGTAGAAGGAAAGGAAATGTCAGAGCAGATGCCATGAAGCACATCGATTCGGATCAGTTGGCACTTCTAACTAAATGTAATATATATAATAATTATAATTCATATTGTTCATTTTTTTTATATCTTCCCCGTGTTGTCCGTCCAATAACCCGCAAATATATACCACACATTCAGAATGTACATCCAGAGCCGAAGTTATTTAATAAAACAAGAATTAAATATATTTTTTTTTAATATTATTAAAAATTTTGATATACTTAAAACTTTTAAGCTGAGTTCGACATTTCAGGCCACATATATATTCAGGATATATCTAAAATATAGAACTGGAAAGACGACTCTAAAGTCAAATACTTCTCTACCCCAACTGCGTTTTCGCTTTAGTTTGAGTAGATCAAACTTTTCGTCAACATCTCTATAACTTAACTTAAGTATATAAAAATATAAAAATTTTGTATTGTTGTCTTAAGATATTGTTTTAATTTTGACTTTGTTACTTATAAAAATATTTAAAACAAAATCCCATCTTTCAGTTTACTTTAGCTCGTCTGAAAAGTTGCTCGAAATTCGCTATACAAATCTGTTCTTTGACCTTTGGTTAAATTTAGCAAGTTGAAGCAGTGGCAATCGCAATGCCACAGCACAGATTTCTTTTCTTTTTTTTTTTTCATTATCAAAAAGCTGCCAATAGTCGTTGGCATAAAATATTAAAAAAATACTTTGCTCTCTGCCATTTTCGAAAACGAAAAATAAAGAGAGAAAAAAAAAGTAGCAAAACCAAATGGAATATGCACTATCGCACATTTAATGCACTTCAAATTGACAAGTAAAACCGCAAACATTTGCTGACCCCCAAAAAAAAATTGCAAAAGCCCAACTGAAAAACGCTTGACCAATAAACCAAAAATTGCCCAGGCCAAAAAACGGGGAGGGCAAACGCCCAATGCAGCTGCAGTTAAACTGTTGGGGCAATAAGAAAAAAAAGCAGCCCCCGAAAAGGAAGTTCAGTGGGGCGACTATAACATTCGAAACGTTTTTCTTTTATTTCTCCTTTTTTGGATGGAAATGTGTAAACATTTTGAGGTGGCAGGAGGCAAACGCTAAAAACGTTGAATGCCGCAAATAAAGCGCAGTGGCACGCAGCGTGCGGCTGCATTGAAACAAAGCCAAGCCATAAAAATAAATATAAATTTAACAATTTCTTTTGCCACTTTAGCCAACGGTTTTTTGTCGCTGCCGAGGGGGTGTGGGGAAGGGGGGGCGTGGCAACACGTATACGCAATGTAAACGTTGCCAGGTTCCAAATTGTCGCAACGGCAGCAGCCGCCACGCCAGGTGGCATTCAGTCAGCCGAAAAACAGAAAGAAAAAAAAAAACCTGAAAGGTCGCTGCTCACCTGAAAGGTACGACGTCAGCTGCGCTGTCGACAGCGACAGCACCAGCGACAGCACCAGCGACAGCAACCGCGACAGCAACCGCGACTTCTGAATATGGTGCAAAGCGTTCGCATGCGTTTTTATGAATTATTTCATAATATATTTTCGAGAGCGTCTCTTTCGTTTTTGTCTTTTTGCTGGGCATTTATGCCAGAGACAACACGTTGCGGCCCGGGACTGACCAGTTGACAGCGACACCTGCACCAGCCACCGAACAGCGAGCACCGAGCCAACCACACAAAAAATAAAAGCAGAAGAAAAAGAAGCGGCTGCAAAAGGCGCCACTGGACAATGTCCAAATTTAACGCTGCATTGACTTGGCTGTTATGCAGCTATGCGCTTAGCCTTATAGCTGCAATGGATACCCTGTAAAAAGCCAGTTTGAATTTTTATAAAAATCTAATTTTAAAGCTGCTTAAGTTATATATGAGAAAAGAATAGGAAGAAAAGAAAAGAAAATAATATATGAATTTAATATGATTTGCTTTTCATTAAAAATTAATAATATGATAAGCATAATGGGCATCAATTGTCATAATTGACAAGAGACATATGAGATAAGAAACACGAGAGCCGAACAAAACGTGAGGCGAGTTCAGTCAACTATGCAGACGCTTTAAAAGAGACGTTTATACTATATCAAGATACAAGTCAACAGCGCAGACAAATCAGCGTTATCAACGACAATAGAGACAATTCATATCAGTGAATTGAAAGTCAAACGTAAAAGAGATGCAAATAAACACTTTAAAGTTCATTAAATTACTTATATTATATATAAGTAAATATTTTGTCTATTCAATAATGGTATAGAGACTTCAATTACTCTAGAACATTCACTAAATAAGAAATAAATGTGTGCAAAAGTCAATAAACAGTAAGCGCTTTTTCCGAGAATCTGCTAGAATCTAAAACTCATAAATAATTGACATTGCTGATCGTAAATTTACAATACGAGAATACAGCTCTTATCTGAAAGACTTTAAATCAATTGTAATAACAGT
The DNA here is from genome assembly GCA_035045945.1 of Drosophila anceps. NCBI lineage: Eukaryota > Metazoa > Arthropoda > Insecta > Diptera > Drosophilidae > Drosophila > Drosophila anceps. Next base: position 3,408,001 of record JAWNON010000073.1, read on the forward strand.
AAATGCTATATATAATGAAGGGGAGATAACATAGCGTAATAGCTACAACTATAGAGATACTATAAAGTTAGAGTAAAGTAACTGTAGAGTAACATCTGCATTGCAGCAACAGCTGCAAAGCAAAAGCTGTTAAGCAGCAGCTATAAAGCAATTGCAAAGCAACTGTAAAGCTACTGTAGAGCAACTGTTAATCAACTGTAGAGTAACATATGTAAGGCAACAGCTGTAGAGCAACAGCTGTAAAGCAGCTGTAGAGCAACTGTAAAGCACCTCTAAGTAAACAGCTGTAATGTTGCTGTAGCGCAACTGTAAAGCAACTGTAAGTCAACAGCTGTAAGTTAACTGTAAAGCAACAGCTGTTAAGCCATTGTAGAGCCATTGTAAAGCAAAAGATGTAAAGAAACAGCTGTAAGGCAAGTTTGGAGCAACTTTAGAGCAGCTGTGAAGCAGTCGCTGTAAAGAAACTGTAAAATAACTGAGCAGAGCAACTGTTTAGCAACAGCTGTAAGAAAACAGTTAAACAAACAACTGAAAAGCAACAGCTGCCGACCAGAAACTGCTCCAAAATTAACTTTCTAGCAACTATCGACTCAACTAACTCGCTGTAATGCCCAGCACATTTTCCATAACTTAACAACACGCTCCGCTTTCACTCTCTTTTGCAGGGTATATAGAAAAAACCTGACAGCAGACAGGCTTCGGCGTGGTTAACGCTGCGGTTTTTATTCATCCCATTGTGAGCGTAAAAGCCAGGCAACACATACACGCACACACACACACACGCACACGCACACGCACACTGTATTGTATATGATATATACCCGATATGTATGTGGGAGCCACTCACAGGCGCAACGCACAATGCAAATATTTAAATTTAATTAACTATATTTACAAACAACGCTGCGCTGGCTATTAAACTGCCCGCACGCACATGCCGAATGTTTGTTCTAAAACTTTGCGTCAATCAAATCGAAGAAGAAAGCAACGACAACAACAACAACAACAACAACAACAGCAGCAGCAGCAGCAGCGGCTGAAGATGATGAAAAAATGGCCAGTCAAGTGGATTTTTATGCTCACGCAAGCGAAGCTGACAAAAAGTGCGAGATACCCCGCACTACTAGTGAAGCCGAAGTAGGCTAGTTTGATTGGGAGTGCAATGGAGAGTGCAATGGAGTAAGTGAAAGCTAAGCAAGAGCTGTAAACACCCTGTACGTAGAGAAAGATACGATATGAGATTGCCTAACTAAGAGCCACTCGATCGAGCAAGGCATGACAGTCAAACTAATAAACACCTTAGGAAGTTTATGTTTTGCTAAGTTAAGAGCGGCGAAGAGTTGTCCTATGCTGCGTTACAAAGTGAGTGCGAGCCTGAATTACATTCTTTACTACAGAGCAAACTGAACTTGCATTAGATACTGCACCATCTAAAATAACAGGGTATACAGTATTAACTTGAACCTATGCTTTATTTAGACTGTAGAAGATACACTGTAGGGACTTGAGTACAGTTGGAATAAATCATAGGTTATAAGAATTCTATTAGTTCTGAATCATCGTCATGAATATAAGCATGATGCATCCGTAAGGATAAGGATAGACAGATAATATGATATAGATGACACTAGATATATGATGTAGTATACTTAAATATATATAGGCAAAATGATTTAGATTCCAACATATACATAATATAATATGATATGATATAATACAAGTTCATACTCAACTCAGCATTGTAATCCTTTTTTTTTGGCAATGAAGTCTACAGCAGCGCTTGCAAATCTAGCTAAAACTTAACCTGCAATAAGAAACGAAAGAGAGAATCACACTGAATATATCAAATGTCACCGCTGTTCATGCCTAATCCAGAAATGTGTATTGGCCACTCAATGACAGCTGGTACAGGGTATACACAGGCAACACTGCTGCAGCTGAGTTAAGCTCTTGTTCGCAGCATTTTATTTTTTACGACTTCTTATCTATCCATTTATGTTCCATCACTAATTTAGTGCCACAAAAGCAGTATCTAAAAGAGGCGCAGAGGAAGAGTGAGAGAGAGAGCGAGAGAGAGAGAGGAAGGCTGTTCAGAGTCTTGTGCCACATGCACAAAGGATCTACGGAATTAGCATTAAAATCAAATGCAGGATATATGGGTTAAATGGGCGGGCAGTCAAAGAGTGTTTAACAAATAGGAAAATGGGCTAAAGGCTGACGGTAGAGGGAAGAGGGCAGGCTCGACTCGGCTCGGCTCAGCTATGGCTACAGCTGCTGCTAAACTATTTCTATTTTTTTTTTTTGTGGATATTTCGAAGTCGTAATACATCCGTTCGCACACACACCCACGCACACACGCACACACACACACACACACACACACACACACACACACACACACGCAGAGTAAGCGGACCCAGCGCATTTGCTTAACTCAAAACTGTAACGGAAACGGAAATAAATGCTGTCAGCATTTTATTTGTTTGTGAGTGCGTGATTTTCATATGCCTACATCCGAGCACACAAACAAACAAACAAACAAACAACAGCAGCAAGCAGCAGAAAAGGGCTCAACGATAAAAAATAAAGAGTGTAAGAAAAGAAAGAAAGGTGAGGCTAGAAAAAAAGGGGCGAAAGGAAAAATAACCGAGGCAGAGAGAGAGTGTGAGAGAGAGAGAGAGAGAGAGAGAGAAAGTAATAATAAACGAGTGAAAGACGCAGCCGGAAAACGGAAAGCGACTTAGCCAGAGCAAAAATGGTTAGTGGATCTGGAACTGGAACTGGAACTGGAACTAGTTCCATGTCCATTGCCCGAGGCGTTATTTGCGGAAATGGCTTTTATAGTTTTGCAGTTTAGCTCTGCTTCCTTTTTATATTTATTCTCTCCCAAAGCTTGACATAGTTTTATTGGATTTCATTTTGAGTAGAGCGAAAAAAAAATAAACTTCATTTCGCGGCAACTGCCATTTGCAGCAGAGCAAAAGTGTATTATGCCCCAACTCCATCATATCTCCATTTGTATCTGTGGCTCTGGCGCTAACTCCCTTTGCTGTTAAACTGCAATTGATTTCGAAATTAAAGCCAGTTAGCACTGCCATAAAAAACAATTTACACTGTGTAAATACCAAACATAGTCAAACAAAGGGCAGTCCGAAGTCAACTAAAAATAGTTGATGTACACTAAAATACCCTGCACATTGCCGAAGGCAGCTAATAGCTGATCGAGTAACTTCTTAAGATCATTTTTTAAGCTTTGCAGCGTATTGTAAGCTTGTTCAAGCGCATTCAAGACATGCTCCCATCGATATACATGCATTTGATCGACTTATCGATAAATGATTTGAATGAAATGGTTGATCAAAAACTTTCTATCAAAATTGAAGTCTTCAGCTCGGAGTACTGTAGTTTGATATCAATATGTGCATAAATATTTGCTTAACTCCTACAATTCGATCATGCCTTTCAGGTTTTGAATTACAGGGTATATAGTAACGTGCTGTTATATATATTACGCAGCAAACTGTGTTTAGCTTTTGGCCAGTTGTCAGCTTTAAGCGCTACAGCTTTAAAAAACTATTTATCGATAGTTTTTATTGTTTTTAATGCTGTTGTATCCGTGATTTATCGATATATCGATTAGAGCACTGCCCTAAATAGATCGTCTTATATTCTACTACATTAGCGTTGATCTTTAATTCATTATATAAAGTTCTTTAAATATTTTTAACATGTTTGCATCGATATAAAATGTAAAATAATTGATATATCGATTAAAGCATAAAATTCGATTGCTTCAAAGCTTAGCTCACTTTCATTCTGACTTTCGCTTTGCCCAGCCAAACTTGCCACTTTTCAGCTCTCAATTACAGGGTATCTTGTTTCGCGTGAACAGTGCCACTAAAAACCTGTGCCACTTTGTAACCATAATAATACTTTTGCTATTGTTTATCACGGCTCTGATGTAGCCCAGCGCAGCCAACTAGGCGACGATGACGTTGCATTGCCCAAGCGCATAAATAACTGTAAGTGTGTGTGTGTGTGTGTGAGAGAGAGAGAGAGTGTCTGTGTGTGTGTGTGTGGATATTCGTATAATGGTCGAGCTGCCTTTGGCCACTCAATAGACATACACACACACACGCGCGCACACACACACACACGTGCACACACACAACAAACAAAGAAAAATATTGCTTCCGGTTTTTGTTTTCATAAATTACGCCGCATAAATTCCGCATTCAATCGTGTGTGTAAAAGGCAGACCCAAGAGCTATGTTCTAGACAGGCATGTGTGTGTGCGTGTGTGTGTGTGTGTGTGTGTGTTTGTGTTTGTTTGTGTACAAGTCCTGGTGTCCTTTTTAGCTTTACGATGGTTTTATTTACTTAGACGCTGGGCGCGTGTTGGCGCTTGTGCTTAGCCCGGCATCTACAATTCAATTGATTTTTAGCCCATTATTTGTTAAGTGCGCCATGGCCCAACACTTGGGCCAATTATAATGGTCAAGCTGCTGCTGCTGCTGCTGCTGCTGCTGCTGCTGTGTGAGCTGCTGCTAAATGTGCGTCAGGTGGCAAAGTTTAATAATGAAACACATAAATTGACAAAGGTTAGCGGCAAAGCCCCAGCCCGGAGCCTTGGCCAGAGACAGTGCCATTCACCAACTGTTGTCGGCCTCATAAAGTGGGCGAGCAGACACGCCCTCCTCCTTTTTTTGGCGTCTGCTTCATTATGTGTGTGTGTGTGTGTGTGTGTGTGTGTGTTTTCAGGACTTTGATTTGGACAGCAGCAGCAGCTGAAGCAAGCAGCTAAATAAGGTGAAGTCAAAGCTCTAAATAACTGCAGGTGCTTCGCCAACACACACACACACGCCCTCTCTCCCTCTCTCTCTCTCTTTTCTCTCTTTGGCTTTTCAATTTTATGTTCGTCTAAGTAAATTAGCAGCTAGTTTATTAAAAATGTTCGTGTTAAATGTTGTGTCCCTTTGTAGGCTGAGAAAACTTGCCCCTAGACACCCTGTAATTAATGGAGTAGGCAACGTGGAGTAGTTGGCAAAGTAGTGTCAATTGTTGTACTATATGCGAGGGTAGTCTGAAAAACTTCAATTTCAATATTCAGTCATACATTCTTCAAACAGCCCTCTCATACATCACTATATGCGCTATAGTGTTATAGTTATATGTTAATGTATGTTAATGCGAGGGTAGTCTAAAACATTCATTGAAACCACTCTCTGACATACAAGCCCACACTGGGTATCTGCTAGTCGCCCACTTTGACTTTACTTTAAATTTTTATACTAAATCCAATTAAAATACTTTGGCAATGGCCGCAAAGTTAAGCCTTGAACAGCGCCTGGAACAGACGCTCGCCGCCATAGTCCATAGTTGACCTCATTTCTCTGTTGACATTGGCCATATTGTGACGCTTACGGCCATATGGTGACTGCTCACTGGGCCCCAGCTCTCGGACTCTGCCCTGCCGTGCCATGCCCTGCCCTGCCCTGCCCTGCCCTGCCCTGACCACGCCCCTTGCCCAACAGCTTGACAAATTTGCGTCTAATCTGGGCATTTTGAATTGACTGAAACGAAGTGAACTCCTGGACTGACACTTTAGCTGGAACTACAATATGCTCAAGCACTCAAACAGTCAAGCAGGTCACAGCGAAGTGAACTCTGACCGCATCAAATATATGTATGTATGTATGAATGCGAGGTTGGTTCCATAAATGCTTGAAAACACAATATAATATATAAATAACATGATATTTAATATGAGAAATAAGTTGTTCCATTCAATCTAAACCAGTGTTATTGCCACTTCGCTTTAATCACAAGCACATTTAATTACAAATTTTGAATTTATCACTCTTGTTTTTCAGTTACGTTTGAATTTCGTAATTTCACTAAGCTGATGTGACCAGTTGATGCAATCAGTTAAATGCCTTTGACTTTAAATACCTAAAATACTGATTACAATAAGCGCTTAATCGTTGCGAATTTACATGAATTGTGCGAATTAGTGACAACACGAAAAGTACTAAAAATGCACACGTTTCTGTGTTGCGCTAAATGCCCAAAAACTAAATACTATAATCAGCGCATTGCTCGTAAGCCGTAATGCGTCGACTGCGACGCTGGCAGGGGAGAGCAAGTGAACAAAAATTTCCATACGCGCTCTCCCACTCTTGCATATGGCACGCTTAAGGTTTATTGCACAAGAATGGGTATAGAGAGACAGAATGAAGTAACGGTTAACTTGCGCGTTAGTTCCTTCTTTCTTTCTTTCTTCTTTCTTTTGCTTTCTTTAGGCGTCGTCAGTTTAGTGTGAAAATAAAGTGCGAAGGGTGAAGTGCTGCGGCAAAGATTATTAAATTTATTTTTTTGTTTTTTATTTTTATGGTGATATTGAAAAGTGATATAGAATAGTGTTGTTTAATAAATCTTCAAGGAATTTACCAATAAATTTAAAGGTAAGCTTAAAGCCGCTGTACACAAACATATGTTCATATGTATGTATGTACGTATAAATTTTCTTATGTATGTTTGTAAGTGTGTATGTATTTTATTCTAAGCACTTTTAATTGAAAAGTATGCATCAGGGCCATAAATGATTAGAGTCCCTAAAGCACATCACATCACATTCATACATATATAATTTGCCTTAAGATTTGTTATGTTTAATCTTGCGCAGTTAATCAAGCATTTATTATAAGCGCACACACACACAAAAGAGGCGCGCACACACGCACACAAAGCTAAGCCGATCAGCGTCTGCTTAACAGCGGCTGTTTGCTTGCTAGAGCAATGCCTAAGTTAACAGCGGCTGCTGCACTTAACAGTGCCTGCTTAACTTAACAGTGCCTGCTTAACTTAACAGTGCCTGCTTAACTTAAGAGCGTTTTCATTATGCAGCTGCTACCTGACATTGCTGTTACTTGCACTGTTAATTCTTATGAATATGTAAACTTAAGGAAGCTAACAGAACAGTTTCTTGTTAACTTAACATTTTGCTTTTATATGATGGCTATTAGCTATTAAAGTAACTTTCTACATTTAAAATAGATTTTTATGTAACATTTTCATTATGCTACTAGAAATAACTTTGTCAAGTTTTTACAATTCAAATTTTAACTTGATTTCAATTTAATTTTATCTGAAATTTCAATTGAAAAAAATATTTTTAGCATAAATTGATTACTATAAAAAAAAACGTTGCGTATAGAGTACAATAAAATTTTAAGCACACGCCATAAAATAGGACAATGGACAGACAGATAGGACAGACAAAAGGCGCATAAAAAGAAATATTTATTTTTATTTAGCTATGCCTAAGAAACTCTGTTCAGACACACCATGGCATCAATACTTTATATATTTAGATATGCATTTATTCATTAATGCGAGGGGCCTCAACAAAGGAATTAAAAGTAAATTGCTTAAGCTTAAATTTTGTGGTCCGAAAAAGTCTAGACCAAATAAATCAAGATACAGCTGAGTTCATTAAACGCTGGAGATATATCTAACACAAAAATTTCCCTGGCTAACCTGTATGCAAGTGTGTGTGTGTGTGTGGTGAGTGAGTGTGGTAGTGTGTGTGCCTTTGGGTCAAGTTGGCCAGAGTCACGTTAATATTTACACATTATCAATCAACATCAAAATCGAATTCAAGTGCCTCTCAACTTGAGTAAAGCAGCTGCTTCAAATATTCATGCAGGACATCTCTGGCTATCTCGCTCTCTTTCTATCTCTCTCTCTCTCTCTCTCTGTCTCTCTGTTTCTGTAGTGCTTGAAGTGGTCATCAGTCCACAATTACCACACTTTATAACACTCGTAATACTTATCTATGGGGCTTACGATTGCCCCCCATTGTACTCGGAGCAATTGTCGCATGCAATTTTTATGATTGCTTCGCACTCGCTAGAAAGGATATCCTGTGTGGCTGCTGCTGCTGCTGCTGCTGCTGCTGCTGTCCTGCTGCCCGTTGTCCTTGTGCAAACTATAATACTTCCGCTGGCATATTTGCATTTCCGTTTATATCTACACACACACACACACACACCCATTTATATATATATATATATGGATCTGTATGTTTTTTGTTTGTTTAATGAGCTTCGTTTGCTTTTATGCTCGCAACCAAAATGGCTTAGATATGAGTATTTGCAATTTGGCCAATACCCAGCAGACACACACGGCACACTTCATTGTTGGCCATTATTGCGGCCGGCCAGCCAACCGATATTGGCCAGGTGGCAGTCCATTAAAATTATAATTGAAAAACAGCAAGCCCCAAGCGCATATTGTTGCCATTTATTGCACTGCTCGAACCATATGGCTGTTGAACAGGTTAATACATATTAAATGTGACTTAAGCAACAACTTTACACAGTTTTCAATTACATTTAATTTATTTGAATTATGTTTAATTGAAGACATTTTGATATGCATATAATTTCTTTTACTTTATAATTTATTTATTTAATTTATTTTGATTATATTAAAACAATCTAAGTAGAATATTTTTTTTTTTTAAATTTTTAGGAGGATATATGTATTTAATAATTCATTTTTATTATTTTTAAAATTAATAATAAGCAATAAATATAATATTAAAGTTGAATAAAAGCTTTAACTTGTGCTTGTTAAAAAAAATAGTTTTCATCTATTACTTGATTTAAATAATTTTAATTTGGATTATTATTTATTTTATTTGTTTTCTCTAAAAGGGTCTAAATAAAAAATTGTTCTAAGATATTAAATTATTATTAATAAAATAATTGTTTAATAATTATTTAATTTTTTATTGTTTAATTAACTGTTATTAATTTAAAAGTTTATTTTTAAAAATTATTACTAACATTTTTTTATATTTTACAATATAAATTAAAATAATACATTTTTCAATTATTATTTTTTTTTTATAATTTATTTATTAATTTTATCTGTTATATTGTTATATTTTATATTTTTATATTTTTATTATTATTTTTTTTTATAATCTCTAAAAGCTGATTATATTTCTTTTCTCATATAAATATTTTCCTTTAGTTAGTCAACCAAAGATGTAATATGAATTTGCTGTTTGTCCAAGTGCATTTGGCCCTTTGTGTTTACGAAAGCTGCCAATAATTTCAAGTCCCTAAGTCGACGGACTATCTATGTATATAAATTTGTAGAATATTTATGGAGGGTCATATTTATCAGTTGGGCCAAAGGGCTACAAGGATTTAATAGTTGATTTTGTGGTCGAGTTGCTGCTAAGCATTTATTGCTTTATTACTTGGAAATATGCGGGGCGGAGGCAAACTCCTAACTGGCTTGTGCGGGAATGGGGGGTGTGGCATGTGTTGATTTCCATTAAAAGCGTTTGCATTAATGTTTGGAGGCTGCGGCAATTTCTTGGCCTGGCTAATAGGATAACAAATGACAATTGTTGTTGATCGTCGTCATTTATTTTGATTTTCGGCCTAGCCGAAGTTGTAAGCCACAACAAATACACACAGACGCACACACACACACACACACACATATATATATATATAAAGAGACCATTGGCCATAATAATAATAACGGCCATATTTGGTTAAAGTAACTAAGCAGCTGACAACGACAACAGCTAATACGAGCAGAGCCAACTCAAACCATCTGCACAGCTCCCTGGGGCAACTCGTGTGTGTCTGTGTGCGTGTGTGTGCGTTGTCTGCGTCCTTTTGCTAACATGAAATCCGCTTGTTGTCATGCGATTTGGCATTTTATTGACATCCACTGATTCTCAATGTGAAATTATGTGCCTAATGCCCCACACAGAAAACCATATATTATGATGTCCACAACTAAAGCGGAAACTGCAAGGAGAGGGTGAGCACAGCAGAGAGTGGTTGCTGGTTGGTGGTTGGTGGTTGGTGTGGTGCAGAGTGGTTAAGATTTGACGCTGTCAATGAAAACTAATTGCCGCAAGCCTGTGGCAATTGCCAACTTGCACAATTTACAGCTGCCGCAGAGTATATCAGTTGGCATTATAAGTTGAAGAGCCTATCGAATATATATATAGTTTATATATATATATATATATATATATTTGAGAGGGATTAAGAGCTTGAAGAGCAATATATATTTATGTCTTTAACTGTGCCAACTTAGCTCGTTTACACGTTTTGCTGTTGATAAACTTTTCTGGGAAATGCTACGATTTCTGGCTATCATGTGGTTGGGGTTTTAGAAACACTTTCATTGATTTATGTGGGGTTAGTTCAAGAACGTTGCTGATTCGTATACTATAGGGAATCTTTACAAGTCTTATTACTGCTCTATTCTTAAGCTCCTAAGTTCTGAGTACTTCATCAACTTCCTGAACCTCAAGAACTTTGACAATTCGTATACTATATTATATATATTATTTATATTCCATAGCTCAATTGATTGTTTTCTAAGGAAACCCGAGTGGTAAGCGCGCTTAAGAATACCTCCACAGCAGATCCCAGCTTGTGGTAAAAGGTGACGACTAGGGCAGCTTAAACATTTGGTTTTTTAGTTTAACTATAGTAAATATAGCTAAAATTGTAGTTGAATGTTAGCTCGAGCGGCCAGGGCTATTCTGATAGGTTAGCAGTTTAGCTTAAGTTCAAGATTCAGTTATGATTAGGCATAGATATAGATACGAAATATATATATATATATAATATATTTGTAAACATATTTTTAAAGAAAATAATGTGGATCTCACTTTTTGGGCAAACATTCTGCTTCACTATAAACTATTACACAATAGAGATACAATTTTGTATGACTAATACGATTAGAGCTCAGCTGAAATATTAAAAAAAGCAGACATTTTTCATTCAAAAATGAATCCATTGAACACGCCTTACAAACAGTAGATAACATTTCATTAAAAAATTCATTTTGTCACAGTTTCTTATGATATATATACGATATAGACTTTAGTCTACTCAGATTCTTCTGACATCAGCAAGTGCAAAACTATGTCTGAAATCTCACATTAACAAAGTCTTTTTGTAGGCCACACACATTCCACTTAGGTGCAAGAGTATTTAAGCTGCCATCGACCGCAAACAACTTTAGCATCTTATTAAACTGTGTTGTTGTTGTTGTTGTTGTTGTTGTGGCTGTTGTTGCTGTTGCTTCTGATCTTTGGCTATATGCAGCATGTTCCATTAGCAGCGCAAAATTTAATTATGTGCAATGTGAATTTCTGCAATATTAACGAGATTGTTGTCTGGCGCTGAGTGCCGACGAGTGGATCGATGTGAGGCAAAGACATAGCAGAGAGAGAGAGACAGAGACAGAGAGAGAGAGACAGAGACAGAGAGAGAGAGAGAGAGGGAGAGGGAGAGCGTGTAGGGCTGTTCATCGAATTTAATTTCACATAACGCTCGCTTATACTTATTTACGTTCTTTTAAGACAGTTAAAGTCGATAATAGCAACACACCCCGCCCACAATCGGCTTACGTTGCGTTACGTTACGTAACGGGGCTCTTGTGATGATTATGGGGCGCCATATGTTTCATCAGCCACGCCCAGCAAACGCCCGCTGCCTGCTACGCGCCCAGCCCGTCTCGAATACACGAAATTACATGTCAGGGCAGCTGCTCTAAGCACTTGAACACGGGTTTACTCAAGAAATTAATTTCCTTGGCCCACTAAAATCTAACGATAATGTGTGCAATTCGATAAGGTTTGCTAAACGTGGGCTGTATGGGGGATGTGTGTGCGTGTGTGTGTGTGTGTGTGTGTGTTAGATGGGTGTGGGCGTGGGAAATCCGCTTTGAAGCAGGCGATAAAGCCAGGCATTCCCCCGTTTTTGGACTGAGCCTTACTGATTTTGCTGTTTATTTAATTCAAGCGCGTCATGCCACAATACACACACTCGCACTCTCTTTCTCTCTCTTCCTCTTTCTCCCTCCCTCTCTGTATAGCTTTGCTATGCCTCATGCTATTGAACGCGAGCAACAGGATATGCTGGCAGCGCTTTGCTGCGTTTCCTTGACAGCGTCCTGGCTATATAGCATTTGGTACTCGCTGACAGGCGACTGAAATTGCCGCTGCGGTTGGCCATGTCTCCTACCCCTTTTATTCCCACTCACGCACTGGCTGGCTGGCTGGCTGGCTAGCTGGCTGGTTGGCTGCTTGCAAAACTCATTCGATATGGTCAACTTTGAATTGCCGCCTGCTGCTAGCGAAACATCAAACAGCCGCACAATCCTCTGACTGCATTGTTGGGGCGAAGCAACGGCTTGTATAGAATGGCAATACGGCAATATGGTAATGTTTGTAATCTGAGATGAATGTATTCAAGATTTAATACGCCTAAGCTGCGTACTGTAAGGCATGCAGTATTAGCAGTACAAATATAATAGAAGCAGAAGTTTGGGTAAATAAAAAAAGATTGTTGACAAACACGGCTTAAACAAGACTTTAAAAATTCAAAAATAACATGTAAGTTTAAAGGTATTTAAACAAAAAAAAATAAAAAGAAAATGTTAGCTCAATCAAACAAGCTTTAAGTGAAAGAATCATTATGAATTTCGATGAATTCTTCTCAGATTTATTATTTATAATCGAAGCAAAGGCTGAGTAAAGCTTCAGAACACAAAATTTATGAAATTTGTGTTCTTTATATGATCTAAATACAGTTATCAAAAAGCTCAAATTCGTTTGCGAAAATGGCTTTTCAAAGTCTTGGATTGGATAGTAATCATTCTGAAGCATATTGCTAAAGCTGTTTGGGCAAATTTAGTGAGAACTGTTTAAATATTAATATATTTTCTAAAAATTATGTTGAATAAAGTTTCATTTCACATCGGTATTTGATTAACAATTTAAAATAGAAAAAAAATTATATGCATGAAAAAATTGGCTTGAAAAATGGAGTGAATAAAATTTGTGCACCAAATAAAAAGGCTGAAGGCAGGTTAGAGCTTGGTAAGCTATATATTCCAGCGATGAAATGAAGAGAGTATGGATAAGATAACATAGATTAAACTACATAGACAGATAGTATAGATTGAGACATTGAAAAGAACGATAAAAACTTTGTTAGTCTCAGATATTAGAGATTTGCCTTTAAAATAACTTTACTGCAGAGTTTTTCAGTTTTGTCTTTCAATGAAAACAAATCAAATTTCACTGTGAGACCATAAACAATATTAATTGACGTATGCTTCTCGTATCGTCTTTCAGTTCGTTTTAATGCTATCTTTTCTATCAAACGAACTCGACACGCTTCTGCAGCTAATGTGAAATTAAAAACGCATATAGTTGGCAATTGGCAGATGCTTTGCTGCCACATGCCACAGCTGCTATTGCTTGATTCATTTGGCTGGCATCATCAGCTGGCACGTGGCTATGCATATGACACGCTGACTGCTTGGCAGCGCGTAAAAAGTCAGCGACAGCTAACGCTGCGTATGCGTCATGCAATCGAAGTTCTATAGTTTTGCCTTGTCCGTAGCCGATTTAGCTGGGTTTTAGCGACTGCACTCAGCTGCGGCATCTCCAGGAGCTGCACATGTTGAAACGTGTTAAATTTATGGTTTGATTTCGTTTTGGCAGCGCCAATATGCCAAGCAACCGAGCAAGCAGTCGCCCCGCACCGCACCGACCCGCCCCTGTGTGGCCGGCATGCCACATCCCGATGTGTCTCATATATTTATGGCTAATACGTGCGCACATGTGCGAGCGCACACACATACATACATAGTTGAATCTCTAGCCGTGCTAAGCAGGTTGTTGGCTTTCAGCTGCAGCTTCAGTTAAAATCTAACTTTACCTCTCTCTCTCTCTCTCTCTCTCTCACTCTCTGAATCTCTTTCGCTGCCTTTGTTTCTCCGCTGCTCGCTCTGCTCGCCTTTCTGTGCGTATTGCAAAATGATTTGACCAGCATATTTGCTATATGGCTATATGCAAGCGCATATATATCATGATTGCTGTCACTTTTACCTAATACCCTGTAAGTATGACGTATGAGGTAATAAAGGGCCTTCTCACGCGTTCGCCACTTTTGAATTGCATAAATGGATTATAGATTGTGGGAACTAGAGATAGCATTATTTTTCGGAAAATCAAAATAAATTTACAAAAAAATAAGAAAAAAATTAAATATATAATTAAAAAGTTTAATAATAAAAAATAATAAATAAAATGTAAACTTAATTTTTTATTTTATTTATTTTTTAATTTTTTTTTTATATATTTTTTTTTTATTTAATGCTATTTCTTGATCTTGAACTTGATCTTCTGGCTGAGATATTAGATATAATTGTTGCTTAGTTTATTTATTGGAAGAAAAACTAGGAACAGAGATCTTCATCTAAGTGCAGAGTGCACCTGAAAACGCCCCATGCATATATTTCGAGAGTATCTTCTAGTTTGTCAAAGTCTATCAAATTTCCCTTCCGCAGCTCTCGCTGCCTGCCCCGCAGTCTCTTTCTGACTGCTTGTTCGCTTGGCCTATGCTTATGCCTATTTACAGGGCATCTTCTCGTCTAGCCACCCAACTTGCTAATACACTGAGCGCTCTGTCTGTTGGCTCCATTACTGCAATTACTGCAGCTGCACGTAAAAATCACGTAAGTTTAAATTCACCTTAACATCATTAAGACAAAGTGCGCTGCTTGCGGTTTTTTCCTCAAGTTCTCCGACAGCCAAAGAGGCGAACGGCGCTGGGCGGGTGCAAAGACGCAGTCCGTAGTCAAAGAAAGCAGTCTAATGAAAATTTAAGTGGTGCATGCTTGATTTAGCAAATGAGTTGAGTGCTGAGCCTGAAGCAGCGCCAACAGCCAACCAACCGACCCCACTCAAGCTATGCCACCAATGCCACCTATGCAGGCCCGCCTAAAACTTACCCCAGCACTAAGCACACACATACATACATACATACATACACACATACACATAGAGAAAACGTAATTTTCAAATTAATTAAATGCGCGTTGCCTGTGCGATTTTAATTGCATGTTGCATGCAATTTTACATTGCCATTCTCCAAACCCCCCTCCCCCTCTCCCTCTCCCTTTACGTTGAATTGAGTTATGCCACAAAAAATTCATAACGTGGCACTCGAGTTGCGACAAGTTGTGTGTTGGCTCTTTGCTTAATTGTGCCCAGCAAATTTTGTGTGTGTGTGTGTGTTTTTTTTCGCCCGTTTGTCTGGTTGGCCTTATCGAGACCGATTCATAAGCCCATTTATAAGAAGGCCTAATCTGGCCCAGTGCGCGTTCTGGCTGTGGGTGCGGACCCACCGCGGCGCACAGTGGGGTCGCAACGCTACGTTTTTAATGGGTGTGCGGCCATTTCGAATGCAGATGCTGTAACTGTAACTGTAACTGTGAGTGTAACTGTAACTGTGAGTGTAACTGTAACTGTAACTGTGAGTGTAAGTGTAGCTGGAAGTGACCGTTAGCTCAGCAGGCGCCCAGTCGGAAGCGCTCAGCACTGTCTCCGCAGGCCTGTGCGTAACCTTTGAACCATTAAGATAAGCGCAGTAGCTAAACAAAAAAAGACGAGAAGTGAAGAACAAAGAGAGAGACAGAGAGAGAAGAGAAAGCGAACAAAAAGAGGAAAAGGCATAAGCACAAAACGTGGCTGACAAACAAAAGCGCGGAAATGAATTATGTGATGCGCCCTGGCTTTGTATACCCTGGAAATGTGCAAACAAATGGGCATGGGTAGCCTGAAAAGTGTTAGTGGAATATAAATGTGAATGTGTATTGAACACAGCAGGACATCAGGCTGCAATTGTGATAATGAGCTATAAACATAATATTAAATATAATTTATTAAATATATAGATCTTAAAATTTTTTTAATGCTAATTCTTCAATGCTGTCAATATTTTATATTTGCTGTTTTTATTTTATTTTTAATTTTTTTTTTTTTATTATATTTTGCATTTTTTATACTTCACAAATGTTTTTATTTATGTTTTTAACTATTTTAATAGTATTTATTTGTTCTTTTTAGAATCGATTCTTCTTTGGCTCTCAGCATTGAAATTACTCTAAAAGTATTTTGCTGGAGAAGTTTGAGCAATGCTATAAATACAGGTGAGTCCTTGAAAACATAAGCGAATATTTGAGTATTAATGGATTTAATAAAATATATAAATATTAAAATATTAATTCCAACTAGACAAAAGATAAATTTGAAAATATACAAAAATACAAATTCCCAATTAGTTTTAAATAAAACATAAATAAAAATAAAGATTTATAAAATATTAAAGCTAAATATTAGATATATATGATCAGACAAGAAAAATATTCAGCTAAATACTTTTATTAAATATAAAAATTAGCCTTAAGTCAAGCCTGCCTCTGTCTCTCCATTACCTCTTGACAATCAAATGAAGGGGTATCTATAAGTTGGCTTATCTAAATATCTTCGGCTATTTCTTATTTGTGGCTTTCGCATGGCGGCGTCTCATTAGCGCCGCTTTAAAGAAAACGAAAAAAAAACCAAAAACTTTTGGTTCGGCCACAGTCGGCGCCAAAGTTTGTCCATTTTTTTTTTTTTTTTTTTTTTTTTTTTTTGTGCGGCCAGCAAGTTAGGGCCATATATCTTTAACTGTTGCCCGGGAGTGGCTGGCAGTGTGAAGTAAAATCGCAGAACCGCAGCCAAATACCAAATCGCACATCGAAATCGGTAAACTGAAAATGCAAATCATTATTTTGGCTGCAATAGCACAAGTAGCAGCAGCAGCAGCAGCAGCAGCATCTGCTGCATGCGAACGTGCTTGCTGCTGGCTGCTATTTACCCACTAGTCTAACTCTCTCCAACCCTCTCTTTCTCTCTCTCTCTATCTCTATCTCTATCTCTATCTCTCTGATCAAGTGCTGGTGCAGCTAGTCCACGTCTCATTGCGGCACATTTCGCCTAAGTATCGCACTCGGGCAACTTATTGATGCGCATAAATCAGTGAAACGAGTCCCAGAGTCCGCAAACACGAAATCGAGTCTGAGTCCAAAGTCAGAGACACGGAAGAGACACTAGTCGAAAGTCGACGGGCACAACCACTCTGCATGCCAAATCACTGCAGTAGAAAATTAGAAAATTTTTGCCCAACTGTCAAGTCAAGAGAACAGACAGAATCAGAGTATGTGTGTGTATGTGTATGTGTGTGTGTATGCGTGTGTGTGTGAGTTACAATTTTCCCACATATACAGCGTTTGGCTTTTAGCTCAATCCAACACGTAGCTGCATATCGCGCGGCAGCTGCGCAGCTGCTGTCAATGAAGTCGTACAGACTAAACACATTTACTATATATATATATATATAGACTTATATATACAATGTATAGCTGTCTATAGTTTAAAACGTGACAGGCTAAGGGAACTGTCGCGGCAAGTGCCTCAAATTGCAATTAACTTTAGACGCTCTAATTGGAGGGCACGCAAAAGAGAAGACTAAAAACAAAAATGTGAAATGAGCAAAAAAAAAAAAAAAACAAAAAGTAAAAAATGCGAGTAAAACGCGTGTCGAAATCCGCTTTAAGCGCTCAATTAGTCCAGCCAGCTAAAAAAAAAAAAAGAGGAAGAAAAAACGTATGGCAAATACAAAAGGCTAAAAAAATACAAGCGGGAATGAATGAAAGCATGCTTTACATTTTTAAGCAGCCACCCACACACACACAAAGAGAGAGAGAGAGAGAGAGAGAGAGAGAGAGAGCGACAGCCAACTAGCCCTCGCCCATCTTCCCCTCCCTTTCCCTCCCCCTCTCTCGTTTGGCGAACGTGGCGCCAATTAGCGTCGCCACCGCCCAGCACTCAGCGTGCACCCGCCCGCTTGGCTTGGTCTCACATTATCAATTGCTCACATCATCAATCAAGGGCTTTGCAGGTGTAAAGCACCTACAATTGCCGGTTAGCGCGACTCTCTGTGTGCGAGCAGGTGTGTTCAGGTATGTGTATGTGGTTGCGCCTGTCTGCTTTGCTGGTGCAGATAATTTGTTAAAAATATAAAGAGATCTGGCTAATGACAAATGAAATTCAACAAGCGTAACAGAGCGCACAGCCTAAAATATATATTGAGCAAGCACACAGCAAGCAGACTAGTTAATACCCTATACCCATATGTATCTATATCTATATCTATATCTATATCTATATATATTTATGTGTATCTATTGGTAAACTATTATCAAGTGAAAAAGCTTAAGTTTGCCTTCAACTCAATTGATTGATTGTTTGATTGATCTTTAATTTGTCATCCAAACTCTCATCAAACTTACTTTTAATCTATGCTTTACTTGCTTAAGTTTTAAGCTTTTAACGTTCATTTAAGCTTCATGAAATTTTACGTGTCTGAGACCAAATTCATTAAAGCCTAATTAACAATACATATATTTTGCTTTTTTTTCTTTTTTATAAGATTGTATGGTTATGGTTCATAGAACTTTTACTTATACTTGAAAGCCTTGGTAACTGTTTAGACTCTCTGACAGCTTCGCTATATCTGTATCTGTATCGAAAATGATCCATCTACATAAAGCGTATTTATAGAGGGTATTTATATGAAATGCTAAAGGTCGCCATGCATTTTGGCACATGAAACATTTATATTTAATTAGGATGACTAATTGAGTCGTCAGAGATATCTAAACATGACGAAGCAAGCTCAGACAGCTATATCGATTATAGTCGATGACACTGGGCAAAACTCTTTAAAGATACGGTGCAAGTTGAGAGTTGGTGCCTTCGCATTTATTGAATTCAGGAATGGAACTAATTTATTAACTTAAAATACTAGTCTTATATGCCAAACATGACAGTTCTTAAACGACTTTCATTCATGGGAAGGTTCAAGGCTCATTCAAAGATTAAGATTATCCTTATGATGTATATTATATGTTCAGAAATAAGTTAAATCATAAATTCCAGGGCATCTGCTAGTCAAGCACTTCCAACAAAAATGCACTCATTATTTTCCATCAACTCCTAGACTCAATATGTTTAGTATTCAGCGTATACACGCTCACGTACATATCATGTCAAGTTAACAGGAAGTTAATTCCTGGCAACTCAACAGTAAGGGTATTCCCGCAACTTCAAGCACTAAGTTTTGTCAATTGCCAACTAAGCTCTGCACTCTCCGTTCAAGTATTTCTGCAAGTACACAACTAATGCATCGAAATTTAAACAGCAAGGGTATTCCCTCTTCAACACAGCTAAAAGAAGTCTCACTTATCAGCTGAGTGGCTCGATATCTTATCGTCAAATGCTAAAAAAAACGACAAGAAAAATCGTGCGTAAATGCTATCTCGTGATCAGGCTGTGATGTCACAGATGGAGCATTCGTATTGTATATATATATATATATCTATATATATAGAGGTAATAAAAAGTCACGCAAGGTATGACATATTTCATTTAATTTACAATTCATTTGTCAAGTCTTGAGTGGCGCCGCAAGAAAATGTGATTTTAATTAGCTCGCCCGCAAAGCCGCAAAGTGTTGTGCCATAATATGCAGATATATTTATGGAAATGCAGAGTAGAGGGGGTGGGGGTGGGGGTGGCTGTTGGGCGAGGGGTAAAAAGGAGCTGGGTTGGGGTAGTTAGGGTAACTGGAATGCAATGTTTGCAGTGCTCTTGCATATTGTTCGCACTTCATTTAAAAATAACTTTTAACTTGATTAAAGAATGGCAACAACACGCGGCAAGTGGTGGCAACAGGCAACAGGAAACGGCGACTTGGTCGACTGTGGGCGGCTGTGGGCGTGGCAACAAAGTGCAAAGTGAAATCTTATGCAATTAACTTAAAGTCAACTTGACTTGCGAGGCCAAGGGAGGACCCAGCGGGAGGTGAAGAGAGCCCGTTTGAAAAACTAATTGACATCGTTGCTCTGGCAGCGCTGACAGCTGGAGCTGCCAACTCGCTTTGAATAATATATATATATATATATATATATATATATATATATATATATATATATATATATATATATATATATATATGTATATATACATACATATATATGTATATATAAAAAAAGAAAAAGAGAAAAGAGAAAGAAGCAGCACAAATATTTTCACAATTTCAACTGCTGCCTGCCTGCCTGCCTGCCTGCTTGCTGCCTTTGCTCCTTTATTTCTACTTCTTCCACGTTTTTTTTGCGCCCATTTTGCGCGACAGTTTTAATTTAATTTTAGCCCGAATTCAGAGCCATGTCGTTCATTGCAGTCGCCAATTTCAGCGCCACCTCAGAACACGAAAGAGTGACAGGGGGAAAGAGAAGGAGGGGCGGGGGCGGGGGCGGGCGCCTTGGGAGAGTGAAAAAAAGATAGGTAGATGCCGACACGGCGACTAGAGGAGCCGAGGCGCAACTATTATCAGTGCCATTAAAAAAGTTTAGTCCGATTTGAGCGCGCACGCTTAATGGCCAAGATTTTAATCAGAAAATGAGTTAAAAGCCAGCTGGCTTCGACACGATACGACACGGCGAACGGCAACTCCCAGATCAGCCAAGCATGTGTCCCCAGTCCATGTCTGGCTTTGATTATTGTAGCGCTTATGCGCAATTACTTGCATACGCTGACATGGCACATCCATTGGATGCAGTTGCTGCAGCACAGCGCGCAGCAGCTTCGCCAGTTAAAACTTTTGGGGGCGCATTTAAAAGTTTTGATATGCGCAGCAGCGAAAAATTGCATTAGCCGCAACTTGCTGGACGAAAAATCTAATGCAACACTTTCCGACAGGCGAAAAGTTCTATTGCGAGCAGGAAGCCGGAGCAGTTGGAGTAGAATAGTCGAGCGAGTCTTATGCAAACAATTGGACTGCTCAGGCATAGTCTCTGCTTTTAGTTTGGCAAATTTTAAGCAGCGCGTAAATCAGGGTATTATTATTTAATATAGTGCGCCATAAGATGAGCGCGAGAATATGCGTTTGCACAAGGCAGGCAAATGCCTGGAGTGGAGGATTATTCTATGCTAAGAACTTATTTGATTTTGATGGGATTATTATCTCTATAAATATAAGAAACATACTTAAGATATATCATATATAATTAGAAATTAATTTCTTAAATATAATTTACTTAGAGACAGAGGTAAGCGTGCTCTAGTCGGGAGTGCTCGAATAACAGATACCCGGCGCCATGCACACAGCTGCGATTCCGTACATAACAAACCAGATTTGCACACATGCGAACGCGCTCTGCTTGCTGTGCCGCAACTGCGCTTGAGCTGCGCTTATGGACTTTACTATTTGAAATTAATTGTTGAATAAGTTTTGTGCTAGTCAAAGTTTCCTAAGCACATTTTCAGCACGTGAGAATGGCATCTAGATGTGTCCATTTACCAAAGCGCAAATCTCTATTATATTGCAATTGAAAGCGGGCGAAGGCATCCAAAAGCCGAAGTATCTTTAATCTCTGTATGCCCTCAAGGCTAGTCTTAAACTAAAGTTTAAGTAATATGTTTTTCCTAATAGTCTCTTGACTTATTTTCCTTACTAAAAATCACATATTTGTTGCACCAACTTTTCACACACATATACTTAGTAAAAAGCTAACTCTACTTTGACTTTTCATACATTCGCTGAGTTGGGCTTATAACCTGAATCTGCTTGACTTGTGCGCGTCAACGTTTAGTCCCCAATAGACGGCATCTTATCTCCTCATATCAGAAAGTCTTTTAGCAGCTGCTTAACCTTCTCTCTCGCACTGCTCAATTATGTGCTTGCGCCTATAACAACATCCTAGACGATAAAATGAAACCTTTATCAAATATTCAACGAACCCCAACGAAAAGCAGCTTTTTGCCTTTCATATTAAATTAGATTTTCAGCAGGCCTCAACAAAGTTGTTGTTTATCAAAGGTTTGATAAAGTGATGAAGCATGGTTTTTTTTCGCAAAAAAAAAATTGATTTGCTTATATTATTACTATTATAACTATTGTTACTATTATTACTATTATTATTAAATGTATTAACTCAAATTATTGCCATAGGTTGCCATGGCAACAGAGACCATTTGTTAGACTTAGCTCTATTCCCCATGAAAACTGTCAAAATGCAAATAAATGTAAATTAAAACTATCAAATGAGAGTTGACAAGGTGCTTAAAGGCTTGACAGCCTTAAGCTAGATTTATTGTATTAATTGAACACAATTAAATGGAGCAGAAAGCTTAAAGCTCCTCAAGCCGCCGGCAAGGTCAATAATTTAATCAGATATATTTCTTATATATACTGTATATCAGTTGACTTAGCTTTCGAGCGGAAGAAAAGCTCATTACTAATTCCATTGCATGGGTGGAAAAGTGTTCCATTGCAGCGGCGGCATGGTGTTCCATTCGAGTGGCTTCATCGTGAAGAGCGGCGGCAGCGTGGTGCAATTTGAGCCGCTGCACTGTGTCTGCGTCTGGGTGCCATTGCCACTTTGGCTCTGGCTCTGACTCTGCTGTCCATCTCCAGAGACTTGTGTTTGGCAGCCGGGTCCAGTTTGTGTCTGTGTCTGTGTCTGTGTCTGTTGGCCATCCGACGAGGTTTGTATGTGCGTTCCATTGCTGTTGTCATCGCTGTCGTTACATTTCACTTGCACGGGCAGCGCCTGTTAAAATGGTGTAAAGTTTAGCATGAATCTCTTGCTTAGTGTTTGGGCCAGTCAATTCTCATTACGTTCACGGCGGACAGCAGCAGGCAAATGGCCATGGCCAAGAGGCAAACACTTTCAATAAATCTCATATTGAACGTTTCACGGCCAAAATTTGAACTGAACCAAGTCACTTTCAAGACGGCTCTTTTATAGCCAAAAAAATGTAAAAAAAAAATAATAATTGTAGTAAATAACAACAGTAAATAGATCCTACGACAATCGAAATTCCAGCGGTCAGTGAGTTTATTTTCTACTTGTGAGGGCGTTGATAAGATTGTTTTTATTTATTTTTTTTTTTTTTTTTTGTCAGCTATAGATTAGAAATTGAAATAGCTGTAAAAATCATTTAAGCTGCGGGTTTAGTTGATTTTAAATGTATAATTGGAAGTAAAAGTGTGTGGGGGGTGTTCCAGAAAGCGAATTCAATTTGGCAACATATTCCTCAAGTTAATAGACAAAAACTTTCTATATCAAAACTGTGATATAAATAATAAAAATATATATATATTTATATATATAGATATATATATTTATTTAGAGCTATTAAAAAAAAAAAACAAAAAAAATAAATTAAAAGAAATTCTAGTATAAAAAAAAATAAATAAAAAAATTTAAACATATGCAAAGTGCTAAAAAAAAATAAAAAAAAAATAATTTTTATATATTCTTATTTACAGTCTTTATGAAAATTATATTAAAAGCAATTTTAACTTACTTTTTCTATATTTAAAAACTTTGTAAATTATTTCAGTAAAGTTTTAAAAATTATTATAATAATTATCACAATTTTAAATTCAATTATTTATTCAGTTAATTAAAAATGATATTAAATAGGTTTGAAAAGGAAAAATATTCTGCCAAGCTGAAATAATCCCTCAAGTAAAAGTCAAAGCTTACAATCAGTTTGACAACTTACAACATAAAATTGAAGAGCTGCAGTCATATGGCATGTTTCCGACAGCTTATCAAGGAGCTGGAGTTGCCAATTGGTAGTGGCAACACCCGGCCATATTTCAACAATATAAAGAACTATCGAGTGACAGCTAATTGACAGCTCAAACAATGCACTTAACAGCATTTTTTTGGACTTGGCAGACAAAGATGGTTGCCCAATTTATGTGCTGTAGTCGTTGCCACAATTGGTGCTGTGGGCGTTGCCAGACACTTGACAGGCGTACGAGAAAGTGAAATGCTTGTCAAATGCAACATCCATGCCAACTAACAAAGGATAACGAAATGCAGCTTAACATTGGGTTTTTCTTTTTAATAAATGCTCATATATTTTTCTATTTTTTTATTGAAATGAAATGCATTTCACAGTTAGGCAGTCACAGCTAAAGTTGTTTAGCTGCTAATAGTTGAGCCAGTAGCACTGCTATCAACAGTCGTAGATGAACTTTGCGTAGTGATTTGGACTGGGGCAGCTGTCGATACGGTTGGCACGCCGTTCCTTAGGCAACTATCGAGCAGATCGTATGTGGCTGCCGTGTCACGAACATAGTTGCTTTCGGTGGTATTGGTGCACTGATATTCCAAGTCCTGATTGGCCTTGATGGCCTCGGCCAGAGTGTTGGCCGTGCTAGCGGCATTGGTGGCAATGTCATAGATTACAGAGACATCACCTTGAGCCTAAAATATGAATTGAATGGGTTAATAGGCTAAAGTTTTTGCTACTTGACTTATATTTACGGCATTAGCATAGCAGTTGAAGAAGCTGGTGCTGTCATTGCTGGTGTTGTTGTTGCAGCTGGCGAAGGCGCCGCACAAACCGTTCACATCCTGCTGGTAAGCCTGCTGATCCTTTTGCGCTTGACTTGTCAAATTGGCCAGCTCCTCGTTGTAGGAGCTAATGCAGCCCTGGTACGAGCTGGAGAACGTAGCGGCCACTTCGTTCAGCATGGGCAAATACAAAGCGAAGCACTGAGAGGTCACATCCGCAGAGACCATATATACGTTGTTCGCCTGCACCAGGTATTTATCCAGGGCGCCTTGCAGCTGCGTTTGCACCGAGCTCGGCTTGGCCTGCAGTTAACGAAATGCACTTTAAATTCTATTCTTGATTATTTGGCTATCCACACACTGTCAATTACTTGAGCAAAGATGGTCAGGCTGGCCAGCACTAGTACACTGCAGAACAGTTTCATGTTGAAGTTCTTAATGCTTCGGTTCGTCAAGTACTATAGATAGAGCGCAGTTGGCGCTTATGCTTTATATATAGTGCGTGGCGAAGCGAATTCGTTTCGGAATGATTGATGCATTCGCAATTGTGAATTTGTGGTCAAAATTGTGTTTCGCAACCCAAAACGAACTGCCTCATCAGGTGAAAGGTGTGAAGCCCGTTAGGTTTTACCGATCAATTAGGTGGCATTAGGGCGACAGAAACGGAACCACAAAGCGCCAGACGCCTCAAATTGCTTTGCATGTGCATTTATTTATTTATTTATTTTTTATTTTATTTTATTTTATTTCATTTTGTTGTTCCAATTGTGATGCCGACGTAACAGGCTAATAATGCTATGACCCTGTAGACCAAAAATAGACAGCGAAACACCCATTCGAATGATAAGCGCCCTGAACGCGTTCAGACTTGTTACAGCCAGCTCGTGCGCTTTAGCCCGGCTAATGAAATATTAAGCCAATATATGCGCCAATGTGTCTACAACTCGATTGTTTGGCTTATCGGCTTTAGCATTCCATATGCTATCGCATTCATAAATAATCGCAAGCTATGCCAAAAATGCGCTGTTCTAACGTCAGCAAGCCGTATCGACATTTGAATATGAATAGTTAAAGGGTAATAATAAAGGTGCGGATTAACAAATAATAATAAATGGTGAAAATAATAAAGCACCATAATTTATATAGCTAAATAAATAATATATAATAACAATTGAATAATGAAAAATTTAATTAAATTTAAATAATATAAAAAAATAAAAATATTTAAAATTAAAAATTTAATTTAAAAAAAATAAAAATTTCAAATATAAAAAAATATGAATTAATTATTAAAAATAACATAAATAAAAATTAAAAAAAAAAAAACAATTTTAGTATAAACATAAAACAAGTTTTGTATTATAATTAATGTAATTAAAAACTTAAACAATAATTTATATAAATTGTGGAATATTTATCCAATTTATATACTGTGTGCACCTGAATGTTAACACTTCACTCACCTCAAATATAGTAACAACAATTATCATGATATCCAAAAAAACTACGAATACGCACGCTTGCAAAAGTATGCTGCAAACTTTTAGGAATTTACAGTTGAGGCAGCACTGAGCTTTTGCGATTTGAAGATAACAACAGAGCGCAGCGACTAAACGTGTGCAAACAAGCCATGAAT
This sequence comes from Drosophila anceps, assembly GCA_035045945.1. Lineage (NCBI taxonomy): Eukaryota > Metazoa > Arthropoda > Insecta > Diptera > Drosophilidae > Drosophila > Drosophila anceps. The sequence continues at coordinate 3,433,967 of JAWNON010000073.1, forward strand.
CAATGTCATATTAACCAAATAAGCCCTATGCCTTGAACCTTGTTATTATTTTTGCAGTATCACGTTGTCGGCCAACCCAAGCAGGCACACAAAAATCATGAAAATTATGTTCATAACTTTGCTGCTCTTCCAATGGCTGGTAAATTCCTACGGACTTTTGTTTTGTTTTGTAAAATTGAAAGAGTTAACTATATATATATATATATAAACATATATATGTATGTGTGTAGCATCTGCAGCAGGCGGAGACATCGCGAGGCCTGGAAAGTTTGACGGAATATTTGGAGCATCACAATTTGGCTGGTGCGGGAAATACAAAGAAATGTTTTGCCAGCTATTTGCCAGAACTAGAACAGCTGGGCCGTACCTGGTCAACGGCATACGCCAACTGCCAACAGCATGCGACAACAGGGCGTGATACGCTCTTCAGTCAGGTGGGTGGCATGCAGCAACAGATACGCAAAGCAGCAATGCGCATAGACAGCTATATAGGCAGCTGCCTGAACATCACGAATGTGCTGGACTACTTTGACTGCTTTGCCAAGTTGGTAAGTCGGATGCGAATTTCTGCAGCAAACAACAACATGGCCTAATCAACAACTCCAATTGCCAGTCCAAGCAGCAGCTCTTGACAATGTGCAACATCTCGTTTAATGCGTCGGAAAATGCCCTGAGTGTTACCAAGCAGCTGAATGGCATCGAAGAGGAGCGCTATCTCTGCACAAATCGTACCGAGCGTAGCTATGTGCTGGGCACAGCGCATATATTCGATGCACTGGACAAATGCCTGCAGGATGCTGCGAACGTGGCCTAGGCCACAGATGAAAGTCTCTTTCCAAATGCTTCACTAATATCTATATTCGGTTTTGATACTTCTATATATGTGTATAGTTATATATATATATATATATATATATATATATATATATATATATATATATATATATATATATATATATATATTGATCGATCAGTTCGCATTCATTGCGGCCACCTCTCTGCGACATTCTTGCAGCTCCTCATTCGCCAATCGCATGCTGCCTATATACGCCACCTGGGCATCGAGTGCGCACAACATCAGCGTCTGCTGCACCTTATCGAAGTCCTGGCGCAGACGTGTGTGTGCGCTTGTGGCATTGTAATTAATCCTTGTTATCAGATCCAGATTCCGGTTGCCCTGCGAATGCATGAGACATGGATTAGCTAAAGGTGACAGAGAAGCTTGAGATTGAGCTTTAAATAGAATAAAAATAAAACTTGAACAGCATTTGAATTTGATTGAGCTTCAGGTGAACTGAAGAGTTGAGAATATACAAAATCAGGTGATCTATAAAGTGATTGAGCATTTATTAAATTTTTTGGCTTTAAGTGCTTGAAGTGAACGAAAAGACTATTTTTTCATTAATTTTACTTAGTCTTATGCAGTTTTATTATTTCTTTTAGATATTCAATTTTCCTAGGCTTTTACTTACGTTTCATAGGAAACTTGAAACGTCGAAGCCTTGAGATATTAGTTAAGTAAATTGAAACTCCTTTTAGTTATTGATTTTTAATGAGCTCTTTCAAGCTAGGCTTGGAGCTGAAACTTATTACTTAATATAGCTTTTGATTGGGCTTTAAGCTTTATAGTTTCTATAAAATATTCCATTCTTAACCCTATTTAAATATTTTAGCTGAACTGCATTTCACTTATGCTGCTTGTAAGTTAGTTTTATAGTCTGCTTAGGCTTTCACTTTAATTAATAAAAAGTATAGTATAAAAAAGTTTAATTATTACATTATAAACCAACGTAATTGCAACAATAACAAAATTGTAGCAATACAAAATTTACTGATAAAGAAAAACCTATAAACTTCTAAATTTTTCCGCTTTAAAACACTCGAGTGCACTAAGTTTTAGATTACATGGGTTATAAAAACTTCCTGCTTTCAGGTGATTCTGCTGCGCCCTTTAATCGCATAGCATAATAAGTTCAGTTCAATTAGTTAGTCCGAGGCTTTAAACTATCAATGCAGATTAGTTTTATGGATTCAATAACTTTAAGTTAAACTTAAGCTCTCAGTAAGGTATTTATTAGTATTAGATTATGCGGCTAGCGCTCTTCAAATTTAATCGCTTATTAAGTAGTTCTTAGCTACTGTTGCCTGGAGTATAGCACTTACATGATCCTTGAGGCACTCCAAATGCTCGAGATCGTCGTCAAGTTGATTGCAAAACTCAAAATTAGCACACAATGCGCTGTGTCCCAGCTCAATTTGTTCACGCTCCAGGTGTTCATTGATAGTGAGATCGATCTGTGTCTCATTCGCTGTCAGTTCGCATCTCTCGTATTCTAAGACATACGTATCTGAGGCATTGACAAACGCCTGCATATACTCAGTATGACACTCGTCGAGTGTCGAGTCGGGCCATGGCATGGGTATGCCCACAGCCAGTTTTGCACTCGTGTCGCATGCCCCACGCATACAAATGCCCTGCAGCAGCAGCATCAGCAGCAGCACTGCCAGCCTCACATGCAGCCGCTGCTGACCGAATAAATGCAATCGGCGTCGCCTGGTCTCGCCAACCAATTGATTCTCAACTTGTACCGCACACATTTAGCTACGAATTTTAAATGGCGCTTCGAACGCTTTGTCGTCTCGAGTGAGCGCCGAGTGTGTTATTGTTCAAATTCTGTCTAATTGAAAATTTCCTACTAATTTCTCACAATCATACAGTTTTGCTCTAGCAGTAGTAGTATATTGACTTTTATTGATATATCAATTGATAGCTGGACACTATCTCTGCAGTGAGCCCGCTGAATGAAGTGATACGGGTTTCTGAACTTAGCTGATCCGTCGTTAGAAGTAATTTCCAAATTCAAGGCAGCTACACAGAGAGAAAAAATTGAATCATTTGCATTCATATTAGGTATAGATATAATATGGGATTAATTAAACATGTTTACTCATTTTCCAATCACAAAAGTTTTAGCATTTGTTATTGCCGAACAAAAATTATGATACTTATCTATAGCCAATAATTTCTTTGCGGTGTAGGTCTATCTAACGAACTTATCATGTCATAAAAATATCTATAGGCCACATAAATGTCTTGACTTATTACCTGGGCAAACAATCAACTGATAAGCTTTATGAATAATTGAATTTCTTTTGCAGCCTTTAAGTATGCAACTCTTCCAGTCTATTAATAAATTATGAATTGATAAAGTTTATTTATATGTGTGGGCATGCCTTGATTAATCAAGCTAATTTACTTTACAATCAAACGCAAGTTTAGAAAAAACGCTTCAGCTTATCCATAGCATTCCTCAACGTCAGCGGCAACATATGGATATCCTCTTCTGGCATCTTTTCTGTTGTGGTTTCCTGGGGCTCTGTCACATCAGTGGACACTGGAGCCTGGGTAGTGACTACAGGACCATCGGTAGTGACGACAGGAGCATCGGTAGTGACGACAGGACCATCGGTAGTAACTACTGGACCATCGGTAGTGACGACTGGTCCCTGGGTAGTGATTACAGGACCATCGGTAGTGACGATTGGTCCCTGGGTAGTGACGACTGGTCCCTGGGTAGTGACTACTGGTCCCTGGGTTGTGACGACAGGACCGCCAGTAGTGACGACTGGTCCCTGGGTAGTGACGACAGGACCGTCAGTAGTGACGACTGGTCCCTGGGTAGTGACGACTGGTCCCTGGGTAGTGACGACAGGACCGTCAGTAGTGACGACTGGTCCCTGGGTAGTGACGACAGGGACGTCAGTAGTGACGACTGGTCCCTGGGTAGTGACAACAGGACCTGCGGTAGTAATGACTGGACCGTCAGTAGTGACGACAGGACCATCGGTAGTAACGACTGGATCCGCGGTAGTAACTATTGGCTGCTCAGTAGAGCTTGGTTCATCAGTCACGCCACCGCCTATGCAGATATTGAATTCTTCATCACATTTCTCTAGCTCGCGTGCATACTCCAAGCGAGCAATATCCACGCATGATTTCAAATCGAAATTTATAATATCGTACATAGCAGAAATCGTATTGAATTGAATATTCGCATCGCTGTTCAATGTGAACATCACTTTGTAGCTGTCAGCAGACTGAAAAGTTATTCAAAATGAAAATCAAATAAGTCTTCAGAAAATATTATTCGATTAAAAGATGATCTTATCGATCAGTTTCTGAAGAGTTTCCTTATATTTCTACCACTAGACTTACCGCATTACGGTAGCAATCGAAGAACTCAAGGCCATCGGTTTGTTTATCACATCTACCGAGGATTTCGCACATGCCATCGCTGCGGGAGAGCAGGTCCTGGCGTATCGCCGCACTCTGGGCGGTCAGTTCATCTTTTTCCGATTGGGCTGTGTTCACGCAGCCGGAGTACCATTTGTTGTAGTTCATAACAGCATCTTGTTGATCGATCATATATTGGCCGAAACAGCTGTCGACCAAATCGGGATCGTTGCTAGCAGCTTGAACAGAGATCAGAGAACGCATGACATTATGCTGAAGCTTCAAGAATGACTGAAAGTCAACATCCTGAACCGAGATGAAGGCATTGCAGCCGGCGACTAACACCAGGCACAGAGCAATTGTATATTTCATGGCGAACACTTGGTTATTTTTTTTTTTTATTTGTTGCTATACAGCTATTCCGAAATGTGAAAATATCCTTGACGTGGGCAATGTACTAACTGAACTGATTGCCAAAATATGCGTACATTGCTTATATAGCTGCCGAAAATTGAAAGACTGGACTGACTATCTACCGTAAGTTTAGAATAGATTTTAGATTAAAAACTAATCAAATGCGCATACCTGGTATGGTGATTGAAGAAGACTTTTCCTATCACTAACCCATTGAGCGTTGTCTATATTATCGCAAGGCCAACACGTTTTGGCCAATGCATGAGTTTGGCAGTTATTAGATAAGGCTAACTACTACTATTATCGCACAGGTGCACAACTTGAGGTAATACTGTAGCTGCTACTATTTTTATGAACTGTTAAATTAAACTTATCAAGGCGATTCGATAAGCCATTGGAATTTCAATATTTTCAGTTTAAATCTGCAGTTATTATGAACTTCAAATAATATTGTCAACAAAGTATATAGTTAAGCAGCTAAAAGAAAGTCAATTAGATAATAAACTTAAAATGTTATTAATAGACTAGACGATTCCAATCTCCTAGATAACTCGGCATTGTGCACCTCCAGTGAATTTCTTGATTGAAAGAAAACTTTCCGTCATTCGATTGAATGATTCAGTTATCCTCGATTGTAAACAATTGTCATGATCATCCGATTCCATTGTTAAAAATAGTTTTTTATTGAAATAATCTACAAAAATTTAACAATTGGAACTGAATGTGCAATGCTTTTTCTTTTCTTTTTTGGCCATAGAAAAAAGTCATGCGATCTTCATAAATAGTATTTGTATTTAATTGGTTAGTTAATAATAATATTTATACTGAATTTGCAATTGACTCTTCTCTTGTGAAATGCTGGCGTTTAGTTGCGCTTGAACCAATTCTTCATCTGATCCATCATCTGCTTGAGCTTCTTCTCCTCCTGGGCCAGACGGGACAGATCCTCTTCGGGCATGTTCTCCTTTGGTGGTGCAGCAGTGCTTGGAGCTGGGGTAGATTCAGCTGGATCAGCAGTGCTTGGAACTGGGGTGGATTCAGCTGGAGCAGCAGTGCTTGGAGCTGGGGTGGATTCAGCTGGAGCAGCAGTGCTTGGAGCTGGGGTGGATTCAGCTGGAGCAGCAGTGCTTGGAGCTGGGGTGGATTCAGCTGGAGCAGCAGTGCTTGGAGCTGGAGTGGATTCAGCAGGAGCAGGGGTAGTTGTCGGGGCATCTGTGGGTCCAGCAGTGGTCAGTGGCTCCAAACCGGCCAGACACCTATCGAAATTCTCATAGATGGCTGCTGACTCCTCCACATGGACGCGCTGAGTTTTGTTGGTGCATGCATATTGGGTGTTATCGATTTGACGGTATTCTTCGCGTACTTTGGCTAACCATTCAGCGGAATCGGCGGAGATCTCGTACATAGCCTTGGTGTTGTCACTGCCCTGTAAATTTTCAAATGAAATTCCATTAGGGTAATCCGTTTGATTTAATCGGCCAATTAAAAAGTTCACTTACGGCTTGTGAGTAGCAACTGAAGTAACTGATGGAATCAGTATTCTTGCTGCAAGCGTCCAGAGCCTGGCAGGCTGATGTTGCAGAGGCGTCGATCTGATTGCGCTCACCCTTGGTGCCCTCATCGATGCCCGAGCGAGATGCGTCAGCTTCAGTCAAGCACTGACCGAAAGCTTTCTCGAAATCCTCAGCTGCCTGGTTCAACAGTGGCAGATAGATGCCAAAGCATTCCAGAGAACGTGCGGGATTATCCTGGCTAATATCGCGAGAACGCATCATAAACTGCATCAGATTCGACTCGGGCATCAGGGGCTGGGGTACAGCCTGGCTCAGGCCAATGGCCAATAGCAGAACACACACTTTGGTAAACATGTTGTTAAATATTATTTAATTTTTTTTTTTTTTGCTAATGTTTTACACAGTTGCTTAGCACGGCTTTTGATTCGTTTGCTATGAACGTCGGATTCGTTATTGTGCTAAGGTGGCAAACGACTTCAATATTTATAGGTGCGTTGCTCAAGTGTTGTTGAGGTGCTTCTACTACTCCAGAGATTGTATACAGCCGACATATTATGGCCATGTTATTACCTTAGATTTGGCTCTATCACTTGAGCTATCGCCTTATCAATGTCAAAAGGCATTATCATTCTTATCATTCGATCGCCGACAGTGGGAAAAACATTTCCAATGAAACAATTAAACAGTTGCCGACGACTCCCCAATCGTGCCACTATAATCTCTGAAATCATTGTTGCTCCAAAAAAAAAAAAAAAAAAAGCGCAAATAGAAAGCATAAATTATATTTACTCAAGCCCGAAGAACTTAAGGAAATCACAAACAGCTTTAATGACAGATGCCAAAAGTTCTGTTATTTTCTAATTTTTATTTTTCCTGTGAATCCCAATTGTTATGCACTTCTGAGATGTCTGCCACTTTGATATATTATTTTTAGCTCTATCAAGTGTTTTTTTAAATACTTATCATCATTATTTTCTAGCGAAATATATTATATATATATATATATATATATATATATATATATATATATATATATGTATATATACATATATATACAATTAAAAAACTTTTAGTTGTCCACTTAATATTGGTAGCTTTGCTTTTCATGCCTTATCAATGAGTTGAGGAACGTCATCGGCCTTTGTCATTGGTCAACGCCTCCTATCAGGCAAGCACACACATAATCTGAGATAAGCAACCATTGTATTGCCTGAATACAATTATTAAACAAATATTTATTGTTGCGCTTGAAATGCTTGGCAATTTTTGAAAATGATTTTACACTTACATGTATTATTTAATTTGATTTCCTATTCTTTGTCCAGTCATATGCTGCTATGCTTAACATTGTGAGGGTCATTGCTCGTTCTACTTAGACCCACTACGCATTTAATCTATATTCGTGCCATCTTCAAATGCTTATCATGCCACGTGCTGTACTGCCGCTATCGAAAACTACAAAACTGTAGCATAGTACTGTAATCGATGGTCCGAGCGTTTTAGTGATTCACATTTAACTTAACTGATTAGTCTATTAATTGAAATATATATTTGTTGCAATTAGTTATGACAATTCGTTTCCTTCGCGCACTTGGCTTTTGTTTCTCGGAATCATGCGAATTGTTCGCAGTTTCTAATACGTTTTCAATTGTAGCGAACGTAGCGAACAGAATTTTATTAACTTGACTTAGTTTATAGCCATTTTTTATAGCCACATATAATTGAAGGATTTTGCTGGCCGTCACAAATATTGATTCAATTACTGAGTGACTTTGTTGAGGCATAGTCGAAGTCGAAATAGCGGCATGTTGTATATTTGTTTTGCTGTCGAGGACTTTTGCTTAAAGTGCCAAAGCTAAGCCAGGTAGGAGCACAGACAAGTGACCTTTATAAATATAGCAAATATTTATAATTAGCTGATGAAAAAGAAGATCTATTTCTATGCCAATTCACAAGTTTCTATTATTCAAAAATCAATTTTTCGTTTTCCTTAAATTTACCTTGTTTCGATTCCCAAATTAGCTATTGAATGCCCGCTCCGCCCTGTTCTCTGTAGCTCAAAATGAACTTCAATCTTGGCGAATACTATTTTAATTATTGGCTGTGCCTTTAACGTTTTTGTGTGTGCAAGCGTATTAATAGTGGAGTGCAGCTAAATATCAAGCAGCGCAGCTCACCTGTGCAGCCCACCTGCTGCACACACAAAGCGTTGGGCGTGGGAGCTGCTAATTTGCATATCTTAATTGCGTTCTTTGTGCGAAAGCATTTTCAACGAGCCAGGCAAACATAGCTCGAACTGCATTAACATTTCCTACACACACACACACGCGCACACGCGCGAACACACACACACGCGCACACACACGCACACACAAATAATGGGAAAAGAGCAACTAGGCAACGCTTTAAATCAGCCGCTGGCTGCAGCCTGGGGCAAGGACACGCGCCACTGTCGCCAGTTATTGGCTTCATTTTGGGGGCACTACTGCGTGGCGAGCGCACTCTGCCCCTCTCTTTCTCCCTCTATATCACTCTCTCTCTCTCTCTCTCTCTCACTGTGTGTGTGTGTGTGTGTGCCTACATTTCTAATTTGTTTTAATTGCAGTGACAACAATGCCACAGGCAGCAACAATCAACAGCCAAAGCCAAAGCCAATGCTGGAAAGCAAATGCAATTAAATTTAAATGAAAAACACCCTTGAACCAAAAGATAGCAACTGTTTATTTAACCGTTAAATGCTAAGACTTAAAGCCTTTAATTGCTATTCAATTTATGTTATTATAAATCCAGCCCAAAGCTTACTCATCTTTGATTAGCTTCGAAATTTGAAAAGCATTCCAAATGCCATTCTGCAATTGCAGAAACTTTGCCAAGGTGCATGAATATGCAAATTATATTTGCAGTACCCTGTACTTAGAGTGAAATTAAATGGGGGGTATAGAGTGTCCATAGAGTAAAATGTGCTAGATATATGTTTGTTTTCTTTAATCAGATCCAGTTTATTGTCTTAAGTTTTGGTTTGTTTGACTTCGATTTGCATGTTAATCAACTGGGTTTTCAGTGCAAGTTTTCAAGGTTATTTTTATTCAATATAGTTTTGATTAATTTAATTTTTATATGCGCCATTTCTCTACTGAAAATGTTAAATTTCTAGATTTTAGATTTAGTGAGTAATAAAATGAATCAAATCAGATTTCTTATGTGTAAAACATTGCTAAATTTCTATTTCTATTTCTATTTTTGATCTATTTTCATCATCATCATAATCAAAATGATTTTTGATATGTTTAATTCTGAGTAAAACTCTCTTAATTATTGTCACTTCTAACTTGTTTGCTTGCTAAGCCAATAGCATTACTGGCATGTTTGTCTAGTTTGAATTGAAAAACATTTCATTTAATGAATCCTACGATTTATTTTATTTTTATCTATTTGCAGTGCTGAGTAAGAATATTTAGTTAGGCTTTTGGTATATGCTCTTTTTTATTCAAATAGAAAATTTTTGCTATTGATTTTATAAAACACAAAATACAATAAAATAAAAATATATTTTCAAATAATTTTGATTATTGGCATTTATCTTTAAGCAGCTTATAAGGCATCTGGTAAGTCGGTCAGGCAACTGAGTCCAAACTAGTTAACATCTACAACCGTTAATTATGTAAGTTACACTTGCAGAGTTGCAATTGGCTTAGCTGAACTTTTCCATTGCGGCTGTCGCCTGGTCTGTGTGGACTCTGCCAATATTTGGCCAACATTTCCATAAAATTGCTTTTACTTTACTTTCCCTTTTACCGTTACTTTTGCTGTGACCAAGCAACCAACCAACCAACCAACCCAACCCAACCCAACCCAACCCAACCCAACCCAACCACCCCATGGAGATTACAAAAGTTTTGCAACTCCAACGATAGCAAAGGTTTGTCAGCTCGTTACCTATTTAATGCAGTACATAAACCATGTTGTCTAGTGTAGCAGTGAGTGCAGCAGCTTCTTAAGATCTGAGCTCAGGCTGGGCTGGTTGACGGGCGCGGCCGAAGCAGTGGGCGTGGCTGTAACTAAAGTCGATGTCGTTGATAGGGGAACTGGAAGTGTTGTGCTGATAAGTGATGCCGTTGTTGAACCGAGTGGAACCGGTTGTGTGGAACTGGAACTGTGAGTGGAACTGGAACTGGAACTGGTACTGGAACTGGAACTGGGAGTAGAAGTGATATTCTTAACTGGGTCTGTTGTCGTCGTTTGTGTTTCAGGTGTTGTTGTCACCGGAACTGGATCTGTTGTTGACTTTAATGGACGAATAGTTGGAATGGGTCTTCTGGAAGGTGAAGTTGAAGGTGAGGTTGTTGTAACTGTAGTGCTTTTTGTAACTGGAAACGAACTGGTCGTGTAAGCACCTGTGGTTGTTGTAACTGGAATGGCTGTTGTTGTAGATTTTGTATTTAACCATGGAGATGAAGTAGGATCAGGTGTGGTCCTTCCTGATGTGCTTGAAACGGGGCTTGTTGTTCTTGTCACTGTAGATGAGCTAATATCAGATGTGACCCTTCCTGTTGTGCTTGGAACGGGCGTGGTTGTTCTTGTCACTGGAGTTCCAGCTGTGGTCCTTGCTGTTGTGCTTGGCACCGGTTCATTGCCCATCAAACAACCTTGCAGATTGACATAGGTCTGCTCCGTGCTAGCCTCATACGTGAATTTCGCCTCAGTCGTGCACTGTTCCTCTTGGTAGTCGATCGCCTGTTTTTGCTGCTTGAACTCACCATTATACTGGCTGGCAGTGCCCGAAATGTTGTACATAGTTTTGGCATCTTCAGTGCCCTGGAAAACACATTTGTAATGGAATAACAAATATATAAATATTTAACGATAACACTTACCACCTGCATATAACAGGCCAGCGCCGAGGAGGTATCATTTAGACTATCACAATTTTCTATCAATTGGCAGGCGGACTGAACATTATTGCTCAACACGCCCAGTTTCGTCTGGTAAAGCCAATCGAGTGTCTCAAGCTGAAGTTGGCTGGTATTCTGGCAGGCTTGATACTGCAGGTCGTATGTCTGCAGCTGCTGGTCGAAGACCTCGCCATAGTACTGAAAACATTCCATCGAGCGAGTCGGATCGCTTTGCTGCAGCGCGTTGGTGCTGCGCATCGCCTGCAACAGCTTCGATTCACCGAGCGATTGGCTGGGACCAGCCCACACAGTGGCCGCCAGGCAGGCGAGCAGCGTTAACAAAAACATTTTCATTTGATTTCGATATTATAATCAAATTAATAATTTAATATTATTTTCGTATGTGCTTGTGGCACGGTCGTTAAAAGCGTACTTCGGTGGCAACCAAATGGGGAGGCAGCTTTTATAGGCGGCACAAGTTTTGGATGTCAAAAGGAAACGAAATTCGCGAAAAGCCATCGGTCTTAAGCCCATGACAAGCTGATATGATATAAACATGCGATTCCCCTACGCGCTTGAGTATTTTGGGTCTTTTTCGACAGTGTATGCATAGGTTAGTTCTATGCTTGGACCACTTGAAATGCTTATCAAAAATGATAATTTTACAGAAAAACGTCACCATATGTTGGACGTAATAATTATGTTTATGTGTGTGTATAGTCATATAAAATAAATTAAACCACTAAAAGAGCCTATTAAACTTGAATATTTCTTTTGCTGCTCTAATAGATTTTTTACAAAACTATTTTCCCATTCATTTCTTTATTTTCTAAGGACAATCGCCTAGGAAACTGAAATTTACTGCATAGTTAGCGTAGCGCATGGCAGGTGTTGGCTATATCAATTGACTTTCTATCGATATCATTTTAATTTAATTTAAATGCCATTTTATCATTGAATGCCTTGTTTTTGTTAAGCCATTCGATACATTTATCAGGCATTAACAATTGCGCAACGAATAGCTGAAATGCCGCTGGTGAACCCTCGCTCGAGTCGCTGACTAAGCACTCGAAACGTTTCCGTTTCTTATCGAGAAGGAAAATATATATTTAACTGAAATAAAAAGCCAAATAAAAATAATCATACAACCATAGATTGTGCAATCCTCGCCAATTTCCGAAGAAATAAAAAAATATAGAATCAAATTCGGTGGAATATACAAAAATGTGATAGACAAGAGGGACCCAGACCTTATAATTTACGTCGCCCATAAACAGCACAATAAATGCGCAGAAGACATACTTTCTCTAGCTCAAAGCGGAAATGAAGTGGGAGTGTTGCTCAACTGGTCGATACCCGTTTAAATAAAGGTGTTTTGGCCAAAAGGAGAAAGATAGATACTAGATACTGGCTAGTAAATAATAAATACTCAATAGTAAATACAAAATACTCAAATTAGATACAAATTCAAAATACAAAGTACTGAATACTGAATTCCATTTTAGTCTTAAGATCAGTGAGATTCGAATGGCAAGTTTTAAAAAGTACTTCAGCAAAAAGATATGAGCGATAGCTTAAGCAGCTGTTGTTGAAATATAGTTATCGAAAATAGTTTCACTCTTGCCTGGTCACCCAATTTACGCAGTTTTTTGTCCTTATCTGTTTTAGTTTCTTAGCTGAATGCCTTAATACTGACAGACAGCTAGAGTTATGAATAGCCATATCTAGATCGACTGAGCTCTTCGAGCTAATCAAGTATCTTTATGCTATGCGCTATCAGGGTTCATTTCCTTTGCCTGCTATATGTATTTGCATGCTCGCATTGCGCCCCTTTTTATGCATTGCCAATGGCTTTTAGGGGTATGGGAAGCGTAATTCATTTCCATTTTCACACGATGCCAGCCATTTTTCATCCCCTCGCTTACAATGCATTTTCAATTTTCCAATTTCAGCGCTCGCTCGTTGTTTTTGATGCATGTCGGAGCGTTTGTTTGCTCGCGGCACCACCGGGCGTATGATTAATATTATTTACTTAAAAGCAAATGCCACGCCTTCCGTTGCATACTAAGCGATAACGAGTGGGGCAGCAACCACAGTGGGGCGCCCCGGGGCCAACCAGCCAGCCAGTCAGCCAGTCAGCCATTTTCAAGAGCTGTCAGCGGAAATGAAGTCGTGGCAAATGCAGCGCCGTTTTGCTCGACATTGAGTTACGTTGAGTTAACTCCTGATGGATTGTCAGACATTCAGAGGGCACTAAGCGTCAGCGAGCGTGTCTTAAGTACTATTCGCACTGTAATTGGTTGCTAAGTGGGGCAAAATGAAAACTATATATATATATATATATATATATAAATAGATAGATATATCCATAAATATATTGAAATTGAGGCACAGTGCAACTGACCCCATGACAAACTGAGTCACAAGTCAGTGATTCACAGGGTCAGTCAGCAGTGAACCTTACGATCGATAAGCATTCCATTAATTTATGACCATTTTTCCTTTTATCAAATCATTGTTTAACTACGCTAATTAAAAAAGCAACTGTGAGTAACAGGCGATTTATTCAATCACTTAGATAGATAGTATTTTCAACCCATTTTTTTGCGATAATTAATTTAGCTTTGCTGTGGTTTTTTATTTTATTTTTTATTTTTTTGTATTTGTATTTATAGCACTAAAAGTATTCCCCATGGCTATTCTTCGAAACACTCAAGAAACTGGACAGTGGCACTTTGGGAATTACATGCTCTACAAAGATAACATTCTGTATAGAATGTTGCGGAATTTATTGTATAAGCTTAGCTAGACGGTGAATTTTTCATTTACAATCTTCGTGACAATGAGTTCTAAGATTATCTATATAGTTCAGTTGCTTTAGGAACTAGATTTTGTAGTAGTAAATGTAGATCATCGATCTATGCAATTCTGTAGAGCTATAACAGCCTTTTGTGGTATCAAATGCAAATCGCCTCTCTATGTAATTCTCAAATATTATAGCTACCAGCTGTGGCATCGAATGCAAGTCACAATCTATGGAACTTCAATCATTTATAGTTCCTTTTCGATTATCAAGATCGTTTCTTTATGCAATTAGTCAATCCTAAGGCAGTTAGTTAGTCATACTCAAGATTCTAGATAGCTGCTTTACGTATATGGAATCTCCCATGACACTAAATTCAGCACAACTATTGATAATCAAAGAGCTTTCAAAATTTATTACATGCCAATTAAAATACAATTATTTACGGCATTGCAAATGTTTCAATTTTATCAGCAAAATAGTTATCAAAATTATATATTACTATGACTTCCACACCCTTTCCAATTCGTCATGAATTGCCAACAAAATAAACTAGTGAAAGTACGACTACGAAATGACCTGAAGCATGCACAGATATGCTCTGCCAAGCGAACTCAAAAGTATTTAAAATGTATTCTACAAGTTTAACTATAGCTCTTTTGGTCGATTATTGCCGATAGTAGGAAAGTCGAAAGTAAATGATAAACTTACAGGAATATATATCTAAGTATATATATAATTATCTTAAGTATTGTAAGTTTATTGGAGAACAAGGCTCGATCGACTTAGCTTCTGGTGCAAAGCGAGAAGCCATATATTTCTATACATATATTTTTTATGGGGTCTGCCATGGCTCCTTCTACCTGTTGCATACATGATCACATAATCAGCTTACCCATTTTCAATGACTTCAGCGTATAAAAATAATCATATATGTGCTTAGCAAAGATTTGTGAAGTATTATAATTTTTAACCGCAGTCGTATCAATTATTAATTAACAGTTAATACCGAAATATTTAGGACTTAAACTTTGCTTTAGCTTTATCAGTAGACCTTTGGATGCATAAATAATATTTATATATATATATATATATAGAGAGAGAGAGAGAACTTTAAAATTTGTATAGATATTTTCTGTGATTGCGATTCACGAATTCCCAAAGATAATAACTGAATTGTAAAAGTGATATCTGATAAATTTCTGGAAATAATTTAAGTTTATTGCAGATCCGAGCGATTTTCCTTGAGTTCCGATAGCTGTTTGTGTGGCTATAAAGTCGACGACTATCAGCATGTAATTAAAAAGAAAAGACCAAATATAATTAGCCGGTTAGTGGGCCAGAGGAGCTGTCCCAGGCAGATAACAGTCGTGTGTATTTGGTAATAATTCCTAATGAACTACGCGAACCAATATAATTTCCGATAATTATTTTTACAACAAGCATTACGTATACGCACTGATGTCACTGTTATTTTTATATATACTATATGTTGTACTTGAATGCATTTGATGTGGACTGAATACACACAGCAAATTGTTGTATGGCAATAACAAAAGATTTTACGATTGCAATAACAAGAAGTGCGCGCAATTAAACACGCTCTCAATGTGAATGAAAACGAATGGTGGCTGAATGTGGATGGATGTGGATGGACGTGAATGGATGTATTGCTTGTTTGGTTTGTGGGTGGCTCCTGCTGCTGCTGCTGCTGCTGCTGCTGTCGTATTGTCTCTGTGCGAAGTGAAACAGAAATAGAAATTGAGTTCGAAATAGAAATCGCAATTGTAGTTTGGATCGCTTGGGCTGGGTGGGTGTTGGAGTCATAAAAGCTCTGCCGGAGTTGGCGGCATGCGTTGAGTTTATGAAAGCGCGTGAAATTCAATTAAAACGCGTGCTCAATATTATTGAACACTACTGAAGGGTAAACTGTAGCAGCGGCAACACCCTAAGCAGCAGCAGCAGCAGCAGGCGCAGCAACTACCGCAGTGGCAACTCCTGCTGACAGTTTCACACAGGTTTTTGAATACCCTGTACGCTGGCCTGTTGATTCACATATATGATAATGAGTAAGAAATATCAGATAAATCTCATAAATGTCGAGAATTTCTAGTGCTAGAATTGGTGCACTTGGTAGCTGAGCTCATTGACATTATAGCTTTAAGTAAACCAAACCAAATTCTTGAAAAACTTAATATTATTTTTAGACGCTTTCGAGCTTTAAGTCAAGACATATAGGTAGCAATACATATTTCAATATCTTTCAAAACATACATATCATACATTTTATAAGAATATAAAAAAATGTATGCGATCTTATGTTACAGATCATGTAATGACCTCAAGAAACTCGGAGTCTCAGGCAGATGGATTGTCAAAATTCTGTGTGTAAATGATTATATGAATAACATTTGAAGTTCTGAGGCACTGAAAGAGTTTTGATAGAGTTTTGAGTAGGGAACAGCTAAATCAACTCATTGGCGCTGCAACTTTAACTTCATTCAGATTTTCACTGGGTATCTGAGCAGCCACAAGCACAAATCGGATCACACATTGCTCTTGAATTCAATTTTTCGCGATAACTTGCCGTGTAAATGTCAATCGTTAATAGTTTTCATATGTTGTATGCTTTGTGGGCGTTTGATTGCTTGCCTGCTGCCACGCTGCCTCGCTGCCTGGCTGCCTGGCTGCCTGGTTGCCTCTGCTACTGCCCGCCTGACTACAGCTCGTGCGTCAATTTTTGCCGATTAGCCGTCATTCCAATGGCTATGTCTATAAAGATTATACGCTGATTATGGTCAGTTATCATATCTATATATATACATACATGTATATATGTATATATATATATATATATATATATATCGTTATTTATTTATAAGCCTTAGAACGAGTCGTGCTGGCGGCGACCCTTGCGAAAATTAATTAAACTTTATAGCTATGAAAAATTTAATGAGTCTGAGGCTCAAAGTCGCAAATGCTCACAAAATTTTATTAGCCAAGTGCAAGGAGAACGTTAACCAGACTAACTAGCAACGGGCAACTGGCAACTGGGAACTGGCAACTGGTAACTGGCATAAAGTGCAGTTGCAATTGCAACGACTGGCGACTGTTGCATTATAATGGAAACTTTCGCCTTGTTGCACACAACATGGCCAGCTGCCCTTGCCCCCGGCACCTGCCCTGGTGAGCGAGTGCAGCGAATGGAATGTTAGCTAATTAAATTTTTACTTTGCTGTTATATTAGGCGAGCTGTGCGTGCCTGTCGGGCCTTGCATGTAACTGCAGCTGTTGTTCGACGAGCAGCCAAAGGACTTTGCTCTGAAGTTTTGTTTAACAGTTGCGCGCTAATGAAATCGCATTCATGACGCATATTTCGAGTGACCCGGCCAAGCAGCTGACGTCAAACAGTCAACATTGTGACTGACCGCACGTCTCGTGGTCTCAGTGTACCTTTGAGCCCACGCGTATCGCGGACTTAAAAAACAAATTTGATAAAGCCTACAAGTTGAGATATATATTTTAAATTAAATGAATATTCTTTTTGTTAGTTAAATTTTATGTTTTATATTTGATTTTAGGCATATTTTCACATTAAACGTATTGTTCTACGACCTTTGTTCATCTTTTAGAAAGCTAATTTATCATTTGCGGAGACAGTTGAAGAATCATAATTTAGAATATTTCGTTGCAGCATGCGCCTTGAACTGCCTTGAACTGCCTAGACAACTCTGGCAACACATGTTCGATTGTTGTTGTAACGTGTTTTTCGTGTTATCGTAGCTCACTTTGGCCTTGTCTTTTGACATATTGAAGGCACTGCAGAATCAATGTGAAATTATTGTTATAAATAGCGTTGCCTTGTGATTGATGCGTAAGGCGGAACATGTTAAAGGCATATTATGCTAGATAAAAAACAAATAGACAGGCTTCAAATTAAAAAAAAAAAAATAAAACAATAATATGTATTATATTATATAATAATATAATATTTAATATGAAAATATTATTAAAGCAACCAGTGCTTCTTCTGTCATTGTAATCTAACAGCGGCAAACTGGCCAAATGTATTATCATTTAAGAGATTTCAATAAGAAATTTCGTTTTGCTCTCACGCAACAGCAGCTCGATCTTGCTTCGCCGACGCTCGTAGCTTGAGCACTTAGTGAGAAACTAATTATCGCGCGCCTAGTGCAGATGCTTACGTGCTGACAGCTCTGCATGATTCTTGATTGAGTATTACATATATATATATATATATATATATATATATATATATATATATAGTAGCGAATAGCAGGACGGTCAAAGTCGCTTGCTCCCCTCTTTGGAATAATATTTTTATTCAATTTATGCATAAGATATTTATCATTAAAAACTATGAGAATATTATTTCACTATAAATTAATTCTCTTTAATTTCCAGCTTAAGTCCTGGCACAAAAAGAAACCGCCCAAAACAAGGAATGGAAAAAAAAACAAAACTGAAAACCGAGAATTTAGAACCACAAAAGAATAAAGCGCACAAAGTTGTCCCAGCCGCTGGTTGGGCAATTATTTCAAGAACTTTAAGATGCCAACTGCAGGCCATGCGGCTGAAAGAAAAACCTCAGCAATAACAACAACAACAAGAAGAAGAAGAAAGAAAAAAACGAAAAGAAAAGAAAAGACGAGCAGAGCAATGTGCAAAATGAAAATGAGTGATGCGAAAGAGTCAAAAAGTTGCAGTAAGCCTGGCCAACAATAAAGGCCACAAAACAAAATGAAGTCAACTAAAAAATAACTAAAAATGTTGGCGGCGGCAGGAAACGGTCAAGAAAGCAACAAAAACTCAATCCAAACTCAACCAAAACTCAAACTCAAACTCAAACTAAAAGCCACAGTGAGCTGCTCTGACGAATACTTAAAGATGGCTCGAAAAGTTTGTCAACAATGTACAGTAAGTATAGTATAGTATAGTAAGTAACTATAACTATGTATTTATAACTATATAGTTATGCATATGTATATGTGTGTGTGTGTGTGTGTGTGTTTATTTAACATTGCTAATTAGTCAGCCACAAAGGTTGAGTTAATAAATGAATGCCACTAAAAGCAGCAAAGGAACGGTCAAAGCACAAGCGCAAGCAACTGCGATACGAAATTCCTAGAAATGTGCATGTCGGAGCTGAGCTGCAATTCATTAGTACAACTATTTACAAGTGGTGTACAAACAAATCACTCACTCAGTCACACACACACACACACACACACATAAGCACACACACACCTCCACTGCTGTTGCTTTTGTTAACTGCCTGACATTAAGTATACGTGTCCAACAAATCAACTTGGTATTTCGGCCATATTTCTCGCTCTCTCTCTCTCTCACTCTCTCTCTCTCTCTCTCTCTCTCTGTGTGTTTGCTGTTCGTGCAAGGTGCTAAACAATTTGCGCTATGGAATTTTCGCTTCAAATTCGTTTCGCAAACAAATTGTTTTCGTCGAGTTGTCAATCAAATTCCAAGCGGCAAAGCATGCCATAGTTTTCACTCATCAAACACATTTGTGTTGCATACTTTGCAGCGCAGCAGCAACTGCTACTCAAATATGCAATTGTGTGCGTCTATGTGTGTGTGTGTGCGTTTTTTTTTTGTTATTCAGAAACTTTGTAAGCATTTGCTCAATTGCCTTATGCACATGACAGTAGAAAAGAAAGAAAAGTAAGAATGGAACGAAAGTATAAAACTAGCATAGAAGTCTTCTCTTTTGAAATAGCTCTAAAATGGACATATGAGTCTGCATGTTTAAAGAAGCCTTGGACATGCACAATCAGATGGATGAGTTGTAAGAGTTTATGCTGA
Organism: Drosophila anceps; assembly: GCA_035045945.1. Taxonomy (NCBI): domain Eukaryota; kingdom Metazoa; phylum Arthropoda; class Insecta; order Diptera; family Drosophilidae; genus Drosophila; species Drosophila anceps. The sequence goes on from JAWNON010000073.1 coordinate 3,453,665, forward strand.
TTAAACTGTTATTTGATCTTTAGTTGACACTTTTAAAGTAAAACATAGCTAAATGTAGTTAATTCTGAAAACCTGTTGCCTCAGTTTCTGTACAAATGCACTTTAATATAGTCAAGATCGAGTTAATTTTCTACACAAAGGACACTTGTCACATCAAGGCCAAGAGCCAAATAAGATTGTCCATTAGCATTCAAGGACTTTCAACATTCTCAAATTTAACCACAAATTCTCCAGTTCCAGCAATTGAAGCACTTTTGTCCTCTTCGTTACGAATTCCTAGAACACTATATAGGTGCAAGGACAAAGCAGCGCCAGAATAAGCTCCAGCAATTGGCCTTTAATCAATTTTAAGTTAAACGCCTTGATTGGCCAGGTAAGTCTGCTTAATTTCTTGGAATTTGAGTATTAGACTTGAGCTTTTATTTGAAAAATAATGTTGGGACCGGGACTGAGACTTAGGATGGGTTTAGAAATGCGCCCAACAGGGACTCTATGGATAGATGTTTTTATATTAGATATAAATTAATTAATTCAACTTTTTATATATAATTGAATTGCTAAATTTTTATTTATCTTATGACAACATCTCCACTATTTATATTTTATTTATATGCAACACTTTGATTCGGATACATTTAAATATTTCAAAGTGTGGGGGAACTACTTGAAAAGTTAAGAGTATAGAGCATTGATCTCTTCTTAGACATATTGAAAAAATTGATTTGGTTAGAACATCACATTGAGGGGGGGGGGGGGGGGGAATGTGTGCAATTTCTATAAATATTGTATTGAGTTAAAGAAAAAATATTTAAAAATTAAATTAATGAATAATAAATATTGAAAAAGTATTAATAAATTAAAGATTTGCAGCTATTTCTAAAGTTAGCCTAGCCATTCTCGCTGAGGCTAGGTTAACTTTGCCTTAATTGCGTAACTCCAGAGTGGAATAATGTCAAATTAGATTAAATATAATTTTCAATAACTGCATTTTTGGTATGAATATGGTTTTTGATTTGATTTGTAAATATTAATTTCTTATGTAAATATTATAATATAATTTGTATTTACAATATTTATTCACATTAATTTCAAGACACGATTTGCTTAATGTCTTGCTGTTACCTGAATGACAATTTGATGGCCTGCAATATTTGTATTTATTTGGAAATAAACTTTCGGACATTTATTTGACTGGAGTGAGCACAGCAGAGACTTAAGTTCTAATCCAATTGCTCTCATACAATTTTAGTTCTTTGGGCATAAATAGATATTCATATAAATGGAATCATAGCATAAGCCTGAGCTTAGTTGAGCCTCAAGGCAAACACGGAATTCATGCCAATAATCCTTTAAACTCAACAGCAAACATATTCGTTTGCAGTCGACTTTGAATAATTGATACCGAAAATTAAGTGCACATTGACCCAGATCAAAATACAACATAATTTGAATGTTTCAATTTCTGTTTGCGAGTGATATGCATAAGTATAATAGTCTATATAGATATAAATATATATATATATATATATATATATATATATATATATATATATATATATATATATATATATATATATATATATATATATATATATATATATATATATATATATATATATATATATATATATATATATATATATATATATATATATTGTGAACTGTGGTGAATTAAATGTGAATGTGAATTTGGCAGTTAAAGCGAGTCACAGTCAAGTGTTGCTGTTAGCATGCGAATGATACACGGTTGTTGTTGCTGTTGTTGTTGTTGCTATTGTTGTTGATAAGCCAGACACAGTGTTTCATGCAATGGCTCATAAATCAAGCCAAAATTCAAATGTTATCAGTAGGCGGAATATTCCCAAACTACGTAATAGCAATAGATGTTTTTGTGTATATGCATGTGTGTGTGTGTGTGTGTGTGTGTTTGGTAGATAAGCTAACGGGCTGCTGCCCAGTAAGCGAAGCGACTGCCACTGCAGCAGGCGTTATATACAGCTTGTTTATAAGGTTTGCTACTCTAACATTGCGTGGCTGTATGTTTGTCTTAATGTCTAATGAAAATAAGCAAGAACGTTGCACTGGGCTACTACTGACTGCAGAATACTCGTTCACTCGGGTCGAAAATAACAATATTTATCACATCTCGATCGGAACTGGAACTGTAGATGAGGACAAAAGTGATTCGAACTGAATCTGAGGTTAGATTATAGAATCGCACAGAATGAGAAATAAATGAGTCTAGACCTAAGATGTATATGCAGGCCAAGAGCTGTATGCATTTTATATGATCAGCTTGCAAATTTGAAGTATCAGGCATCTGTTGACAGACTTGCGTTCAGCCAATATACTCTCTTCACTTACGGAACGAGTATATTGACTTGAGTTTCTTCTGCGCTTGCTCTATAGATTAGCTTGCAGTTGATTTGCCATGGAAACTATGCAGATTCTCCTTTTTTTTATAGCCTTATAAATATTTCTATGCTTTATATATCTAGATATTTATATATATATATATATATACGTATATAGTCAGACTTTACATAGCTGGCAGATAAGGGCAACAACTATTCGCGTATTGCATTAGGTAATTAATTGCGTGTTGGCAGCAACAAAATTCGCACTTGCCAAAGGGCTTTTCCCACTGACGGTTAACCAATGGCAAAATGCACACAAACACACAGACACAACGACATAGATCAGGTGGCATATCTAACAATAGACGGCGGCCCACTGTATTCTATATAAATATAAACAAGTGCTGCCTACTTCGAGGCGCTGCGACATTATAAATGGCCCGTAGCGCAGCAATTGGCCACTCATTCTCGTCACGCCAAGCATATCGCAAAAAACTCGTGCGCGATCACAGCTCCAAGCCATAGGCTTGTATATATATTTTTATGATTACCTTCAATTGATCGAAGAACGGTAAAAAAAGTGTGCGCGTGTCTAAGCCGAGTGCTGTCCGGCTGCAAAATTGAAAGTTTTCGATTAGCATTATTGGCAAAAGATACAAAAACATAAACGTTATTGAAAGTCTTTCAAGATAAAACAAAAATTTTAAGAAAAAATAAAATACGCATACGCCATGGTGTCCAAAACTTTGGTAAGTGCAATCAAAGTTTTGATTTCAAAACACAAATTCAAAAATAAATAAAAAATGAAAAAGAATCTAGAAATGTATGTGGTGAAAGTCCAATCTTACTTGAATATTTGGCTGTTTTTTTTTTAATATAATATATATATATATATATATATATATATATATATATATATATATATATATATATATATATATATATATATATATATATATATATATATATATATTATATTTTAATATAATATATATATTACAATATATAAATAATATTATTATGCACAAAACACATATATAATAACATATTTTATACAGATATTTATGTGTTTGAATGGCTGCAGCTGAAAGCAGACATAGCCTTTTTTATTTGCAAGTAGAATTCATATTTTTAAACTTATATTTATGAATAATTCTCCAAAAATACCATAAAAACCCTTTTATATGCAACAATTATTTGAATCGTTATGAAAGTCATTTAGAAAAAATTTAAAAATATTTTTACATTACTTAAAATTCAACAAATTCTAAAAACTATTTGAAAATAATTTGCCAACTATTTCCAATGCAAAAACTTTATATATATAAATTTTTTATTAACTACATAATTTTATTTATAAATATATATTTATTAAATTGTTGTCAACTATTCAGAAATAAAATTATATTTATTTTAAAAATTATATATTTATATTGTTGCATTTATCAATAATTTAATTATATTTCTGAATAGTTGACAACACTTAAACAAATATTAATAAAAGAGAGAGCTTTTTAATTTTAAAAAATATAAATAATAAATACAAATAATAAATACTATAAAATTAATTAGGCTGTCAGTTGCAGCTGAACATGCCACAGAAATTTAAAAAGATATTAAAACCTGAGTTAGTTAAAGCGAAAATTATTTTGGCACAAACGTAAAGTGTTGAATGCGGAGAGAGAAAAAGGAATGGCTTTTCATTTAGGCCTGCTGACACATGAGCTGCTATAGCAAAGGCTTACAGAACGCAAAAAAAAAACACACACCCACACACACACACACAGAATTGGACGAGTAACAGAAGCTGGCAATATGCAAACAGAAATTGAATTAATGCCAGGCAGGCAGGCAGGCAGGCAGCAAACGAAATGCTGACCAGTGAAGCTCTCTGACATATATGCCACACATACGTACACACACACACACACACTCACTCACACACACTCACATGCAAACTGGCAGTCAAAATGGATATGGTTAGAAAATTGCAAATTAACAAAAAGCAGGCGTCTAAAGCGCTGGCACAAATTTAGCTGAAAGTCCAACAAAAAGTGTGCAAATGTGTGCATGCGCATTTGTTGTTTTGCTGCATGCGAATTAGTGTTGGCACTCGACAGTTTGTCCGACAAGCGAGAGCGACCAAAGAAGCAGGCCAAGCACACAGACAAAAAAAAAACCCCCAGCAAGCTGGGCCCCAAATCAGAGTTGAGCTGAAAGACAACAACAGCAGCGGCAACAACAACAAGTCAACAACTGACAACTGCAGCACAAAAACAACAGCAGCAACAACAACAACGACAACAACAACAAAAAGAATATAGAAGACAAAAGAGTCAGGCAGCGTCGCCTCTTCTGGCCAAAACAATCCCTTGAATGCTTAACGTGTCAGTCGCTAGCTAAAAAGGCGACGGCTTCTCAGTCAGCTGGGAGCAGCAGAAAAAAAGTACGCAAATTAGACATCAAAAATGCTTTAATGAAAATTCCGCCTGCAGGCATGGCTAACAGAAAAAAAGGGGGAGAAATCTAATTGGCACTGACTGACTAACAAATACCCTGCAGCTTGTGTTATGCCAGGTAATAACGAGACATACACACATAGCACACACTTGCCGAAATTTCAAATTTCGGTTTGCGTCTCGATTTAAGCAGGCATATTGCAGTTAGCATGGGTACATCCAATTGCTAAATGAAAAAATGTTCTGTGTATAGAAGGAAATCTTTGTTAGATTGACATTCATATAGCACAACGTGTGGCACGATTAGCTAACCAAAGCAACTCAAGAATTCAGCTGACTTTTATCAACTATTGCTAAAGATAAGGATAAGTATATAAATAAGTAGAATGATAATATATATAAACAAATAGACAGATGTATGGAGTGACATAGAAAAAAAATACTCACACGAACAGTGCTTGATCCACTATATAAATCTGTATATTAGCTGAGCCTGCCTTTCGCCTGTTACAAACATCACAAATAGAACAATATACCCACTACTCGCACCTGCAATGGATATGGAGGGGATAAAAACTTAAGGGAGACAGTGCGAAAAAAGTTGACAGAAAAATTTCACACCAAAGCCCGTTGAAATTGTTTGCCGACATTTTTCGCAGCCGCCGCTGCGAGTGCAACGAACGTTAAAGGAACCAAATAATTAGACAGCAATGGCTGTTGCATGCCGCATTCTGCATTCTGCAGGCTGCATAATTGCCATTGAATATTTCAAATTTTTATTATGTTGGCGGCGCACAAAAAACCGCAGCAGCTGGTGCTGCTGCTGCTGCTGCATAATATGAACGCAAAATAAAAGAAATAAATAAATAAATAATATCGAGCTCAAATTGGAACTGTTACAATATGCATGTGTTTATGCGCATATGTCATTGCACACACACACACACGCACGCACACACACACACACGCACGCACACATATTGACAGCGGTTAGTGAAGCACTTCACCTGACCCAGCACAATTTGCTGCTGCCAAAAAATTGCGCCACTAAATGCCAGACAAAGGCGCAACATTTACCATTTGCAAAAAAATAAAATAATAAAAATAAAAAAATATATATAGTTTGAAAAACCTTGTAACAAAACGAACAAAGCTCGAGCGTGTGTCTGCGGCTAGTGCAGCATTTGAATGTGGCATGCAACATCAAGTTGGCCGCAACATGTGCAATGACAAACATAATCGAGACAAATGGCTATAGATTATACAACTATATTGTTCTAGCTTAAATGGTATTACTTTTTGCGATAATAGAGAAAAACTGTTTTGATTAAAGTTTTAGGTGCAATCAAATTGGTTTTTGGGTTTGAATTGTTGTCTATTTAAAATAAAAATATATAAATAAATGTATTTAAAATCTGTAAAATAACAAAACTTAGCTTTATAATTGGCCATGCAAAGTATAAAGTAAATAACATTTCAAAATATATAAAAAAGATTAGAAATTTCTTATAAGACTGCCAAAGCTTGACTAAGAATTTCTGAAATATCATGTCAAATAGCAACTCAATTAAAAAATTTTAATTTATTAAAGAAAAAATTAAAAAAAAAAAACAATTCATATTCAATATTCATTGCTAATCAAATTAAAGTATATAAAAAGTCTCATATTGAGGCTGCCAGGCGAAATGTTAGCTTAATTTGCATGGGCTTGACACATAGATGGCGCCAGTAATAGGCAAAATTGGGTTTGTCTTTAAATGCAACTTGAGCTCAAAGACTAGCGACACCAAGATAATAAAGCTGATTGTCACTTATTGAATGATGTAGTGTAAAAAAGAAAGGAAACACCTCTTTGCCTTTTCAATACATTAACAAACTTTCCCTTAAGTGAAGTCAACTGTCAAGCTGATGGTGAAGACCAAGTCCCGTAGTACAGCTTATTAGAAGAGCTGCAATATTTGATTCTACTCACGCGAAAAGCAGAAAAAAAGACAAACATGAAACCAATATTGAGAGAGACTGAATCAGAGCAAGAGGGAGGGGGAGAGTGGGAGAGAGAGCGTGAGTGCGGGAGAGCTGCTGGCAAATCAAATAAATTTTTGCAATTAAAAGTTGCACTCGTTCGGAAAAACATTTGTCAACACAAATAAACGTAAATTAAGTTTATTTTGCATTTTCTTTGCGCCAGTCAGCCAGACAGGCTCATCTGCCAGCTCAAACTCTTCAACTTCCTCTTCTTCTTCTTCTTCCTCTTGTTTTGTCTGTTTTGCTGTTGTTAGTCCGTTGGTCGCGTTTTTCCCGCTTTTTTGTGTTTGCTAAATAGGAAGCAGCAGCAGCAGCAGGAGAAACTTGAATGTGTGTGTGTGTGTGTGTGTGTGTGTGTGTGTGTGTGTGTGTGTGTGTGTGTGTGTGTGTGTGTAGGTTAGCTCGGAGTTGCTTCCGCAGCGAGTGTAGCTCGCATTTCATGTTGTTTTAATTACTTTCTGATTTATTTAATGGCAGCACCACACACACACACAAACAGCGCTCGCGCTTGTTGTTCATGTTCGCTTTTAGTCCATTGAATGTGGGCTACATAATTATTTGCATTGTCACCTGGATTGCGAGCTGGTAACAAAAACTAACTAATGGCCTAAATGGTCAAACATGGCCAGGCATAAAATGCAGCTAAATATTTTCGAAGCTAAATCGCCAGCAAACAGTTCAAAAATTTATTTACATAATTTAAATGCATTGCCCGAGACCAGCAAAATTGCGACTAACAAACAACAACAATGCAACTAGAATTAAGCAGCTCTTTTCGCATTCAAAATGTTGCTGTTCAGGTAATTTTAATAGCAACTAAACCGACCGCACGCACACTCACACACACACACACACACATGCTCTCTGTGTGCAACATTTTCCAATGTTTATTATTTCGTGCTTGTGCTTGTTAGCTTTGCCATTATAGCTAAAGCTGCCACGCCTTTTTCGTAGGAGGGTCAAGTGGACGGCGGTATGACGTTGTCATTATGCTCGTTCAGAAAGTGAAGTGAGGTATGTTGGGGTTTCACTGTGCAAAGTTCGTGGTGCTGCTTGATCGTCGGTTGGTTGTTTGCACGATCCGTTCGTCGGATGATCTGCCCAGACTGTCCGTCCACTTGTTCGTCTAAGCTAACAAGTATGTTATGTTATGTTAAAGTTATGTTATGTTAGGTGTATGGTATGTTACTGGTATGTTACTGGGGCATAGCAAATCTACAGTTCTAGAACTCTAAAATGAAACAATTGAGACTTCTCTATAGATAGACCTTAAATAATATATATATAATCAGCTCTTAAAGGGATCGGAATTCAGCTATATATATATATATATGTAAAGTTAGATTACTGATACTGATACTCCCTATTGAAATTTGGCTACTTTTTGTGAACATTGTGAACGAGTATTCTGCAGTCGCCCACACTCGCTTGCTACATTCTTAGTGGTTTTAATATTTGGCTGGACGAGCAACCAATAAAGGCTTAATTCCAACAACAAAACACAATTCAAATTATGTATATGCATAAGAATATACATATATTTAAATATGTATATGTATGTATATGTATATATAGATATACAAGTATATTGTTGTGTGTGTTTATAGAGAAGCAAAAGCAAATTGCATACTTAAAATTCGACGCATGTTTTCGTTAAAACGCGTTCCACACCGACAACAACAACGACAAGAACAACGGCGAATGGAACCGAAAAAAAGGTCACATGAATAATATTTCGTTGCCCATGGCCAAAAATGTTAAACTTCATAATTTATTTGATATGCGCTGCTCTGCAATGTTTTGCCTGTTCGCCTGCAATCAGCCGCTTTATTGACTAAAAAAAAAAAGAAGAAAAGTTGTTTATTATTTATTTTGACACGCATATAACAGTTATTTGGTAAAATGCAGGAGACTGAATCTATGCACGTCGAGCAGATACCCTGTACATATTGAATATGTAAGAGCTGAGATCAAAGGAAAACATTTGCTCTAAAATTGAACAAACATTTAGATCATCGAGCTCATGTATCACATGTAAATATCTTTAGAACAGTTGTGAATACATACAGAGCATAAGAAGTAAAAGCTTTTGCCATCTACTTAGACACGCTCACTCTGCACCCACACAGTAGCAACAATTCTGCCGCCTGGTCTGTTCTGTTCCACTATTGCTAATTAATATTGTAATCTATATTTTTATATTTTCAATCATAAATTGCATAACTTTGACATACTCAAAAAGCAGTAAAACAAAAATTGTTGTAAAGAAATAATTTGAAATATCTGTAACAAAAACTTTGAAGTTACTTGAGCTCGTAGACTCAAATATGTTGTGCACTTAAAACAGTTGCAATAGTAAACGACTTTGCAATTCTCACAGCCAAAATTCATAGCTTAAAAAAAAATAATAAATCAACTTTTTGCGTACTTTGAAATATATAACAAATGTTGGGCATTACTTCAGCTGATGTGCTAAAAATATGTAAAACATATGAATATGAAACAAAAAAGAAACCAAAGATCTGTAAGCCAAAAAAAAACAGCCAAAAGCACTTTTATTCTCTTTACACTTTAGCCAGTGTGTGAATTTCCGTGAATTTCTTACTCAATGCTTGAATGTTTAGTGGAAGCTGAAGCTGTCAACGTTGTAGATAAAGAGACCCGAATGAAGCGGCCTTTAAAACCATGTTTCAGCACTTAAATGTAGCTCTAAAATTTTGGGATAAAAGTTTTCACGTCTCATATATACTGTCAAATTAAAATATATAAAATTTCGCTTTTAACATGACATATAAATACAGTTTAAAAGGGGTTCTTACAAGCTATCAGGCCAACAACAACAACAACAACAACAACTCAAAGGCAACTGCAGCAATTAAAGCCTTCCACACTATACTTAAAGTGCATTCAATCTAGTTATTCTGTGTAATATGGCACTATGCTTAGCTAGCTACCTTGTGGCGTATACTTCCATATAATCCCAGTTGCAGTTTACATTGCACTCGTTTAATTTGCATTTGTTTTAGTCGCAGCCAGTAGTAAGATGCAGTGCGAAAAGTTTTGTTGTGGTTGCCAGGACAATTATAATGCTAATTAAGTGCAGCTGTGCAATTCCCAACTTTATGGCACATAGTTAATTAAAGCAAAAACAAAAAAAAAAAAAAAAAGGTAAATAAGCAACAGCAACAGCTAACTGTATGTAGGGCCTCTTTCTCGCTCCCACTCCCTCCCACTCTCGCTCTCTCTCTCTCCCACTCTCTCTCTCTCTCTCTCTCTCTCGCTGGGCTCGAATGCATATTAATAAATCCGAAATATGCATGCTTGAAAAATTAATTGGAATGCAAATATGTTCGCATACAAAGTGCTGCAATTTAATTGCATACTTTTCGAGGGGCGCCGCCCGCAAATCAATTAAACATGTGCATGTGTGTGCCTGTACCTCTCTCTCTGTGTGTGTGTGTGTGTGTGTGTGTGTGTGTGTGCGTGTGTGTCGCTCGTCTGTACAATTACAAAACTAATGCCATTTAATTAAGTTCACACGTGCCACAATTAAATCTTCAACACTAATTGATGAACGTGTGCGAATGCATGTCCAATCGTCGCAATTTTTAAGCGAAGCAACCAACAAAAAAAAAAAAACAAAAAATTCCACACACAAAAATGGTTTGAGCGGCGCAAAGAAGAACCTAAAATTTCTCACGTAGCTGGGCAAAGGCAAACAAATAAACGAGTGGCACAGGTAGAACAACAACAACAACAACCAGAAGGAAAAAGGAGAAAAGTTACTGAAATCGTGTTAGGAAATCATAAACAGTTTTTTTTCTCCTTTCCTCTCTTTCTCTCTCTCTCTCTCTCTCTCTCTCTCTCTCCCGCTTTCTCTTCACTTTGTATCCTTTTGGTATTAAGCACACACACTCGCATAGTCAAAATGTCTTGACCATGTAAGTTGATGTGCTTAGCTTCGGTTCCTTTTTTATGCCCATGTAAATGGGATTTCAGGGTCTGATGCTTTTGTGGAGGTGTATGTAACAGGCAGAAGGTGACGTGGTAGAGCCCAAAGATATATATACCTATATGCTTGATCAGCAGAATGAGCTGAGCTGATATAGCCATGTCCGTCAATCCGTTCGTCAGCCCGTCCGTCAATCCGTCCGTATGCCGTAAAAGCTAGAAACTTCAGCTTAAATGTTTGGTTCCGTGTAATGAAATCAAAGATTTTTGTATATATTTTGGAATTTGAAAACATCTTTCCCTTTCCCCATATTTGCAAAAAATACTACAAATAATACCATTTAAAATACTAGAAACACATACACACATCTGGCTGCCATTATTATGCCTAGAGGATGTCATCATTTGTTCATGATTGTAATATCAGTGCTTCGCCAGCTTAAGGGTATTTGCCAGTCAGGGCAGTTCCGACTTAAGTATTATTACTGGTTTTTGCCTGAGTGTGTGTTTGTTGTGTGTCCTTTGGCCCTTTCCACTTGACGCTCGTTTGGTTTTTGTTGCCGCTTGCATATTCGGCACGTTTACGCCTTGACCGGCCACTGCCTAAGTGGGCGTGTCGACCGTGTGTTTTTCGCTTCTTCTGTTGAATTATGGCTATTTGCTTAGCCTCAGCTCAGGCCTCAGTCCGACCGAAATTCGAAAATTATTTAGCAAATTAACACGCTGACAAGTCAACTGTATTGAGGCGAACGTGCGCCCAGGAAAAAACCTTGCGTTCGCCCTGAGTTATGTGACCAGATTGCCCAAATTTATGTATTCCATGCAGTTTTGCCTCCATCTTAACTAATAAACACAACACGCACAGCATTTACAGTAGCAGCAGCAGCACTTGGCCACCTGAAGAGCCGGGCCTTAAGTATGCGCAACATGCGAGACCATTAAACTAAATTCTTTCATTGTTTTCTTACACAAACACACGTATACACACATATATACACACACACACTCTCTCTCTCTCTCTCTCTCTCTCTTTCTCTCTCTCTCTCATTTTGTTACTTTCTCCCTCTATTATTTTTTATACATTTGCTGGAGTAGCTCGTGGTCTGACTACCATTTGCACCTGACCACAGGCGCACATACATATTGTAGTTGCAATTTGTTGTGACTAAGCATTTATTGTTCATCTGCGAGAACAACTTAGGCACTCTTTTACAGGGTATATGCAGCGGGAGTAGTAGAAGCTTAAAGGAGAGGTGTGCAGAGAGAGTAAATACTTTAAGCTATACTTATGGAAGTGTGCCTTTCAGCACAGATTGTTTAAGCTTTAATGTAGTTACAGAAATCGAGAAAGGGGGAGAGACAAGGAGGGAGACGTAGAGAAAGAGACAAAGAGCCCAAAGAGAACAGAGGCAGCCTGAGAGAACCACACCCAGAGAAAGAGAGATAAAGATAGAAATAGATAATAAGAAAGCCAGAGATAACGAGAAAGAGAGATAATGAGCAAAAGAGATATAGAATGTGGAAGAGAGATAAAGACAGACTCGGAAATAAAGAGAGATGAAGGGAGAAAGGGAAAAGCATAGAGAAGAGATAATGAGATAGAAAAATATATAAAGTGAAAGAACAAAAGTCAGATATAAAGCGAAAAGTGATGAGATAGGTCGTGAGATAGCAAGATAGAGATGGAGACCGTGGGAAGAAAAGATAGAAATGGAGAGAAAAAATGACAGAGAGTCAAAAATATTGAGAGAAAGATAAGTAGAGTAAAATGGAGGAGAAGAGAGAAAGAGAGAACATGTTCAATATGGATCTAAAGATAGCGATAGTAAGTTATGGGGAAAGTTGCAGGCAGAATAAGCACAGCGAAAATCATATGTCTCTCAGAAAAGAGAGAGAGAGAGAGAGAGAGAGAGAGATTGTCCAAGAGCGAGAAAAGACCAAGGAAAAGGGTCTAGTATTTGGAATCAACTCCCATTTCACCAAGTTCAGCTAAACGCAAAGTGAGAAAGCTCTAAATTTTAAGTGAACTTTTGTCATAGGCAGTGAACTTGAAGAACCTTTGCATTGAGGAAGAATTAAAATAGAATTTACTTTGTAAATTTCTAACAAAAAGAACCAAAATTTAAATGAACCCAAAATACTCGACTAAATAATAAACATAATAACAGAGAAAAGTTGTGTCGCAGCTTGACTCAATTTAAAGGTCATCCGAAAGTTAAGCATTGCCATAAAGTTATTTTGCTGAACGCAGTTGGCAGACCGCAGCACAGATGCCACAGCTTGGACTTGGACTATATTGTTAGTTGCAGTCGTTGTTGTAGAACTTTATATAGTGTGTGTATATGTCAGCTAAATGTCTTGTTAAGGCCCGGCTTAAATACAGTTGCTTCGCTCATGCAAGAGCTCAGTTGAGTTCAGCATGTAAATCCGTGCTCCGAGCCCTGAGTGGGTTCAACTTTGTTTGTTTTGTCTCTTTGTCGAATATGCATAAACAGGTTGAGGAAATGCAATTGCATTAATTTCGGCAAATAATACGTGAAGAAAAGCAAACAAACGGCAAATGGAATAATGAGACTCCTCTTTCTTTTTATTTTTTATTAAGTTAATTAAAATTTTGTGGCCAGGCAGCAGGCAAGCTGGCAGGCAGCGCATCAAGTATGGCATTATTAAGAGCGAATGAGTATGCCTGTGGCAACTTTTGGTAGTGAATGCCACCGAAATACGGATGCTGCTGCTGCTGCTACTGCTGCTGCTGTCAGGCCACGCCTCAAGTATGCACTTGGCATAATTTGTGCAGCAGCCAGAAACTTGCCACAGGCTCGTATATCAGACAGCAGGCGACGCTGACTTCGACAAGTGTACGAAAAAAGTATTTATATAGATATATATATATACATATATATCATGTAGATGTATATGTATACGTATGAGTGCGTCTGTGTCTGTGTGGCTGCCAATGGCAACGAGGTCAACGACAGTGCCAAATGCTGGGCACTCAAATTGAGGGTTTGGCCGCCGCGCGCATATTGTGCCCAGCACTTTGTGGATAATAAAACAATTAAAGGCCAAAAAAAAGAAAAAGAATTAAAAATATAGAAGCGAGAACACGCCTGGCATTGCCTGCCAAATGAATTGGAATACGAAATGGCAATGGAAAATGGAAATGGAAAATGTTAGCAATGCAGCAACTGCTGTTGCTGCTGGACAAACCACATTTTGCATGCATGCCAGCCCGCCCGCCAGCCAGCCAGTCAGCCAGCCAGCCAGCCAGCCAGCCAACCCGCCAGCCAGTCAGCCAGCTAGCTAACCGGGGGCGTATACTTAATCAAAACCAAAACAGACGCACACTGGGTGGCCCCAGGGCCCGAGTATGCCGCTTACACAGAGAGTTTAATTGGAATTTATGGTTGACATTCGACAGCCGCAGCTTGCAGTTTGCAGTTTGCAGTTTAGCTATGACCATTGCCTCAGCTCAGTGTCTGTGTTAAGTTTTCGGCAATGTTTTCAATTAGTTATGTAAATTTAATGAGCAACAACGACGAACAGGCCATTTGCGCTTCGACGCCTTTCCACTAAGCATTCGCTAGACTCAAACGGCACATTACGTCATTGGTGATGCTTGAATGCGCACTTGAGTGACGTTATCCGTTGAAAGTTTAACACGCGCCAACACACACACACACACACACACGCACGCACACACAGAGATAGAGAGAGAGAGTCTGAGTTAAGGCTAAGGTTACTTCGCGGCATGCCAAGGCAGCTGGATGCTATACATATTTCATAATCATTAGAGAACTGCCTTAACCCATGCCATTTCAGTACGTGTCACTAGGCGCCAGGGCGAAATGTGATGCAAACTTGCGTATATTAAAAAACTTGACTTGAAAACGAGTATTTTGTTTGGCCTCCCGCCTTGACAGTGGTAGCATGGTAGCATGCTCTCTATAAATAGGAGGAAACTAGTTGAAGTCTGCTAGGAATTTGCAGCTTTAGTTGCCATAGGCAATCTTGTTGCTGGCCAAAAATATATTTTAATATTTATTTTAGTTATTCAATTTATTAGATAATAGCTGAGGTTTATAACATATATTCATATGTTTATCTATTTTAATGACTAATTCAATTAGGTAGACTTTATAAACTGAGCAAATATATTTTAGTATTTTTTTGGTAATTATTTTTATGTCATAGTTTTATATATTTATGTAAAGTAAATATAAAAATTTAAATTAAATTAAAATAATTATTATAAAAACTCATTTGCTATATTTTCTCTATTTGTCATGCATAAAAATATTAATTTTTACATTCTTTAAGCTTACATGAAGCATTCTGTATTCGCCAGGCATTATTTCATGAACCCAGCATGCTAAATATTTTTATTTCCGTAAATCTTTCATTTTAATAGGAAATGCGAAACAAAATGTTTGCAGAAATACAAAGAAGACAAAAGTAAACAAGCTTTTCACAGCTTTAAAACTTATTAGCTGATTGTATATTGTTTCAATTGAAATCTCTCTCTCTCTCCCTCTCTCTCTCTCCCTATCTCTCTCTCTCTATATATATATATATCTCTGTATATACAGCAAAATATAGCTTATTTGCAGTCCAATTAGAGAGTATCAAAAACAAATATTTACATTTTCAGTTGGTAATCGGCTTAAGTTGTTGCCGTTGCTACTTCATTTCGAGCAGCAGCAAAACTGTTGCCTACTTTGAGGCGCACGCTTAAAACATAAAACCAGACCTGAACTGAAATCATGTTGAACAAGATGCCGCATAATTAAGCAATCGGTAAAAGGCTATAAAGATCTGCTTGAAAAAGGCTTTCTTTTTTTTTTTTTATTTATTTTTATGATGCTCAATGAGTAGCTAGTCGAGCCTAATAAGTTGCTCAAGTGAGCTGAATCAATGAATGAGGCTCGAGTGCGCACTCATACACACACACACGCACACAAACACACACACACACACACTTATAGAAATGTCTGTGGTGCTTTGAGGCGTGGCAGTGGTAATCAATTTGTGGGCGTCTGCCATATAATTGCGTAGCTCACGTGTCTCTGAGCATCTGTCGTAAACTGGCTTTAAATATTTGAAAGCTTATGCGCTTTTACGACTCGCTTGACGCTAACAATAATATGACACAATGGCTGCCAACTAAGCAGCAGCGGCAGCAGGCATGGTAGCAGTAGCAGTAGCTATAGCTGTGTAGCAGCTCAACCATAAAATAAAAGATAATCATTATTTTTCTAAGATTGCACATAAATTTCTTGCTTGCGCGCTCGAGCGTTCGCCCAGGAAATGCATCAAAATTCGTTACGGCTGCGCGAGTGTGCGTCTGTGTGTGTGTGTGTGTGTGTGTGTGTGTGTGTGTGTGAGGAAATGCGCCAGCATACAGGAACAGGAATAAAGTATACGTTACGTGGCATACATGCACGCCCGGATGCAGCGCTGGCTGTCCGTACGTAACGCAGTCCAGACTCCATTTTTTTTTTATTTTTTTTTTGGGCCAAAAAGTGCTCGGGCGTTAAGAATGCAACGCTTGCAGTTGCAGTTGCCGGAGTCGGAACCCGTGCTTCAGCCCGGCTCCAACTCCCGGATGCAGCTCATTTCACTTGGCCAAGCGCAAAAATGTAGACCAGAGCGCAGAGCCGACGAGCAGTCTGCAGCCTGCAGCGTGCAGCGTGCATGATCAGCCCCCAGCAACCAGTTGATAGAGATGGATGCTGCAGTCGCTTGATTTAATAAATTTTCGCAAAGAAGGAAAAAAGGAAAAAATCTCGCTGCACGCAAAGTATTTTTACAGGCAGTCAATTCAATAAACTGGCGTGTCAAAGTGCCGCAAATTAATAAATTTATATATACATCAATAATAGCTATAAATTTTACAATATATATATGTAGGTGCGTGTGTATGTGTGTGTGTGTGTGTGTGTGCTGGCTGGTTGTGTGTGTTTGTGTGTGTGTTCCATTAAAATCTTGAAAGTTGCGCGCTTAATTAAATGTCGCGTAAGCGAAATCTTGAACATTTTGCAACCACTCTTCAAAAAAATACAAAGAAGCTGCAAAAATTGGCTTTTGGCAATATGAAAATATTAAATACTCTTTCTTCTTTTAGTTAGTTAATTTGAATTGGAATTTAGATTAATATGATATGAAGTAAATTAAGTAAAGCGCTGCCTTTGTATACTTGAAAATTGCAATTTTTATTAAAATATTTATGCAAATAAAAAATATATGAAATTGAAAAGAAATGGAATAGTTTGTTTCGAAAGTCAATAAACATATAATACAAAATAAATAATAGAATTAAATTAAATAATAAAACTTAATATAGTAATAAAATTAAAAAAAAAAAAATAATAAAAAAAATTAAATAAAAAATCTACTAAGCTCTGAAGTATTTCAACAATTCATGAAAAATAAATAAATTACTGTTGGAAAAAATACACAAAAAAACGATATATTCTTAAAACAAGCCTCATATGCTTAACATTTTTTATCAGTTACAATATTTCTTTTTTCTCATTGCACGCTTGATGTACTGAGAATTGTGATTGTGAAAGGCCTACAAGGAGTCCAAGCACAAACATATAGAAAATGGCGAACATTCCCTGGGCTATTTCATTATTCAGCTGCTATATAACTTTTGTTAAGTTGTCGAGTTGTTTGAATGAAAAATTAATCTTGAGCTGATACTTGATTATTATTAAATTTATTGAAATTCTTGAACTTGAATCAAACGTTAATTTACTAGAATTAAATTCTGCTTCTAAATTGACATAAATCTATATATATATATATCCATATACATATCAATATATCGTCATAACTTATGCTTATAGACCCTATACTCTATACTCAGTTACATATTGCATCACTAATTTATTATGCCCTTTGCCAGTGTATTGAAAGTAAAAGTTGATGGCGGCATCGGAGCGACTGCTTCGGCTGCTCCTGCTGGCACTGTGATTAAATTGAGCAACCATTAAAATAAATATGGCGACAAATGGCATAAGTGTTCGTCGAAGTCAGCGGAAAAGCTCATTAAGGCGAAAATGTGCCGAGAAAAAAAAAAGTGTAGCACGAAATATAAAAAATATAAAAAAAAAGAAGCAACAGCAGCAAATTGACTGACACGCCGTGGAAAATGTGTCAGCAGCTGCTGGTGCTGCTTGTGCTGCTGTTGGGCAGACTTTTGAACTTTGATTCTTTTTAATAACGTGCCTAATTGAATTCAAATTAGCTGGCTAATCGACTGGCCCAATGCAAATCATTGAGTTCGGCTCGCAGCCACGTGCTCAGCAGTTATGATAGGCAAAGCGACAACAAGCTGACAGCAACTGCTTGAACAGTAGTGAAGTGCGACTAGTCACTTATGGAATACCCTGTATTTTCTATTATAGAAGGTATAGCTGCGACTAAACTAGGAATATTTATATTACACTGATTATAAGTCAGAGATTAGCTGTTTAAATAGTAAATATATTAAAGAATGCGTAAGATTTTTTATAGATTTTTTATAATATTTTTAGAAGCATTTAGTTATACATTTTGATGTGTATCCGCAGCCTCTAAAAGTATCATTTCATCTCAGTTTGTTTGACTTATACCCTAGCGTCCTTTAAAATATTTACAGGGTACCATGGCTGCAGTAGTCATGACGCTGTACCGCAGCCGAGGCCGCAGCCGCAGTGACAGCAGCAGCCGCAACAGCAGCTACTCAAGCCTCAGACATTGTCCACTTGGACTACGAGTGTTTCTTCTCCCCTTTTTTTTTTTTTTTTTTTTTGGTGCTTTGGTGCTTGCCAAACTGTCATTGTGTGAGCGTTGTGGCTGCTCGTTGCTGCTGGTTGTCATGGTGGCAATCATGCTAAAAGCCCCACCTGACGCCGCACTAGCTGTTTGCCGTCTGAGTGCCAAGTGCCTTTTGCCTATTTGTTGTTTGTTATTACTCCATATCCGTTCCCCCCGCTACCTGGCCCTATCTGACTGCCTAGCTACCGCCACTGCCTCGCTATGATAACCCTGCTCCAGCTCTTGCCGCTGGGTCCGTTTCAGTTTGAGCATTGGACGACCGTAAATCTTTCCGCACACTTTAGCAATTTATACATAACCGCCGGCATTTATTGTCACATTTAGCTCTGAGTTCACGGCGTCACGTCTGCTATTTACATTTTGCCATCACAACAACAGCAACAACAACAGCAACAACAACAGCAACAACAAACACAACAACAACAACAACGAAAACCAGTACCAAAAACAACAAATCTAAAGCGGCTGGCGCTGGCCGGGTAGGGAGCGGTCCTGCAAAATGTCAGCCATTTCTCTAGCCTGATGCCCGCGCCCGATAGAGTCATCTCATTTGCGGCCCGCGGCTGTCCGCTCAAGTTTTGCGACCGAGTGTCACGTTGCAGACTTATTAGCGTGTCTTCTATATTTTCTTTTGCCTCATTCCAATTTTTTGCATTTTACCAACTTCCACGTAGATAAAATGAGTGCGCCACAAGTCGACGAGCCCCCAACGAACGAAAAAAAAAAAGAATATGAAGCGAAATGAGATTAAACAAGTTAGAGAGCTACAATGGAGCGCGGCACAACGCCCGAGATACTCAGCTGGGAGTAAACTCTGCGCGCTATAAAGTAATATAATCAGTATTATAAAGTTAGCTCTAGCTGGAGTGCAAAATTTTGGTTCGACATAAAGTTGCTTTCGTTTAACTCGAAGTTGGCTTAGCTTGAGTTAGATTGGGCTTGAAGAAACTGGGCAACTGAGAAAATTTTGAATTAGAATTGGCTGACTGAAGGCTGAATAGGATTTAACTAAAGTTGCTCAAACTCAAAGCTCAGCTCGAATAGAGCTCAAAACCTCTATTTTCATTTTAAGATATATTGTCACTCAGATGTTGCCATCAAACGCAACTAAATCTTCGTCCACCTAAGCCACCTCACTGAATGCTTAGTTACAGGGCATAATTATGCCTTTTTTTGTGGGCGCATCTTTGCTGTAGGTAATGTGAGAAATGCTTTCAAATAAATAAAGCGAGTATTTTGCCAACTTCCGCGTGCTCTAACACCCTCTCCCTCTGTCTGTCTCTCTCGCTGTCTCTGTCTCTCGCTCAGCTGCTATCTCGCTCACAGTTGTCATTTGCATGTCGCATTTAAATTTGCATTTGTCAGACCAGCCCAGCAGCATGCAAAACTGTCGCCTTAGCTGATTATAGTACACGCTAAGTTAGGGCCTTAAAATATTTATCATATTGCGCATACGCACAGCGGGCCGTGACGTCTGCTGCGATGATTTATGCCCATTAAAGCTGAACAAACAGAGAGCACTCTCGCTTGATGAATTGCGCCCATAATGACGCATCATTATGCTCGACTAATTGTGGCCCAAACCGAAATCGTTTGTAAAAGTCAATTATCATTTGGCATTGAATACGGCCCAGCCAGTCAGCCAGCCAGTCAGCTAGCCAGGGATTGCCAGGATATGCCGAGGCTAGTCAGCGGCAAGCAATCCGATAGCTGAAACAAAAGTCTGACTGAGTGTCATAAATTAAGAGACGCTGATCGCCCAAAGTAGCAACAACAATTGATTATGCCACACACACACACACACACACACACGACATAGATATGTATATATGTATATATCAGTATAAATCTGTGTGGCTATAACATTTATCAAAATCACGCCGAGCTCTGGTCAAAGGCAGATGTCACATTTAATTGGGTTTTCACAGGCGTTTGCACCGTAATAAGCTATTAAATAAGCGCAAAGCCAAAAGCTGAATTCAACGCATTGATATATAATTGAGCTGACGCACAACAACACACACATACACACACACACATACACATACACACACACAGGCGCACACTCATAGGCCATAAATAACGCGACAACTTCCGTTTGCCATAAAACTGATGCGCGCGACAAAGCGAAATGGCGCCCAGCAATGGCGGGCGCTGTTTCCGCTTATGGAGCGACGACAGTCGACAAGGCGATCACCAGCATAAGCAACAAAATATATACAACAGCAACAACAACAACAGGCAGCCAGCCAGCCAGCCAGCCCAAATCGTAAATTTCAATCAACACCGTCGCAAAAAAAAGAAGAAGAAACTCAATGACAAACAGTCGAATTGGCTCTCATTCACCTCGAAGCCGCGCCCCCTTTGAACTGGGCTACAATATGACAGGCGATAGCCTGCCACGCCCCCAATTCGGGCAAACATTGGCGGCGACTTAACTCATGTTTTATTGCTGCAAATCCCATTTTTGAGCTTGAATGCTGACAATAAAAGTCATAGAGAGACTCTCCCACTCCAAACAATTTCCAATAATGGCATCACGCCCTCCACCTCTCTGTTGTGTCTGTGGCTGTGTGGGTGTCTGTGTGTGTGTGTGTGTGTGTGTGTATGTGTGTCTGTCAGTGTCTCTGTTTGTATGTGTTGATGGCTTTGCCCACTGACAACTGCAAATTTGTTATTGTGCAGGCTGTAGGGCCTAGTGAGTTGGAGCTGAAACTGACTGAGCGCTGCTGGCAGGCTGAAAGCTCTAAGTGGAACCTATATATTTTAATCAAAATAGAAAAGCTTGATGCAGGCATGTGCTTTCCAAGCATGCATTAGATTACTAATTGAATGAATCAGTTGTATTTATTTTTTCTGTCTTACCTAATGCACTCGCTGCATAGGTATATTGAAAACTGCAGTTAAAGCTTATGCAGCGAATTCCCAATTTAATATTATTGAATGATGCTTAAAGTCCGTGTTTTATTTAAGCTACTTGAATTTAACAATCAATTTATTATTTTATTGATGAGGAAAAGAAAGCTTTGACTTGTAGCCAACTCATAAATATCATTAAATTCTAAAGCTTTCAGCATTTACAATAAAAGCTTGAAACATTTCACATTTTATATTACCTGTCCGAATTTGACGCTTTCTAAAAAAGATAAAATAATGCTCTCAATCACTTTTCTTGTGCTTTTACGCTCACTTAACCAATTTTCTTTTCTTGCGTTGTTAAATTTTTTAAAATTAAGCTTTCTTATATTTATTTTTTTCCATCTTATATATCTAATATCATTTACTACAAAGCTGCTTTGCTTAACTTAATGAAATTCAATTTGCATTCGCTCAAAATGTGCTTTAAAGCTTCTTCAAACAACTGTTGCATCAAATTGTATGTAGAAAGCTTGCATGTGCTTTCAAGCTCAGTTATCAAATAAAGCTATCATTCCTTTCTCATCTCATTAATCTTACTTATAATGTGCTGATAAGCTGCATTGTTTAGGTCTATGAACTGAACTTTACACTCACTTTCAATGTGCTTTAAAGCTTCCATACATATATTTTACCGCTAACTTCATACAATTATGTTCACATAAAGTTTGCATGTGCTTAAAAGATCATTTGCTGAACTTCTTTGCCAGAGGAGAGCTCTTTTTAATATCGAACTAATTTGCAGTAATGCAAAAATTCGTTCAACGGACACAGCCCAAAGGCTCTGCGCTTAATTAAGAGCTGTTAAACTTGCTTAAAAGACGCAACACTTAATTCCCACGATTTCTTTCTACTGTCTGAACTACTTTTCAGCCAGCTGGCAAGGAAATTGTCCCTTTTCGCTTCAGCTTGGCGCCAACAACTCCTTAACAGAGAGACGGAGAGAGAGAGAGAGAGAGAGAGAGAGAGAGAGCGGGCGAGTGTGGGTGGGTGGGCAATATACTCGTAAATCATTAAAAGTTCACTCGTAAAATGCGAACCACAAGTGCGACCAACGAAATTTGAGCTACAAATTTCAGAGCTGGCCAAGTGAGCTCAGCTGTAGTAGAAGTGTTCAAGTGTGTGTAAGTGTGTAACTGTATGTGTATGTGTATGTGTGTGTGTGTGTGTGTGTGGCAATGGCATTGTGCTGGCCTCTTGGCAGCCATCTTCATGGCTGTCGTCTGTTTGCCATAATAGTTGTTGTCCTTGTTTGCTGCCACGGCTGAGCAGGTTAATCGAAAAACTTTTGCCAAATAATTTGAAAATGTTCAAATTGCCATTTAAATGGCGAACGCACAAGCCACAGCCTAGCCGACACCAAGAATGTCGCCTAATTTTGGCCACTCGCTCTGTGATTTTTCCTTTTTTTTTTTGACTAATTATTCGTGTTGCTATGTTGCTATAGACTTAAAGCTAATCTTATCTTATGGCTCAATAAAGTTGAAAGTTAAAACACAATCAAATGGCTAAATAACAGGTGAGGTTAACCGCACAAAAGTCTTTAATGTGGTAGCAAAAACCGAAGTTTGATTAGCCAATTTTCTGGCTCATTTGTGCATATGTATTTATTTCGTTATATTGTACACAAAGGCTATAAATTATATCAACCTAATTAGCGTGCATCAATCACACATTACTTAATTACAAATTTATATGTTTCGCAAATAATGAAAATGGCAGCCGCGAAATTCAATTGCATCAAATGGAAAATGTGTGTTTGGTTCAGCATTAGCCGCAATCATTAGTATATATGTATATATATATATATTAATATACGCGCTGCATTTTAATTTAAATTATTGCCAAAAATAAATGCATCAATTTTGGTAACCGAAAATATCGAATACACATACAGCTATACGAATGTTTATCAATTAGTGAAATTAGATTTCGTTAGGTTTTGTTTCACAATTGCCACATTTTTATTTCAGAAATGTAAATTAAAGTCTTTATACGTTGAACACTTTTAAATGAAATTGTGATGTAATTTGTATGCTCTTCTGTTAGTTAATTAAATTATTGTAAATTAATACGCCGTTATTTACTGAAATACCGCGCCCTGAACTGAACTGAAATGAGGGAAAAAAGTGTGCTTAACCAGCCAGGCTTGTAAAAATTCATTGCAATCGTTGCAGATTTAAACAATTAACCATAATAACAACTTATTGCGTAAATATTGAATATAGGCTTATCAAAAATACGAATAAAACAATATTTATTTTTATTAACAAGTTTTTTATGTTAGCTCAGCTCGCACGATGTGTGCTTAAAAATTTCAAAAATGCATGCAATCTTTAAAAGATATTTAATAAATTTAAAAAAAAATATATATATTTATATTTTGTATATATACTTTTTTTTACATTTAATCTAATTTAATAAATAACACTTAACTATGACCATTTTAATGATAAATTTCATTACATTGTTAACAGTTTAAGAATGTCTAAAGCTGAATCTTTCTAATTTGTTGCCGCAAAAAAAATCATATATTTTGTTAGCTTTCAAAAATATTTATTTCTTTTATCTAAATATATATATTAAAAATAAATTAAAATACATATTTTGCAACAATTAAAATAATTATATAAAAATATGTATATATATTCAAAAATTTTTTTATTAATTTATAATAAAAATAAAAAAATATATTTTAACATAATTCATAGAAAAAACATAAAAAACTATGTCTAAAATGTCAAACTGTTAGCTTTTGCGCATATCCCATATAAATGCACTCGCACCAAGTACAGTTCTCAACTGACTAAGTGACACGCAGTTCTTAGCACACACACACACACACACACACATACACACTTACATTGCAAACAGCTTGTGTGCGTGTAAACATTTATGTTGTACAGTGCATACACATGTCCCATATATATATTTATATGTTCTGGCTTCAGTTGACCCTTTTTTTTATACATTTTTATTGGCAAACAAAAATTTTTAGCTGCCACTAAAATGAGTTAGGACCAAAAATGCGACTTATTGTTTGTGACAAGCGCGCCAGACAGTCAAAGGTTTTTATATAGAAGCCAGCATAAGCAAGCAACGAGCTGTTGCGAGTGCCTCAACAAGCTGCTGGACAGTTTGACAGTCAAAATGCTAAATATAAACCAGCTGAGCAGCAGCAGCACCAAAAGCCGAACTACCCAATACACTATCCATGCAGGCAGCAGCTCGTTGCAGTGCTGAGCTGATGGACTGTGTCTACTCTTTGAGCGCATATCAACAATTTGCAGCAATGGCAGGTCACAAAATATTTTTACGAATTCCGTTTGTAACCCTTGCAAAACGAGCAGCACATAAAAATGTGCAGAGCACTTCTATTATATTATTTATAAATCAAAATCACGCACCGCAATTTCGTATGTGACGCTTTTGTGAGCTAAGCTATGTAATCTCAATGAATACAACAAGCACACACACACATACACACTCACACACACTCACACACACACACACTCACATGCATTGCGTTTTTTGGGCTCTTCATTTGCAGATAAATTCATTCATTTTCATTTGAGTCAAATTTCCGTTTACTTAGCCGCACGTGCTATGCCTCATATTTTTCTTCTGATTGATATTATATATATCTATATATGTGTATGTATATAATATTCTATGTGAGCATTTGGCCGGAAATTTTGTTGCTTTTATTATTTAGCAGCCATTGAAATTTGCCAGCGGCCAGGCCACATTGCGTATGCGCAATATTTGCCTTTCATATATTTACATATATGCTCATACATATATTCATATAGTTTTCGCTCTTATACATATATTTAGTTATAAATAGTTAACAACTTTATAGTTGGGCAACAGTCGGGCATTTTGTGCTGATTAAGGCTTAAAGCTGTAATTAATTATCACACGATGACAGTGCATTTAACATGTTAGGCTACAGTGCGTGGCGTTTGTATAGAAACAGCTTGATATGGCAAAATATTTTTTCCTTTTTATAAATATAGCTAACGAACGTAATTTTCATACTTAACAGTTAAGCGAACTGCTTTCATCATGCTTTCATTTATATTTGACAGTTTTAGATGAATCAAATAAATATTCTATCAAAAAACAAATATTTAACAAAATTAATCTTGCATATAAAAATATATAATTATATTTTTAAAAATTAAAAAAAAATATTAAAATATATCTGAAGCTTATATGAGTTTTCTTTGACATTTACTAGAGTTTTTCTTCTCCAAATAAAAAAAAAATATTTAAAACTAGATTAAATTAATTCAAAGAAAATTTGAAAACAAATTAAAAACATATATAGCAGATATCAAGCTAAAAAAATGTTTTTAAATATTAAACAACAATGATTAAAAATAAAGTCAAAGTGAGACTATTTGCAGATGACCTAGTGTATAGCTTATAAGCTAGTTGATGACATCAAACAGCCGCTACAGCTGCAAAAGCTCTCTGTCAGTCAAGTGCTTTATAGGGTAGCTATTGGCTGCAACTGTTGCTTGGGGCATGTTTTGAACGAGCTTTAAGCATTTTTTGTCACAGTCAACAATTACAGAAGTGAATAAAATTTATATATATATATATATATATATATGTATTTATAGAGTTTCATGTGTATATATGAAAATATATCCAGCTGCGCGTATGTAAATCAAAATAAATTGCAAAATCACAAAACTAATTTAAATGTCATGCAGCTTCCAAGTGCTGACAGGCATTGTTGCCTGTCTAAAGGGGGCCCAAAGGACGCGCCCAGCACGTGTGCGTGTGCTAATGAAATTACGCATTTATGGAGCGCCCCAGATATATACATATCTGTACGATATGTGTATATATACATATATACATATATAGATATTTGTAGGTGTATACTTGACTGTTGACAGTTGATATGTAATGTATTTATCTTGCAAGGCTGTTGCATTACTCTTAATGTGAATTGGCTGAGCGCATTTACTTATGGACATGGTTATGCCGTGTATCGGCTGCTTGTATCGGCTCCGGCAGTTGTTGTCGCTTTCGCTTCCGCCGAATCCGTTTTTGGCCATTTTTCATTTGGGCACTGAGCACGCGCCATTTTCGCAGCCATTGGCTAAAAGGGAAATCGAAATTAAACTGTCCAAAGGCTGCAGCTGAAATTTACGACCACTTCGTGCTAAGCGACCAGACATGTCCCCTCACCTCGAATTCCCGCTTACTCCATCTCCATCTCTAGTTGTCTCTTTCGTTTCTGTCTCTGTCTGAGCTGTGTTACGTCCTTTCGTTTGGCCGCAAACATCCGACCCAGTGAAATGACTTTGTGGCTAGTCTTTGCATAACGTGCTGGCCAAAAGAAATCGCACGGACAACATCGAACGATTCACTGCGGTCCGTCAGTCCGACTGTCCGACAGTCTGTTGGTCCGTTGGTCCTTTTGGTCTCTTGGTCTAGCAGCATTTGCGTTTAATCCTTTGCCCGGGATTTGCATTGCTGCATTGGTTTGCCCTCTTGATTTTTGGCCACTCATCGTTGCGGCCGCATGAATGTTAAATGCGCATTTGTTTTCCGGCTCACACAGACACACGCGCACACACAGAGAACAGAAAGCCATGATTATTTTATTGAGCAGCTGCTCAGCCACGTTACGGCTATCTATTTCTAAAAATGTTCTCCAAATCGGATATTCTATGTATTTTATGTTTATTTTTGTTTTTATTTAACCACATTTCCATTATTCGACGAGCTGCTATTGACATATATACTTATACATATACATATATATGTATATACATATATATATATATATATATATATATATATATATATATATATATTTGGCGCAAACATTGCGCAACTGTTTCGCAAAAAGTTTTCGCGACCAAAATAATAATCCCCGCCCACCACAGAGTCGGGCGGGCGTCGTGTTCTTCGATGAGGCTGGCAAAATATTTTCTTTTCGAATGCTGGCAAAAATCTCAACTGGCTGCAGTTATCTGTTCTATGCCGATATTTTTTATACGAATTTAAATGTAGCTTTGAGCAAAGGTGAGGCCAGACATGCGAGGTATGCTAGACAAGTTTGTGGATAGTTTAAGTTATATAAATAATTACAAAAGAAGTGCTCATTTATGATACTCATACAGTTTAAGCAGTTACTCCATAAATAAAATAAGTATTTTTTTAGTAAATCTAGATTTAATCATATTAAAGTTGCGTATTAGAAATAAGTTCTAGCTGGCAAGTATTTTTAAACTATTTTCTAAACATATTCTTTGTTTTATTTTTGTATGTTTCAATTATTTCAAATACTTTTCCTGATATCTGGCTTGTGTGAACTGATAATTTAAGCTGAGTTTATACAGTTAAGATATCTAGAAAATTATTTCTCTATATATTTAACTATACAAAATGTAGGCTATGAACTTTTTTATGTATTTATCAAAGAAAACTCAAATAAAAAATTTTATTTCTAAAAAAAAAATAGTGAAAAAAATAAAAATATTTATTTAAAAAATATAGTTCAGCAACTGAAGAATATAATTTATTTAAAAAAAAAAACCATTTAACTAAAAATACGATTGATATTCAAAATTTCCTTTTAAAAAATTTTATAAATAATAAAATATCAACTATTGAAAGAGTAAAAGAGTACCATATATAGTATGACTACAATTAGGCAAACTTCTATGGCAGCCCTCTCAAATTGCCTACATGTAAGCTGCAAAGAGATGCCTATATGCATGGTAATCTGTTGAAAGAGAGGCTTAAGTTAGACTGAGAGAAGGCGCGCTAAGATTATTACAACTTGGAAAAACTTGCCGTACACCCCTCTCAAATTGCATACCTGTAAGTTGCATAGACAGCTACACATATACAAATATTTCTTTTTTTCTATAGGAATGCTTAAAAATATAGCTGTATACCCACTTTATAAGCTTCGCGCTGTGTCTCTCGAGTGTTTTGCTGGCAAATGTTCGCTTCGTTGCACGCACAAATTGCCACTCGAACGGCCGAGTTACCGTTATCCACACACGCACACACACACACACACACCTGCACGCACACTTAGAGACATCGGTATCTGTGCAATCTGTTTTGGCATTGCATGTAAATAACACTAAGCACAATGCTATATTATAGCTACTTGGACCACTTGGAAGTCATGCATAATGCCAGAGTAAACCAAATTTGAATTGTGAAAAGCGTTATTTTCTTCCATTTTCCTGCTGCCTTCTGTTTTGTTATTTCTCAACTCAATGCCAAAGAAAGTTATTCGTAAGCAGCAGCAGCAGCAGCAACAGCAGCCGCACACAATGGACTTTTCACTATTTGCTTGTTTGTTGACCACAGTCAAAGTAAATAGAATCAACTTCAACTGGTTCATATAACAACTCGAGAGCAGCTCAAATTGCCACAACTCGAAAGAAAAAAATATAATCTAAGCTGCAATCAATTTATAAGAGCTACAGATATCAGACTATATAATATGATGTCACTTGGAATTTAATATCTTTCGCTTTCAAGCAGAATTTCATTAAAGTGTGGCAGCAAATCTTTGCTGCAAACGAAGTCTTTGTTGTGCAGGAAATTAGCAGAACTCGATGCATTTGTGCACCAATTGGCATCTGGCTGATGATGAGTTGCAAGCTATTAGAGCATCTTTGCCAGCCACAAACTGTGTGCAACATTTTATGCTGCAAAAGAACAAAACTAGAAAACAACGCTTCACATGTGCCACAAACAAGCGCCAAAGATGGACACGTGTCACGAAACAGGCGAAAACTCTGGGCCAACTGAAAATTGGGAAATATAAATATGTGTTTGACCAAGCAAGAGTGTCGCGACTTTTGATATTTATATGTTGGTAGTTGTTTCAGTTATAAGTACTACTTAACTATTGAAATATTCAATGAGCGATGAGCCATTTACACATAAATTATCTTTTAAATACTTAAAGCAAATTTAAGGAAATTCCTGCTCAGTTGTGAATTTGCATACTTTTGATCAGACAATTAGTTGATTTTGCCATTAAGCCTAAATCCAGATGGAGCTTGGTATGATGTGTAGGAAATTTAGACGCTTTAGCAAGCTATATTGAGGCTGACTCAGAGTGTCGATTCGGTGCCAACATTCGCGTAGCTCTTGTTCAACTAAATTGAACAGAGTTGAACCTAGCCAAAGATGAGCCAAAATGGCATTAATAAACCTGCAGACTAAAACTAAAAATTAACCAATAACTCAAACTGTTTTTGTTGAATTTCAATTTCACTTTCTATTGCTCTTATTTGGTCACTCTCATATTCATATATAATACATGGATTACCTTTAATATAGTTCGCTTGATGAACTGAAATTTGATATCTTTTGGCATAAACCTACATATATATGTTTATTTAGATCCAAAGTGTTTCATCATACTGTATATAAATTGAAAACCGAATGTTATATAAATTTGTGTCTAAATTGCCTGCAATTCTGATACATCTCGCTAAGACTTACTGCAATATAATCGAAAAAATCTCAGTTCTTTTTAAAGCTTCGACGAAAGCTTGTTTCATTTATGGTTTGCTCAAAAAGTGCTCACATTATCACGCATCCATCGCTAAGACAATAACACTCGACAAGCACAACAACTGCTCGAACAACGATAAGACAAAGAATTTCAATTGCAATTTGAGTTGCCACACACACACACACACACACACACACACACATAGACACAGAGGCTGGGCCATTAAGTTCTAGGAGTTGTGGCATTGCCATAAATGGAGCTAACCGGAAGTGAGATGCACACAATATTTATTACTGTCAACGCCTGCAATAAAACTTTCCGACAATCAAAAGCGAAGATGCAGACGTAACTAAACAATTTGAGCGCAAGCAATATATACGAACGGAACAGAACAGAACAGAACAGAAAAGAGAATAAAAATAGATTATGGCCCGAAAATAATGTCAACAATTGTAAATCTTTCGTTTGGGCCAAACTAAAAATTGTTTGTTTGTTTTTTTTTTTCTGTGCAAACTACGAAAGTGTAATTGCAAAAATGTTTGTCAGATTGCGACAGCTGCTGTGCTACAAAGTTCCGGAAACTCTCATCCAAATTGTGGGCCATTTCCTATGCTCTGCTGATTGAAACGCACACACATACACACACACACACACACGCACACACACACACACACACATACATATATGTAGATTCACAAAAGAAATAAGTGACAAATTGTTGTAAATACCAAACAAGAGTTGCATAATGCGCCCAAGGCAAGGCGACAGCTTTATGAACACATCTCACACAACTACACTGAGCAAAAAGTAGATCTATGATTTTGTAAAATATATGAACTAATAATGAAAAGCTTGGAATAGTAAATAATGAAAATTGAAAATGTAAATAAAAGGAGAAATTCATGTGGCTCAGCAAGAGTTCTGCCTGAATTTTCTCAGTTTTGAATATGCTTAAGTTAAGCTTGATATTAAGTCAGGCATAGAATATGCTTAATTTAATATGTTCTTATGAATGTCGAACTCAATAAAGAAACTCCTCAATTATCTGTTTAAGTTAAAAAAAATAAGGTACCTTAGTCTTACCTTAAGATATTTCAAGCTTGAACCAGGAATCACATTAGATCTTGCTGCATTATACCCTAAGGCAAATTGCAGCACCCCCCCCCCCTCCCCCACCTGACTTATTTACGTTTCCTATATTTGATTTATGTGTATTTCGTTTTTCTAAATACGCCCTCAGTTGACGCTTGACAAACTGTCGGAAACTTAACTTAATCAATGTGAGATTACACTTTTGCATTCAGCCAGTGTCAAAGCAGCAATTTGTCATCGAGCCCAGTTGGTGGTGGGGATGCTCAAAAGCAATCACAGTGCCAAAAGCAATAATAAATACAGCAGCAACAACAACAACAACTCAATTGTATTGTGTACACAACAAATTATGAGAAGGAAAAAAATAAAACCCCAACCCCAAAAGCAAACAATCAAAGCACTACTTGAGCTGAGCTACCAAGGAAATAACAGCAAAGGGCAACGTTGAGAGACTTTTGTCATATTTTGACATATTTTAATGCGAATTTATAATACCGCTTCAGCCCTGGGCACGCCCACTCGTCAGCATTTGAGTGGTTGCCTGAAGGCCATTCACAGTTGGTCAACTTTAATTTGGTATGTGAGTGAAATGTGTTAGCCCTTTTACTTAGCGGCCTTTAACAGAATTTATACGTAGAGGCGCTGGCGACGTTTCCCCAGCGACTAAGCGACCTGAAAGCGGCAGTAAATTTAATAAATAAGCAAAAGATTCCAGACTTACTTCCCACTCTGGTGGTTGTTGTTGTTACTTTCGTTGTTGGTGTTGTGGTATACCTCAATCAAAACATGTCGCATACAATGGCAAGGCAGCCCCAATGCGTCGTCCATCAACAGTGTCTTCAATAATTTTTCACCCAAACCAACGCGCGCTCACACATTCACACACACACACACACACACACACACACACACACACACACACACACACACACACACACACACACACACACACACACACACACACACACACACACACACACACACACACACACACACTCACATATATATAGACATACAGGCAGTCGTAACTGTACTGTCACACTGTCATGTTGTATTCCCGTTAGGCACAAAGGACCAAAATTGCAAATAAGAAAGAAATACACGCATATCACAAATAATATAAAAAATAACTGCTCTGCGTAAATAAAGTGGATAAATGCAAATCCCATGTGACAACGAATGTTGAATACACTTACAGCAAAACTATGATTATGACTAGATTGTCTATAGAGTATGTGCAAGTGTTGATAAGCTAAATATGAAAGTAATTGGCAGTTGAAGTCATAATAGCTGTTGGAGTGGTCTTAATTACTTAGTAATTAAATTGAATTTAAAGAAAATAATATTGAAATAAACACAAATTAATATTTTTCTAAGCTATTGAGCTCACTGTCTAGTCTAGAAATTTGAGTTGAGTTTTAGTTCGCAAAGCCGTTTCACATCAAATTAATCGATTTAGTAGTTCAAGCCTTAGTTTGGCATATTCATTATATGTTTGTACTGTAAATTATTTCGGCTTTTCATACAGAAAATGTTGCAAGCTCTAAATATATTCATAAAGAAAAAGCCCTAAATTTTATATTCCATCTTCCATCTTTATATATATTTATATAATTTTATTTAATACTCCCGAACGTCCTCATTCTCTCTCGCTCTTTCTTTTTACCTCATTATTATTATTTTTATTTTAGACCCAAGCATTTATATAAGAATATTAAAAAGTAAAATTCAAATGAGTAAAAATTTAGCATGAATAAAAAAGTAAAAAAATAGAAATATTTGTTTAATAAAATACAATAATAAAACGTGTTAATTCCAGGTAAAATTACAGATGTAAATAGATACGAAAATCAAAGATAATAATTTATTCACTTACAATAATAAATCCGTAAATCAATCAAATTTATTGATTCATTTATTAATTTATTTAGCTTTTGCCGTAAAAGTCGTGATGTAAATTTTTAAAATGTTCATTAAACTTGCAGTAAATATTGAAGCTCTGCTTAAAGTCTGCGTTAGCCAAACTAGTTGACGGCAATACACTAACGTCTACTATGCTAACAACTTTGAACAGATCATGGATGGTCCCTGTGGGAGAGTGTATGGCCCAAGAATGGCTTCAAGTGTCATTTGTCGACGTAACCTTAAAAACTTTCGCCCAAGCGTCGCTCAACAAAAGTGTTATGCGTGGGTTACACACACACACACATGTGTGTATGGC
Source organism: Drosophila anceps (assembly GCA_035045945.1). Classification (NCBI taxonomy): domain Eukaryota; kingdom Metazoa; phylum Arthropoda; class Insecta; order Diptera; family Drosophilidae; genus Drosophila; species Drosophila anceps. The sequence goes on from JAWNON010000073.1 coordinate 3,487,028, forward strand.
TGTGAGTGTGAGTGTATATATATGTATTTGTGTGAGTGGGTGCTTCTGCCAAAGGCAAAATAATGCATATAAAATGGAAAATCAGCAAAAGATTCTAACCTTAACTGGCGCGCACATAGCTAGCGCCTCTTAACTTATTCAATTTTTATACTGCCTTACATGTGTGAATGTGTGTGTGTGTGTGTGTGAGTGTGAGTGTGAGTCCTTGACACAAACACTAGACTACATTGAAATTGAAATTGATTTGACAAATATTTTGCCTGGCGTTTATTACATTTTTTTGTTATCAGCTCGCGTTGCTGGCGCCTTGGCCTTTTCATGTTTGTGAACTCTGAACGTTAGCAAGGATTACGTCTGCTATGGCAACAATTTCAATATGCTGAAGTCACACACACACTGAGAGGGAAAGAGAGAGAGAGACTCTCACACACTCACACACATGCAAATGCATGCCAATAAGCTGACTTGAATGGCAACAGCCAAGTGAAGTTCTGTAAAGTTATCTAACAACTAGGTGCAGTCCTGCCAGTGCAGTGCAGTGCAGTGCAGCGTAGCATGCCTCGAGCCAAATGCTCGATAAATTTATGTATATTGAGTTGCATTTAACACATTGGCACTTGTTGCATGCCACACACACACACACACACTCTCGCCAAATGCCATTATGTGCATTAAATAAATCAATATGGAAATCAAGGCAAACACGCGTGAAGCTTGTGGCTATAACTTTTGCTGTGTGCGTAGGTGGGTGCGGATGTGAGTATATGTGAATAAAAAACTCCTTAGCTGATTAGAGCAGCGGCAATTATACACTATGATTGAGTGTTAGCAGTGCCTGGTAGGCAAGTAGAGCAAACACTTCAAGAGCTGAACATGGCCTCAGACTGTTCTACTTGGTTCACTTATTATAGCTAATTGTATACACCCACAAGCAGTCTCAACAGATAGGGTATTAGAAAGCCACCAATTAAACTCTTGATACCGAAGAGTATTTTCATTAAAAACTCAACTTTTTGCTTTTATAATTTCTGCACTCAAAGCTTAATGCATGCGAACGAGCCAGCCACAACAATGCGAACGATAGACGTATAAGCCAAAGCTATTTTTATTGACAATTGCATTAAGTGGCAGCACGCAAGTGTGTGTGTGTGTATATGTGTGTGTGTGTGTGTGTGTGCATTAGCAAATTGCAAAATACAATTGATAAATAGCTTTTCAATGAAGTGGCTTAATCAATGCAAAATCCTGCGCAAGGACAGCAAATGACAAAAGTTAATATGGACACACACACATATATAGATGGAGAGTTTGTGAGAGTGTGTAGAAATCCTGCTCATAAAAAGAGCATTCACAGGACTAACAACAAAAGCCAATGTGAGCCACTAATTGTTGCATTTAAGCTGTTACCAACAACAAGCTCAAAGTCTTAGTATGAAAAAACATTGCACTAACAGTGCGCAGATGTGTGTGTGTATGTGTGTGTGTGCGTGTGTGCGTGTATATGTGACTGAGCATTTGTGTGTGTGCGTGTGTGCGCCACTAAGGTAATGCACGTGCGGCTGCGGCCAGGTGATTAAGCTTTTGCCAAAGCAGCACAGCAAGTGGACATGGCAAATAAACGCACCGAGTGTCATCTATGGGTCGCACGTGACGTATGCGCAACATTAAGAAGAGAACCTCAAAGACTGAGGCAAAAATTAAAAGAGCTTCTGCAAGGCGTCGCCAACTTGAGCTATGCTTAATGAACTGCGCCAGCCATTTGGGATATAGCAAGGATTTAATATAGTACAGAGATGTTGATTTCAGTTGAATGAGTTGGTATTAGAGACAGAGAAAAAGAGAGAGAGAGAGAAAGAGAGAGATGAAGATTAAGGCGTGATATGAGAGTAAAGTATATTTGAAATATTTAAGTTTACTTAGTCTTATATATAAAGTTTCATTTTGAATTGGAAAAAATTTGTATTTTGATGAAGTCTTTAAGCCAAATGTCAATAATATTTGGCAGTGAAGAAATATATATAATAAGAATTGTTTAAATTACATTTATACAAGGCATGCTCAAGCAGTTTTGCAAATTTAGCATTTTTTTATAGAATTTTTTCTGTATTATTATTGAATATCTAATTAGATCGCTTCCAAGTAATCCCCATTAGATATTCTACATTTCCACATTCTTGCAATTTTCTGCAGCTGCTTCTTCGAAGGCGTCTTTATCTCATCATTTGCTTTCGTTCATTCAGGCATAAGAAAAAGTCACAGCGCGCCAAGTCTGAGAAATACGTTGATGCGGCATCATTATTATTATTATTTTTTTTTTTTTGCTCAAAAATGTTATACAAATTCTTTGCATCATTTTTGGGAATAGACAAAGTTCGAAGATGAGCGAAAGCACGACGAAGCTAAATTAACTGAGCATTTAAAATAAGCAAGCTCGTTGTCATAAGAGAGGGAGTTGAGTGCGAACTTAGCGCTAATCGAAATCGAATATAGATAATCGAATATACATACGTAATCCGCACAAAAATATGTATAAAATTCTTTTGAACAGAGCTCGTATTTGGCATTTGAAAGAAAATTAATATAAAGTTTTTTAAATGATTTAATTTTTTTTAAAAAACATTAACAAGTTGAATATAAATGACAATGAAAATAATAAAATATTTTTTTTTATATGAATATTTTTAATCTAATCTATTGCTTTATAAGCTTTATGATATGATAATGAGGATTGATAAAAATTGACAACAAATTTGCATTTTAAGTCACTAAAAGTCTTAGTTAAACGACTTAGCTAAAAACTATAAGAAATCAATAGTTTATGCTGCTCATAAGCACATATACTTCATAGAAAATGAGGCAGAATACAAATAGCTCAAGCAAAGTCTGTCTTAGCTCAAGTTTCGTTTCTTCTTTTTATTTTGGCAGTGCAACATAAATATGGTTATAAAAATTGGAAAATTGACCTATAAAACACACAGAAAGTTGTATATATACATATGTATATATCTATATAGCAAACATAAATAAATGAAAGGGCAACTTGTAGTCAACTTTTGAAATTGGCAAACTTTGAAATTAATTAAAATCGCCATCAATGCTGCGCTCTGATGAAACCATAACAAAAACTAATATTTGACAATTGCCAATAATCGGCAGAGCAGCCGCATGGATTGCCAAAACACAAGCAACAGCAGCAGCAACAGCAGCAACAACAACAGCAACAACAACAGCAAAGTATTGCTGAACAAACAACAACAGCAACAAGAGCAACGGCTACAGCACGAGGCGAGCGCAACAATTAAAACAAATCGAAAAAAGCAATGTAAAATTTTCATGTTCTAAAAAATGTTTTTTTTCTCATGCTGTTGTTTTATGTTTTGAGTGAAAACGGCGTCACGCCCCTCCCTTTGGCTGCCCTCGCTCAATGCATGCAAATTGCGGCAGAGTGTGCCCCTACGTGCCACGACAAGTGTGTGTGTGTGTGTGTGTGCGGGGGTGTAAGGGTATGCGGGTATGTGTGTGTATTTTTGTTGCTTGTTTTTGCGCTTTTTGGGTGTAAGGACAAAGTTTTGTTCGAACAATTGCTGCCGTGCACAAAATTGAATTGAAAACTCAAAGGTCACAAATTTATGCAATATATGTATATATAAATACACATACACATACATATATATCGGCACTTTACATATGTTTGTGGTACGTGAGTGTGTGTGTGTGCGTGTGTGTGTGAACAGTTGAACATGGACCGTTGGATTGTTGTTTGATTGAAAATGTAATTGAATGACAGCAGCAGCAAAATAATACTAAAAAAATTTATACATATCCATATAACATAGAAAACTAAAAGACACGAAAAAGCCTTACACAAAACCAAAATACATGGGCAAAACTTGGTTATCAATTTAATATTGGAACAAAATATAAAAATAAACAAATCAAGTATCAAAACATGTTCTGGACAGTCGAAACATAAGCACAAATATGGACATTCGATTGCCGGATATTGCCGAAATATGAATCAAAATAAGTTTATTTTTTGGTTTAGAAAAAAATGCCTGCATAGGCATAGGCATAGAATTTCTATGCAACAAAAAGAATTTGTTTATTTTGGAATTAAAAATCTATTTTATAAATTTTGTCTTAAAAAAAAGAATTTAAATAAATTTCAAAATGATTATTTAAGTCATATATAAAGAATAATCAGAAATAAAAAAGGAAACCTAATTACTCAAAAGAGAAAACCTTTTTCTAAAAATCAAAATTTAAAAAGCAAATTTAATTACTGAAAAAAAGAACAGACTGAGAAATTAAAAACTACTTAAATTAGCTGAAGTTAAACTAACGTGGAGACAAAAGATAAAATAATATTTACTAAACACATTTAAAATAGTTAAACAGCGTATTAAGTTTACCTGATTGATTCACACATAACTCATATATATTCCTAATCAAGACACTTGCTCTGTGTATCAGTGTGTGCATAGCTTCGTATGTCTGCAAAGTTATTCAACTACTTGGGAGAACGAAAATCAATGTATACTGCACACTGTATGTGCGGGTGTATGTGTGCATGTGTGCTTAGAAGTAAGCGAGAGTGCCTGAAGCGAGAGTGCTTGCTGCAGCAGCTACAGCTGACCAAGCGCCAATCAGCGCTTAGCACTCTCAATTGATCAAAGCAACACTCTGAGCAAGGCTGTGTGTGTAGTGTGTGTAGGATTGAGTGCTTCAAGCGAGAATGCTTGCTGCAGCCTGCAGCAGCTTCAGCTGAGCGAGTGCCAATCAGCGCTGTGTGTGTAGAAGTGCTTGAAGCCAGAGCTGACCGAGCGCCAATCAGCGCTTAGCAGTCTCAATTGATGAGAGAAACAGTCTGAGCAAGGCTGTGCGTGTTTATGTGTTAGCGAAAGTGCTTGCTGCAGCAGCTACTGCTGACCGAGCATCAATCATCGTTTAGCACTCTCAATTGATCAGAGCAACAGCCTGAGCAAAGCTGTGTGTATGTGTGTGTTGAAGTGAGTTCTTCAAGCGAAAGTGATTACTGCAGCAGCTTCAGCTGACCGAGCGCCAAACGGCGCTGTGTTTGTAGACGTAAGTGCTTGAAGCGAGAGTTCTATCAGCAGTAGCTACAGCTGACCGAGCGCTTAGCACTCTCAATTGATCAGAGCAACAGTCTGAGCAAGGCTGTGTGTGTGTAAGCGAGAGTGCTGTAGCAGCTACAGCTGACCGAGCGCTCTCAGTCGATCAAAGCAAGACTCTGAGCAAGGCTGTGTGTGTATGTGTGTAAGTGAGAGTGCCTGAAGCGAGAGTGCTTGCTGCAGCAGCTACAGCTGCCCGAGCGCCAATCAGCGCTTAGCACTCTCAGTCGATCAAAGCGAAGTTGAAAATTGAGCTAATGTATGAGAGAGACGGTCGCTATATAAAGCCAAACTTGCAGCGCTGCTCAGTCAGTCGTGTGTTTTACCTAGTGCGGGTTGGTCGAAGTGTTCTGCAGTGCTCTAGTGTTGTCTCTGGTAAATATTTAAATAATTTAAGTATTATTAAATTAGTTTGAATAATTGTTAATAACAATTGTAAGAATCACATGTTAATAATTTTGTTAATATAATAACTAATATTAACAAAATTATTAAAATTATTAAGAACTAATATATGTATATTAATTCTATTTATTTATAAGAATATATGTGAAAAAAATAGTTATATGAATTTGGATGAATTTTTATTATCTCAATTATTAAAATATTGATTATGATATTTACCATACTGCTGATCTTGATAATGATGAACATGTCAAAAAATGTATAATATGTAATAATAGTAGTTATTATGAAAAAGATGATAATAATTACATTTATAATGATAATGCTCAGAGCCCTCTTTCACATCTTGTGCCCGCAGTGCTCCTGTATCAAGTTTATGTTAATAATGATGAAGACTTAACCTTTTAAGCATTACTAAAACACTTTGGAAACTAAACATTTTTATATTATGATCAGAATTTTTATATATACACAGATAAATCATTGATCACAAACAAAATTGCTGTAAATTACTTTTCAAGGGTATCATCTAGTCGTGCAATACCAACAATACAGCTCTGACTCTTTTTGACTTATGTAACTTATAAAAAAAAAAAAAACAAACATAGAAACTGTAGTTTTTTTTTTTAAATCACAAAGGTATTACAACGAACCGAAACAGGTATTAAAAATACAAAATGTTTTTCATAACGGAGCACAAGGAAAAACTGTTGTAAATGTGCGCTAATAAATTATGAAATTATAATTTCAATTGTGCTCGACACGTGCGTATCCATATTTATTTGAGCAATTATTTATTTAATTAATGTTCATTAAAAACTGCATAAAAAATGCTCAAACAACTTCTGCTAGGATTAAAAAGCATGATGAATGCTTTTTGCAGCTTGTTTAACAATGAATTATATAAAAATTATATCAACAAATATTTAAATTGAATTGCGAGAAACCAAAACAAAACAAAAAAAAATTAAATCAAATGAAAGCAAATGAAAAAGGCTTTAAAAATACTTGAAACGAGCATGTGGCAGGGACTTGCAGCTGGGATTATGCGACCCTTTTTTCCGGTTTTCAGCTTTCGGCTTGACCCAGCTGGAAGAGAGAAAGCGGCTTATGCTGACAACTTTAAATCAGCAGAAGATGCCTTAAACTAAGACAAAGCCACCTGTAAGACCAACAGGCAGTCAATGGACTTACAACACGCAACTGTCACCTACTGCCGCCATGGCAGGGCACGGCATGGCATGGCTTCAGCCCCGGCACTAAGTATTCAATTCCATAAACACTTGTACACGCAGATCACGCGGCCATCGTAAGCCAGCAAGCGGCTTGGGCGAAACTTCATCAACAGAAATTGTGAATTCCATACAAATAGTTTGACAAACTTGCCCCAAAAACTTGGCTCCAATTGGTTTGGGGCGCCCAACGACAAGGAAATGGCAACTTGGGTGCCAAGGCAAAAAGCGCAAATGAAAGAAGTTTTGCGGCAGAACCAGAGCCAGAGCCAAGCGGCGATAGGCAGGAAATGCCACACAGCAGCAGACATAAAAGAAATCTTATAAAGCCACAGCAACAAGAAACTTATATTTCTATATAGCATCTACGCACACACATGTGTGCCATTTACATATGTTTGTGTGTGTGTATAGTATGCATGTAAACTAGATGGAGATAAAAGAACTTGTAGTCGAAAGTGAAAGATTTATGCCATTTGCTGCGGCTTGTACCTTTATTGTTACAGCAGAGCTGGGGAATGTATTTTTCTTTTAAATTTTCAGTTTTAGTAACTACATTTTTGATTATGTCTTTTTATTAATATTTTAAATTGCTGTAGGATTCCCTTCAACGCAAAGGTGAAAATATATCTGTGTAATTTCATACTATCACAATTTTTACGAATCGAACAAAAGTTTCAGATTCGATACTTAGAATCTGGTAAGCAGTCCTTTCTAAAATCAGAGCATTAAAATTAATAATAATAATATATAGCCATGAATTATACAGAAAACTCATTGCAAATCAAACACAAATTAATTGTTTTTTATGTTCCGAAAGTCTAAACACTTTTGATATATAAAAAAGCTTGTATATATTATTCATTTATTTTTCATATACTTCACACTTCTTTAGAAATAATTTATATATAACTATATGTTTTTCATATCATTTCAAAGGTGTTTTATGTGATTGGATATTTTATAAAAAATAAATATATAATTTATATGTTGTTTATATTTTTTTATGTAAAAGAATATTTTAAATAATTTTTAAAATTTTTTTTTTTATTTAAAAAATATTTAACATTTTTCTTTAATTTTTTACATGTATAAAAGACTTAATATATATTTTATATTTTTAAATCCTTAATATATTAATATAATGTTTTATTTGTTTTTCAAATTTTTGTATTTAAAATACTTACTTTATATATATGTTTTATATTTTTATTTTTAGAATAAAAAAAATTATATTTTTTTCATATTTTATGTATAAAAAACAATATATATAATAAATATTTAATTTATTTTTTATATATTTATATCTATTGGATATTTTTATATACATATTAATAAGATTTTTCATATTTTTTTTATATATTAATAATATTTTATATATTTTTTAAATTTTTTTTTATTTATTATTTATTTTTATATATTTTATATATATTTACTTTAAGACATGATGCTCTCACATACAACTTTTACAGGGTATTTATTATTCAATCTGTCGCATCGTGCCCATGCTCCACTAGGAATTGCATAGTTTTCTTCTTTTTGAGCTTTTCCTTTTTAGGCGCCAACTATTTGGTCACGTATCGTGTGCTTATTATGAATGTGCTGATATATAGGACTACATACCTATAAAGTACATAATATACATATGCTCCATATATGGCGAGAGAGCAACGCGTGCGGCATATTATCGCATGGCTCGCACGGCGGACCAAGAGCCAGCCTAGCTCAGCCTAGCCCAGCCTAGCCCAGCCTAGCCCAGCCTAGCCAGCCATGGACCATTATCAGGAATCCAAAACACACAACACAAATGCGATGACGCGTCGCGACGGCTCTATTTGGCCTGTAGGCAGGCAGTTGCCAAGATAGCGGGAATGAGGCAGCGACAGAGACAGAGTCAGAGTGAAACAGAGAATCAGACCACATAATCAAAGTCAGCCAACGCGAGGCAGTGAGGCCCTCCAATGTGTGGAAGCATGTCCAAGTGCTGCTCGTCGAAAGTTTTTCATGTCCAAAACAGTCCAAAATAGGCGCGTGCAATCCGGCCAGCCACCCACACCTCTAACTCCAGGTCTGTGAAAGCCGGCATCGGGCAGGGCTCCAAAGTTTTAGACAACTTGTTTGGGTTCGGTTTTGGTTTTTGGGTTTTACTAGGTCTGCTGAGCTGCTGTTGGGTGGGGTAAAGGTTGTGACATTATGCCGACGCATTGATTGTCAACATTCAACAAAGGGAATTGAACTTTGCGACAGGAAGTTTGTGTCTGGGCTTTTGTTTCACTCGCTTATCAATCAGCAGCAAATGCCTGAGAGACTTTTGTATCGCATTAGTGGCCAGATTTAAGCCACTAATGTTACTTGCTCCACATATTAAACGCTGTTCATCTATTTTTAAGCGAAAGTGGAAAAAAATCTTGCTATAGCTATGTATGTATTTTTTTTTTTTTTTGTTACATTTGCAGCTGCTGCTGTTGGCCATTGTTGCCGCACGATTTGGTGGCTCAACGCGGCGCTCAACGCTCGCATTGGCCTTAGAGGAGTCCAGGCAGGACGCTCCAAACAATAGATACAACAGTTATTACAGCAGCAACGAGAACGATTATGGCAACATTGATGGCATCGTCGACAATGACAATGACAATGACAACTACAACAAAGCAACAGCCAAATGGCAGCAAAAACTATATGCAAATTCCCAGGAGCAACAGCAACAGCAACAGCAGCAGCAGCAGTTGCAGTGGCAGCAGCAACAATTTGTTGATGATCCCGAGGCAGCTCGCAATGACTTCCTTTCGCAATTGTCTGACTTAAATGCGGCTGTGCAAGGTGTAGGCATGTTTGCTGCCCAGCAGAGCAACGGCAAGGCCAACAGCAATAGCAACAACAACAGCAACAACAACAACAATAGCGACAACAGCAACAACAACAACAATGTGAATGACAACAATGTGTGGGAAGCCGCAGCTGAAGTTGAAAGAGAACAAACGCATTTGCCACTGGAGCGCCTCAGTCGTAGCAGCTATATGAACAGGTAGGTGGCTAGCTACACCTGTACAGGGTATATGTATGTATGTATGTTTGTATATCTATGTATGTAGCCATGGACAACAAAGCGAAAATTAGCAGCAGACATTACTTTTGCCCTATTGATGTCACGTTGCAGGCAACTGCTGCAGCTGCTGACTTTGTCACATTCCTCAATGTGCCCCAAATATGATAGCAGTAAGCCCCCAGAGCCGCCCCTCAGCTGCTGGATTTGGCTGCAGCTTTGCTCTGCATATCGACTAAAAGCCAGACCATCATGCATTTAAGCTGATTCGCCTGCATTTCTCTCTCTCTCTCTCTCTTTTCTTCTTCATCTTCTTTTTTTTTGTTATTTTTTGTGTGTGTGTCTGTGCGTTGGGTAGATCAGGCTTAGCAGGATCAGGCGATTGCGTTGCGCCATGCCAAAGATTACGTAATTCAGCGTCAAGCTGAAATCAACCAACAAAAGATTGACGAAGACAAAAGACTGTGAAATGCGCAAAAAAATTGCAGAACTTGTGGCAACAAGTCGACAGCTGAATACGCTACTCAAATAGAGAATTTATAGAATTTATTTAGTGTTAATAACAGTTTAGAATTATTTTAATAACATTTGTGGCGAATCTAAAAAACTCTTTGGTATTCTCCTTTGATACTTTGAAACTCTGTTTTAAGTATTCCATAAAAAGAATTATATTATTAAATTAATAATTTGTGCAAAATGATATCAACTGTAGCAAAAGTCAGGGATTTATATATATAAATTTTTGAATTTTCTATATAAACTTTGACAGTTTCAAGCGGGCTTCAAGCTTGCTTTATTATCCCGTTTATTAATTCGCATCAAACTGTTTGGTTTTCATTCATTTTAAGGCTTCCTAACGAAAAAAGTCATTTCAATTCAGGATATAACTAGTATTTATGCTATGATACTTAAGAATACTTAAGCTATACAGATAAATATATAGCTATATACTCGTATAGTTCATAGACACATATGTTGGCATTTTCATAAGCAAAATGAGCTCTAAGCCAAAATTTCGTTTTAATCAATAATAAATAATATTTAATGTAATAATATATATATATATATATATATATATATATATATATATATATATATATATATATATATATATATATATATATATATATATATATATATATATATATATATATATATATATATATATATATATATATATATTCCAAATTAAGCTGTAGTTGCTTATAGTTTTCAGCCAAAAAAGAAATACTTAAAATAACTACTTCAAACAAGTTTTTAAAATTGTTAAACTAAACTAAATTAAAGTTCGACTAGAAACTACATTTTTCAAAGATTTTCTTTACGCTGTACACTGAGACAAAGCGCAGGTTAGGATTATAGTTTTTTTTTTTTTTTTTTTTTTTTTTTGATATTGTTACCAATCCAATCCGGCTGGTTTCCATTTAAGTCAACGGCCAAGGCAACAATTTGAAAACACAGCCATTCATTTCTAAACATTTTCGCAAAGTTTGCGACAAAACTATCAAAGCCGTTGTGTTTGCCCTGAAGTGCGCTTCAAAAATACGCGCTCCAGCCCAAACCCAGCGCGGTGAGTGGTTGCAGTTGCAGTTGGCTGGGTGACTGAGTGGGTGGTTCGGTTCGGCTTGGGTTTGGGTTTGGGTTGGGTTGAGTGGTGCTTGGTGGTGTCGCTGTTGGGTTTTGCCGCTCAGCGCAAAGCATTGACAACGAAAAAGAGGAAATCCGCTGGCAGCCAACGACAGTCGCGTTACTATGGGAGCTTTGTGTATGCCACGCCCCGCATTCGTCGCCCACTCGCTAGATATAAACGCGGATGGCAAACGCCGCAAAATGAAAGCTAAAAAATTCATTGGCATTTGCTGCAGTTGAATGCAAAATGATGCGCTTTTGTTGCCCAGCTGGAAAAAAAGAAAGAAAGCAAAAAAAACAGCAAAAAAGGAACCTAAAAACTATCTAACGCCATGCAAATAGCAAACGTCAAAAGCGAATTTATTATTTTTTTTCTGTTTGTTTTTACTCGTTTTTTTTTTGTTTTTTTTTTTTTTGAGCGCATTTTACGGACGGCCGCAGCCGTTTCCGGCAGCTGCAAGTGAGCGAGCATCGCCGCTAATTCATTGCCAAAGCTTAAATTTTTCTATGCATATGCAATTTGTAGGTATGCAGCAGCAGGAGCAGCAGCAACAGCAGCAGTCGGTCAACCGGAGCGCTATGAAATGCCCAGCGCGACGTCAGAGGATGTTGTGGACGGCGTGGACATTGAAGGCGAGGAGGACTATGCTGTGGGCACAAAGGATGCAGATGAGCTAAGCGACCAGCTGCCCTATGGCATACAGAATGTACGCAAGCGGCGCGTGCGCAGCGTTATGCCCCCACCACCTCCACAGCAGCAGAGCGGCAGCGACGGTGTAAGTGACATAAATGACCATATGCTCCAAATGTTAACTGACATTCGACAATTTGTTTTTTTTTTTTTTTTTTTTTTTGTTTTGGGCAACTTCCAACAGATCATCTATCAATCGCTGTGCCCCACGAAGCGTGTGACTGTCAAGCTGGACAACGGCGAGTATCGGCCCAATCACTATGTCGAGGTGACCTGTGCCAACAACTATGCTCCGCTATCTTCCCGACTGCATAACTACGACAACTATAACTATCGCAACAATGACCTGCCGTTGCTGCGTGCATTGTTCAACGAGCGAGCTGGCGAGAAGCGTGAGGTGCGTATACCTAATATTTACTTAGAGTGAAGTGAGAGCTGAGAGGAATGAAGGCTGGTCTGCTGAGAAGGGGAAAACTGGGAAGGATTGTGTAGACAAACATCACTGAGATGCCACTTAATCAAATAAATATCAAATATATAGAAAAGGAGAAGTTCGAAGAAGTTAAAATATAGATCTACATAGAATGCTAGTATATCGTCCACTTTCTATAAACTTAATATATAATTAAGAAATTTATAATATATATTTAATTTTACAATCCTTACAGATCTGCTCGGCAACTGGCTTTGCGTGCATTCAACTTAATCGCACCATACACCTGATACGCCTGAACGAAGGCAGCGGCTGCTGGGAGTCGGAAACGCGCACCGTGCCATCGGGCTGTGAGTGTATGTGGCCGAAGCATAGCTACGGCGACATTGCCTCCTACCATCAGGCGCAGAAACGCTTCCGGACCAGTCTGAACAATCTAAAAGCACGCATTGCAGCTGGCAATATTGACTATACACCTGGCACGGGCTATCGCCAGTTGACGCTGCGCACCCGAAGACCGAAAGCTGGAGGATCAGTCGAAGCTGGACGCAGTCGACGTGCCGATATCTTGGACTATGAGAACTATGAATTGAATTGAATTGAATTGGCGTGAAGAGCGCATTATTCTCGGGACCAAGTGCCACGCACAATGGGTGGCGCATCACAAACGAAATTTTCGGATCATTTAGCAACTAAGTTGAAGCTGTAAATTAACACATTTGGTTCTTGCTGTGGTTTTAGCCGTAATACACACTCTTTCGTTCATATTGTAATTGTAAACAAGACAAAAAGACAAAAAAAAAATTGTAAACTTAAGTATCATAATGAATTAAACAATGGAGCAACCAACGATACAGGCGATAAATCAATTGGGTTTAAACACTTTTGCAAATCTATATTGATGACATTATAATCGTACTTTTGCGTTGATATTTCAAGCAATTTAAGTTCATAATCCTATTGGAATTGTTATTTATTTTTACTATTTACTATTTACAAATGCATTTGTTACAATGCGTCAATCGGAAATTTAATTTAAATCGTGCGCTTAATGCGTAAATCAATGCAAATCCATTGCATTGATTATTATGTGAGCTTTTCCAGCGGTTGCTCTGCCACTAGCAGCAGCAATTTTTCAGCTATTGTTGAAATTTGCGTATGCAGCTGCTGTTCCGTTTCGAATGCGTCGAATTGGTGCCAGTAGCTGGATTCCTTTTCGTTAAAATGATCAAATAAATCGCTCACTTTACGCTGCAACTCCAATTTCTCATAGCTGCAATGAGACAATGGGGAGTTTCAATTATTTAATTATTAAATTAAATTTATATTTGTATACAAACCGCTCTGTGCCGAAATTGCCTCGCGTTGCCAGCTGATCGGGATTTGCCTTTAAATAGAATACTGCATCCGGTTTCAGCAAGCCTAGATCTGGTGCCCAGCACCAATTCAGGTCAAGTCCTTTGGCCACCGAATAGACCACGCCGGAGTAGGCATAGCGATCACATATTATTGTTGTTCCAGCAAGCAGATCCTCTCGGATGCTGCTCATGCACTCCCAGCGATTCGCCGAGAAGAGCAGATGAATCACTTCGCTGGACAATTCTTGGGTGTTCTGCAGAAATCGATTGATGACCTCGCCGATTATTGTGCTGCGATCCGGAAAATGGATTTTCTTCACAGCAACACCTTTGCCCTTTAGCAGCTCGACTGTGATTAGATTGATATATTTACTGCATGTGTTTCAATTAAAATTCTTATCTTTAAGCTGAGTTTTCGTTTGTGGCAGCTGCGAAAATTTATGAGTGGAGTCGTGCTTCAGGCATCTTCGTGAGGAACAGCAAATGTAGCACCTGCATTACAGCAAAATCTAAGCAAAGAAGCTGCTATTAGAATGAAAACGCGCGGTATAAAATGATATTCAATTATGGTTGGAAAAAGTTAAGTTCAATAAAGATTAGATAAATAAAGAAAGGTGTGTTCAGAAGATGTGATAGCAGACATAACAAGCTGTTTACAGGCCTAAATACTCGCTATAGATATATTTAGATGGATAGTTCTAGATACAGCTTTAAGCATTAGGTAAAATGCTACGATCGTTGAGATCAATGAGTCGATTTTAAAGTCCACAGAAGAATATTTCCAGACTTGGTACTTGCCGGTCCATAATAGACGAGGTCTATGATGGATTTATGCAACTATATAATATATAGTTATAGCTAATTGCTAAGCGATCTGTAAAATCTAAACAAAACTTCAAATCGAGTTATGAAAATATTCTGGAAAAAAATTTCTGTTGATATTACATTTGCGATAACCTAGAGACTGAAGAGCAACTTCTAGAAACATGCGCAACGGTAAGATGTTTCACCTATTGATATAAGAAGCCTGATAAAATTGCATTGAAACTGCAAAGTATTTTAGCGGGAAAATTCACAATAGATCAAACAGCATTGCAGCTACGTAGTTTTAGCGGGAAAATTAATCCAATTAAATATTATCACAATGCACTTGATACAATCTAAATAAAAAGGTAAATATGTTTTATTAAGTGTATAAAGTTGCAATAATATAAAACGAATTAAGTACACAAGCTTTAAGCTAACCAAATGCCAAGTATTTCGCATTTGTGAACTCAGTTTGGATTTGTCTACTGTATTTACTCACACAATTGGTTGCTTTGCGTTGATTTGCCAACACGATCGCATCCTTCAAATACTATAAATGCACCACGTTTATTTGATTCCATATTGAAATTGTATTGTTTTATATATTTTTCACAATAACTTTAATAAACGGATGATAAGCCGGCGGATTTAATTGCAATGTTGAAATGCAAAACACTGCTGCAATCCAGGGCTGCAGAGCCGTTAAAATCGACGGCTGCGTGACAAAAGCTGAGTGATTTACCCGCGAAATTCACACCACATGCACTACAAGAAAATACCTTTTAAAATCATAATAAAATAATTTAATTTAAAAACGTTTTAATTTTATATTTTTCCCTAATTAAACGCTTATTATATCAATTGATTATTTTTTTATTGTTGATGGTGTGTGGTGGATGAGTTCGCAATGTTGCACTTGATAATGAACCAGTACTGTGGTTCCGCAACTCCACAAATGAACCATGAAACACACATACATTGACACACACATAACACAGAAGCAGAAGCACACGTAAATTACATTTTGTTTAAAACAAATTGAAATACGCATAAAAGCGCATTAAACAACAACGGCATTAGTCAAAAATATATGATAATTCGATTAAAGAAACGTTACAATGTGTTAGCAATAAAGTGCGTGTGTTTGTGCTATTTGGCAAGGCTTGGTTTTGGCCTGCCTTTTTGGCCCAAAACAAGTAATTCGCAAAAACAGTCACAACGAAGCTGCAATGCGCTGCACTTGAGTGAGTGAGAAGGCAAGATTGTGGAGGTATTGTGCAAACACAGTGCTTATCAACAGCTAAACTCCCCAAACTAATACTCACCTATGCCCAGCCAGTCACATACTTCTCTAACCACATTCAATCATCAAACAAACGGCAAACGCGATTGCAACAAAATGTCCATAAGGCAACGCAACATTCATTGATACAAAGACCGCGTGTTTTTCGCGTAGCGCCCAGCGGCCGCAGCAGCAGCAGTAACAGCAGCGCATACCAGGGACAGGCATGCAAAACAACGCTGTCGACAACTGTCGATAATTTATCGACTGTCTGCCATTATCGCGCAAGGACCGCTCGCTGAAAACTTTTGCAAGTGGGTGGATGCGGTCGTGTGGTTGGTGTGAAAAAAGTGCGTGCGAAATTTGTTTATAGTCGAATTAAATATCAGCTTCAATAATTAGATAACTGCCAATGTCGCTGCAAATGCTAACATACATATGTATAGTCACAGCCAACACTAAAAACAAATGAGCGACAGGACATAGCACCAAATGCCGTATGGCCCCCACATAGACAGTGTCAGGTGCTCGTGTTAACAAAACCAATTAGATGTGTTTCGTTGTAGTAATAAGAGCCAAAAGTTTGTGTTTTAGCTTTGTTGTGAGTGAGTCCTCTGCATAGCCATAATTCCATATATCCATTTACGTCCTGGTCCACCTGTGTCTGTTTTGTCACATGACGGCCGCCCCTTGATTGTCGGCAATCAATTTCTCTCCTTAGTTGAGTTTTATGCATCAACTGTTCAGTTAGGTATATATGTATACATATATACATATATGCATATATACATATGTTATTGATTAGCTAATCATGTCCAACAACAATCATCCGCACGGACATTTGAGTCAGGCGGCACAGAATCCCTCATGGAATCCCCTCCAAGTAAGTATCTAGTAGACACACACTAACACACACACACACACAGACAGACAGACACAGAATGCTGAAGATGAAGCTGAAAAACAGATGCATCCATCATCTCTGCAGATACCCTCGTATATACCGCGACAGCCCCAATTGGCGCACATGTCCAATGAAAGATCGCTGGTTCGTTCACCGTTGGCCTGGCATGCGTCGTCCGCCCAGCCGCCGCCGCCGCCACCGCCGCCGGATGCCATTTACAATTTTATGTCGGCCAATCATAAAAACGTAATTAGTGTAGTTTTCGTTCGATTCAATCCAAAAAAAAAAATTAATTAAATAATAATAAAACTCCAATTTCCACAATGCCACCCGTAGCTAAATCCCAAACTTCCTTCAAATCTTTCTCATGTTTTTTTTTTTTTTGCATTTGTAGTTGCTTCTTGTCCAATTGTTTGTTTATGGCTTTGTTTACGTCTCTGTTTGCTTTCATATCTAATCGTGTTTGATCGCTTTTGCAGCTGGATCATCATCATCAAATGAATCCGTTGCTGGCGCCGCCTTATACTGGAACATTGCCCTTTGACTCCATGGATTTGTCGCTGCAATCAAGTCGCAGCGCTGCGCCAACGCTGAGCAAAACTGGCCAACAGCAGCAGCAACAACAACAGCAATCACAACAGCAGCAGCAACAACAACAACAATCGCATTTACATGCACCGCCTAATTATCCAACGATGTAAGCAAGCTTGTGCTCTGCCAGACATTGTATATTATATATTTGTATTGTTCACAGTCATAATTTGACCACCAGCACGCCCTCAGGACATCTGCCGGGCATGCCAGCATCGGCGTCGCCTGCGAGCTCGGCCAGCAAATATCTCAATGCGAATGGTTCGGGGCCAGGCGATTGCGAGTCGCTGTTGCCGCCGCCGCCCAGTACCCCGCCTAGCAATAACAATCACAGCAGTAGCAGCAACAGCGGCAATGGCAGCAATTCGAACAACAACACCAACAGCAGTAGCAGCAGCAGTAGCGGCAGCAATAACAACAACAATGTGCCGCCGCCGCATTACATGCAAAATCGGGATGAAAACTTTAAGCTGACGCAGTTGAAGAACATGCAAAAGGGCAGCGAGCTGAGCGGCAAAGATTGTAGCTATACAAGCAAACTGGCTACGCACAACATGCAACAACAACAACAGCAGCAACAGCACGCCAAAAAGCGTAAGTATCTGCAATATACACAAAGAGTGTTTCTAATATTTTACGCTTCGCTTACAGCCTCGCCGCTACGCAACTATCATCAGCAACAGCAGCAGCAGCAGCAGTCGCCATATAACATGACGCCGCCAAAGTATAATGGACCGCAAACGCCGCCAACACCGCAGTCACCGCTGGACTATAATCAGTTACATTTGCATCATCAGCTGCACGCAGGCATCGGTAGCTATGCGTCACAGCAGCAGCAACAACACATGCCACAGGAACAGCAGCAACATTTACATTATGCGCCACCAGCATCGCATCATAACCAGCATCTAGCACCGCCACCACCACCGCCGCTATCACACATGACCAATGCACAATTTCAGCAGCGACAGCAACCTTCGTTGCACCAGCAACAGCAGCAGCAGCCAGCGGCCCCGCAGCAAACGTCACAAATGCATTCCCGCAATACGCAATTAACGAATCTCGATATGCTGTCCAAGCAAAAGCCAGAGGATCAACAACAACAACAACAGCAGCAGCAGCAGCAACAACAGGAGGATTCACAACCAATCATTACAGATCTCTCCACAACGGCCTCGTATCGTAGCAATAATCAACAAATTGCTGAGGACAAGCAGTTGGCAGAGGCGCCCGAATCACCCTACATGACCACATCCAATGAGGAGTCGCTGGAGTCTAACAGCAACAGCAGCAATAGTCGCAAGCGGCGCAAGCGTAAAGCCAGCCAGGTAATGCGCCTGACGCCCAGCGAAAATGTGAAAAGACAGCGTACACCGAGCCCGCATAGCAACAGTTGCAGTCCAAAACACTCGCCCAAGAATGGAGCTGATGTGCACGAGTTTCAGCCGTTCGGTCTTAAGGATAAGCAGCTTCAACAGCAGCAGCATGAGCTGCCGCAGGAAAATGGACGTGCATCATCGCCGCCAACTGCTGCTGTAGCTGACAATAGCAGCAATAGCTCCACAATCTATAACGACACGGATAATCCCAAGACTAAGAAGCAGCGACAAGCGCTGCTCCAACGCAATCTCACAGAGCAACAACAGCAGCATCGTCGCCAGGTTGAGGATGAGGAGCAACCAGAACAGCAGCATCACCAGTCTCCCGCCCCAAAGGCTGCCAATGAATCACAAATGCCGCCGCCCAGTCCGCAGAGCAATAGCAGCAGCAGCAGCTCGAGCAGCTCCAGTGCTGGCACACACAGCAGCCACAGCAGTCGAGCCAGCGAAGCGATTACCGGCAAAGAGCAACTGGAGCAGCAGCAGCAGCAACTGCTGGACAATAGCAAAACCATCATTACAGATACGCCTGCATCGCCAGCTCTAGTGGAGCAGGGCGACATTGATGCCAAGCCTGCGGTGAGCGTACACGATGATGAGGATGAAGTAGAATCACCAGCTGGAAAACAATCGCCCGCAATAGCAGTGACAGTAACAGCAACAGCAGCAGTAGCAGTAGCAACGGTAACAAATGTCACAGCAACTGGAGCCACAGAGCCGTGCCATTTCAACGAGGTGGAGGATAAGCTGGAGAAAATGTTTGCAGGCATTGAGGATGAGCCTGCCGAGCAGCAGGCCGATGAGCCGGCAAGAGTAGCACAAAGAGCAGATCTAACTGCACAATTAGCTTTAGACAAGGTTGTTGCACAGGATAAGCCAGCGGCCAGCACGCCACCAGCGGCCAGCACACCAACACCCGCACCCACACCCACACCCGAACTACGGCCCATGGCGACAAAGGCGGCCATGAAATCAACAATGCCCAGTCCCATACACAGTCCCACTCCAGTAGGCGAGCCGCCAGCCAAGGAGCACATAGCAGCACAGTCGCCAGCGCCAGCAGCGGCTGCAACGCCGCCAAGCGCCAAAATGCCGCCACGGACGCCACCGACGCGTTGCTTGCCGCCTCGACGGTTGTCAATGGGCATGGATCCATCGCTGTTGCGCTTCACCATTGAGGAGCCAAAGAAGACGTCAGCGCGAAAGAAGACGGCGCCGCCTCCTCCTCCCGAATCGGATATTGTGCAGCTGGACAGTGATGATGATAAGCCGAGCACTTCGGCTGCGGCAGCAGCTGCTTTAGCCGCACGCAAGCTGAGTGAGGCAGCTGCGGTCAAAGCGCTCGCTCCCAAGGCTAACAATGGCAATGCCAGCAACAAAAAGAAGAAAAAGAATACGCCCAAGGGCAAAAAGCCAACGGCAAAGAATGGCGCCAAGGCAAACGTGGGCAAAAAGGGAAGCGCACGTAAAAATTTCAGCACCGACGAGGACAGTACTCCGGCGCCCAATCGTGAGAGCAACAACAACAATGGTGCTGTTCCAGATCTCAGGTTTAAATCGCCATTCATACTGATCAAGCCCGATGGCAGCATTAGCATTAAGAATACGCACAGTGCTGAGGATGTTAACGAGAAGCAGACGAAGAAGAAGCACACAAAGGCGCCGCACGAACGCAAAAATCTGCGTGGCATGCACAGCTCAACGTTGAGTAATCGCTACGATGCAGACACCACAGACTCCAGTTGGATCTGTGTATTCTGCAAGTGTGGGCCGCACAAAGTGGGGCTGGGTGATCTGTTTGGTCCCTATCTGGTTTCCATAGACTGTGAGGAGTATCGCACGGCGGTGCAGGTGCCAGCTGGTGTGCACGATATCGACGGCTTGTTTGTGAGCAAGCGCAAGCGCGCGGACATGGTCAAGCTGCAGGAGCGCAATCTGCCCGTGGTGGCCGCAACGCTGGCGAACATTATGCAGGCGCCCAAGATAACAATGGTAAGTGATAAGTGCTAATGACTGAATATTTACCTTGGCTCATAATTTAATTTCTTTACAGCACAAACGCAAGCGCAAGCAAACCCACGACAGCGTCTACTCTTGCAGCGATGTTGATCCAAATGAATCGCAGTGCTCCTCACAGGATCCACTCGACTGCGGCCACGAGGCCAAGTTCGTTGAGACGTTTCGCGGCATGTCGAAAACCTCGGAGCATGGCTACGAGATTTGGCTGCACGAGGATTGCGCTATCTGGGCCAATGACATACAGCTGATTGGCGCCCATGTAAATGGTCTCGATGCAGCCGTCTGGGATAGCACGCGATATCAGTGTGTGCACTGTGCACAACCGGGCGCCAATGTTTGTTGCTTTGAACGCACCTGCAAGGCAGCGGCACATGTGCCATGCGCCCGTGTTGCCGGCTGGAATCTATGTGAGGAGGAACGCAAAGTCTATTGCCAGTTGCATGTGCCAGAAGGAGCGGCGAGAGAGAAATTAGCAATGACATTTCTTACATCCAACATGAACATGTCGGCAAGCATGGGGGAGCAAACGGCGGCGCCACCGCCCACCCTGAATATCAATTCGCTTCCCTGAGTGCGCGTGCGTGTGCAGAAATGTCGTCTGGACGTCAAGCATTGAGCGCACGTTAAGAGCTCGGATACAGGTCCTCCTCGACCTATCGGACAGCTGCCTGTTTTGTATATAATCTATGGCTTAAAGCGCGGGACTGGATTCAGGTAGCAACAGCTGATGGTGCTGCTGCTGCTGCCCATGATGCTATGGCAAGCAATCGATGCTGTTTATCCTTTTTGCTGTTTTCATGTGTTCGATAATCCTTTTGAAACTTAAAACTTGTATAAAAAGATTGCTGTACATTTTACGTAGACGCTGTGGGCGACAGTTTTTAATGCTAGTTTATAATTCATATACATACATATATATATCGATTATAATATATTTAGTTGTTTATACCTATATTATTTAAATTATTAATTCGATTATATATATATAAATTCATATATAGTTCTTAGTATTTGTACCTATTTAGTTGTAATTATATTATCTACAATGCAAATACTTTACATTGCCTCTTTTTACGTTTTACTACGAAAATTCTTGTGCTGAGATGCCTCACATCACAAATTGTTTATATATGTTTATTATTTTTTGATCATTATTCGTTCGTACTAAAAAATATTATTATCTATCTTATGCATATGCCAATTGATAATTTAGTTCAATTTTTGTATGTATAAAACGAATACTCCATGCCATAACGTTTAATTATATTTATGACGATAATAATTACACTTATGATAACGGTAATG
Organism: Drosophila anceps; assembly: GCA_035045945.1. NCBI lineage: Eukaryota > Metazoa > Arthropoda > Insecta > Diptera > Drosophilidae > Drosophila > Drosophila anceps. The sequence continues at coordinate 3,509,238 of JAWNON010000073.1, forward strand.
ACGATGATGATGATGATGATTATGATGATATATGCATTGTGCACAGCATTAATTAAGGTAAGCATATAACCACAAATAGAAAATGTTTGACACCAATTAAAAAAAAGAGCAACAGAAAAATGAAACGCAACAAAACAACATTCGAAAACTATTCAAAATGGAATATTGTACAACAATATAAATAAAAAAATTAATAATAATAATATTAGCTACATGTAAAACAAAAAAAATTGTATTCTATTTGTATTCATTAAAAAATAAGCAACCAATTCTAAACACTTTAAACAATAAAACTTAATCTCACCATGAACGAAAAATTGCATATAAAAAAGAAACCAACCAAAGAAACGTTTTCAACAAATTTCGTCGTTTTATTTATTAAATAAATATTGCAAACTGAATAAAATAGAATAGAATACAAATATATATATATATATATATATATATATATATATATATATATATATATATATATATATATATATATATATATATATATATATATATATATATATATATATATATATATATATATATATATATATATATATATATATATATATATATATATATATATATATATATATATATATATATATATAATTTACAATTGCATTAACTTTAGCCTAAACTTAAAATATAAATAATAACTTAAGCTTTTGTAGTAGTAACTCCGTCTCGTTCTTCGGCTGCTGCTGGCTTCTCAATAGCGTCGCTGGCGCAACCGTCGCAAATGCGTTATATCGTTGGGCAGGCGGCCGACGCTGCTCTGCGGCACCTGGTAGGATGTGCGGCCCGCATAGAAATCGATCTCCTGGCCCTGACCTGTATTGCCCTTGCCGTTGCTGTCCGTCAATTCCAGCTGCCCGATTTTGACATCGTTTCTCTTTTGTGCTACCTGCAATGTGGGTGATGGTATCAAGCCATTGGGCAGTGCTGGCAATGCCACATTCAAATGATCCAGCTGTTGGCCATGTTCATTCGCTTTGGCCAGAAGAGCTGTATTTACTGCTACGCCAGTAACTGTTGCTGGTGCTGCTGATCCTGCTGCGAGTGGTGGAAATAGCGGCAACAGTTGTTGCTGTTGCTGATAGGGCACAAAAATGTTGGGCGTCAGGTAGGGCTGCTGTATGGATTGTATGGAGGGACGTGCGGATTGTTGCTGGTAGTGCTGCACCTGTTGTTGATAAGGCTGCTGCTGGAATTGTGTGTGATAATTGATTTGCTGAGGATGTTGTTGCTGATGATGCTGTTGCTGATGATGTTGTTGCAGCTGTTGATGTTGATGTTGATGTTGATGTTGGTGTTGGTGTTGTCGCTGCTGCTCTTGGTGCTGCTGCTGATGATGATGATGTTGCTGGTGATGTTGCTGGTGATGTGGCTGATAGTGCTGCTGCTGCTGCTGCTGTTGATGATGTGTGTGCAGATGTTGCTGCTGTTTTTGTGTTTGTTGATAGCGCTGTGTAATGTAGCTCAGCTGCTGCTGCTGTTGCTGTTTGGCTGGCTGACGTTGATGTTGCTGCTGGACAGTTTGTTGTTGCTGTTGCAATTGATGTTCGATAGGCTGCAGCGGCTGCTGCTGTTGCTGCAATGTTGTAGGACTTGCTACATTTACACTGCCAGCATTGTTGTTGCTGCTGCTGCCAAATTTATTGTTGAGAAAATCACTTAGCGCCACATAAGAGTTGGCTTGACTGCTCTTAACTTGAGGCTGACTGACCAGGGAGGAGATGATGCTGTTGGCAGAACTGGGAGCAATGCGTTGGCCCTCTGCACGAGCAATAACAATGCCTGGCTGAGTAGGCAGTACCACCTGAGGCAACTGTTGCTGCTGCTGCTGCTGTTGCGGGCGTGGAGGTATGGTTAAGCTGGCTAGGACTGCAATATATAAAAATAAAGCCAGATATTGCAGCTATATATTATCGTTGTGCTTACCTGGAGCTGCTGCAGCTGCTGGCTTAACATATTGATAGCTGTTGCTGGTTCCAGGCTTCGTTGCGCGATGCTGTTGTTGCTGCTGCTGTTGTACATGGTTGTTGCTACCTCTGTGCACATTGTTGCTTTTAAAGTTCTGTAAAATGGAGTCATCAACAATGGCACGCGTTAGCTTATCAAAGGGCAGAAAAGCAGAGGAAGGAATAAGACTTGAACTGATATGTTGCTGCTGTGATTGTAATTGCGATTGCTGCTGTGTGTTGCTCACAATGGAGAGAGGTTGAGCTGTTGTGGGTGCAATTATGTGGTCGTGTGTAGTTGGAAATTGTGTTAGTGGTGGTGTATAGCTATAGCCGGCGGCTAAAGCGGAAATCTGTTGAGTTAAAGTGGACAAAGCGGAGGCAGCAGCTGTGGTGCGCTGTGTGGTTGAGGTACTGCGTGGCGTGGTGGTGCTACGTGGCGTGGTGGTGCCACGAGTGCGCTGCTGTGGTGCGTGTGTCCTGTATGTAGAGTGGCGATTGCGGCCACGTTGAGCGGTGGCTGTAGCAGTTGGTCGATGGGTGGTATAGCTGGTGGTGCTAATGCTGCTACTGCTGCTGGTGCTGGCACGTGTTGCTGGCGTGTAGACACGATTGCCGCGCGCCACTTGAAAGCGTTGCAAGTTGTTTTGCACGCTATCCCAGCTGGCACGCTGCTGCTGACCCGTCTCCTTCTCAATGTCCCGCACAGAGATCTTTTTATTTGGACCCTGCTCAGCACGCGCAAATGCCAACAGCGACTCAGTGGTGGTGCTAGCTGTCGTAGTAGCCTTGCTGTTGTTACTGCTGGTAGTGGGTGTTGCTGTGGTGGTGTGCGGCTTGTTGGCTAGCGTTAGACGCGACAAACGCAGGCGACTTGCTGCCAAGCGCTCTGAATAGCTACGTGTGGGCGTGGTTGAGCGTGCTGTGGTTGTGGCCTTGGTGGTGCTTGGTGTGGTGCTGCGTCGTGCTGGCACTTGTCGCCGCAATGAACCATTCACGCGCTTCTGCGCAAAGCGCCGATAGCTGCGAATGCGCTCCTGCGTGCTGCTAATCTCCGTCACAGTTTCCGTCGAGGTGCTCATGGCGGGCGTGGTGGTTGGCCTCACTGTCGTGGTGCGCGTGGGGCGCGTTGTGTGTCTACCCAACATCAATTTATTGCTGCGTAGCGCTGTCTCTTCATCGTGTGAGGTTAGCTTAACGCCCGCCAACAACAGCTTCTCTGCCTGCAAGTCCACATCCGTCTTATCCGCTGCGGCGGCACTCAGTGGTGCGGCCTCAACCTGCTCCAAGTCCTCATGCAACGTCAAGCTAGCTGTGAGTGCCGCAGCTTGACCAATCGATTCTATAATTGGCAGCTCGCTGCTATTGTCCACAGTTGGCTCAATTGTGCTGCTAAATGTGTATGCTGTGGTGGTGTCTTCCTCTTCCAACGCTGGCGGCAATGTGGGTGCAATTAACAAAGCTTCAAAAGGCGTTTCAGTGGTTGTGGTTGTAGTAGTACTGGTGGTGGTTGTGGTGGTGCTGCTGCTGCTTGTGGCTTTGTCATTATTGAATTTAATCTTATGTTCAATGTCTTTGTGAGCTTCAATGGGTATCTCATTGGGCTTTAGTGGTGATTGGTGGTTGGTGGTTTTTGTGTGTGGTTTTTTTAAGATGTGATTGTGAGTGATAAAGTTGTGGGCAGATAGTTGTATAGAGTGACAAAAGAGTTTGCCAATAGATAGAAAGAGAGAGATAAAAAGAGAGAAAGTTCAAGAAAGAGTCGAAAGAGTTTAGGGATATAGAGACAGATCATGTATATATAGATATACATATATATAGATATTATTGATAGCCTAATTACTTACCGTAAATCTGACCGTGCCTGGCGTTTGTTTGGGTCGATTGTACACATAGGATGAGCTGCTTTTGCCGCCCTCCTTTTCGTTCGTTTGCATGGAGAATCCACGACTTAGGAACCTAAATGGTTGCTTCACCTTCTGCGGGCTCATTGACTGATAGCCGGAGACGCTGGGATCCAAATCGGTGGACACCTCCTCCAGCAAGTTATTGATATTGGCTACCAAATCCAGCTGTGTCGCCTCTTCCTTGGTATTGCGGATTTGTTTGATGTAGTCGGGCGCCATTTGCTCATTGGATCCAGCTGAACTGTTGTCGAGCACCTCCAGGCCCGCATTCACGCGCGCCGCAAAGTTCTTTTGCTTCTGATAGTGATACTCACGTGGATACTCGGCTATGATGTGCGCGTTCGTGTGATCGAATTGAATGCCCGGATCGGAGGATAGCTCACCCAGGCTATTCACATAGATGTCATCGCCATCCTCATCCTCAGGTTTATTGGCTTCAGCAGTCGCAACTGGCGCCGGCAGAGCTTCGCTCTTGATGTCTTCGCCGCGCAGAATGTGCTTGTCAATGGCAACGGCAGCGGGTTGGCTCAGGACTCCACTAACACTGCTCAAATCCTTGCTGAGAGTTTGATGTTTGTTGGGCTGTTGCTTATGCTGCTTCAGCTCCTGCTGTTGCAGCACTTTCGATATGGTCTTGGTGGGATACTCCATCATCTGACGCACACGCTCCATCATTTCCTGTGTGCTGCCCACGGTGCTCTCGCTGTTCATGTCATAGTAGCGCTCGGATTGATCGCAGTCCACATTGCGATACCAATCACAGACGAATTTCTGCTGGTTAAATATCGTGCCATTCGGACAGAGAAAGCCAAAGCCCTGCGCCGAGCGTGCGGTGTGGGCGCAAATGCGAAACGCCTGACAGCGACTCTCCACGTCCGCATAATAACCTGCGAGACAAATTTAATTAGCATGGTACAAGCTTGAATAATAGTAGACCCACCTTCATGTCGGCCCTTGCAAACGAAACTCGTCTTCGGCACCTCACTCAATATGGGATAGTCAACGCCCGGCTCACCAGGTATGGTGTGACGCAAATCGAACTGTTGATCCGTGTACTCATTCGCTTTGTCCGCATCCTCAAAGTTGCCCTGAGCTCTGGCAACGTCAATCACGAGCAGCAGCACTAGCCCCACCAAAAGTGGGGCAACTGTGGCTGACAATCGTAACCGGGGCATGCTGTAAGCAAATGTTTAAATCATATGTAAATTGCACGCTTACAAAACATTATGCATTAGGCTGATTGATAAATTATGAATCAATAAACATTCATTGATTAAAACGAACATGCTGTTGAAAACATTTGAATATAAAGCGACGTAAGAGCCGACTAAATTAGCATAAACCACGACACAGTCTCAATCGAGGCGTGCCCCAAGCTCAGCACAGCTTGCCGACGATACGTAACCATATTTGGCATTAAGCATAGCATTAGAGCTGTTATATATATTATATATTTAATCAAAACAAACGCCATATAACAGTTGTGCATAAACTATTTAACGGCACTGTGCGCGACATTAACGTCCATTGCGTGGGATCCCGCTCGATTCATCAATTGGCCATATATACGCGACTCTGGCCAGCAAAGTGTATCGATGGCTTATCTCTAACTGGAACCTCAATAAAAGGAAATTGATGTCCATTTTTGTGCTGACATTTGACCTTCAATTCACATTCACAATTTCCGATTGGACTATATTTTGGAGAAGTATTTTTATGGCCAAGCATAAATTGCTATCTTCTAATACTGTTGCTATCTTCCAATACTATCTTGTCACGTGTTGAAACCCAAAGCCTAAAGCCGTGCAAAGGCTAAGCAATTTGTTTATTGTTTAATCTTTCATTAATCAAAAGCCTATTTGTTTATTTCAGCTATCAAACACCATTTAAGAATGCCTCTAATTGATGATTATTCAAATGGATTTTTGAGCTGTGACTGAGGTCAAATCACTGACAGCTCGTTGTAGAAATATATGTGTATGTATGTATATTTATTTTGATTTTATTTCGATTGTTATATGAGTACACTTGGCAGGCTCTATATTGCATATCATTAATGTCATTTCAGCTATTTTTTTTAATTTTTTAATTTTTTTCCCTATTTTAGTTGAGTGAAAACAAAAGACTTAGGCAACGAACTTGCCAACTGCACACTTGACATGTTTTGGTCATTGTGCAGTTTCTCTAGTGTTTGTTGCCCTGAAATTGCCTGCAATTGTAGTTGATGGTTGTATAAAGTAGCCCAAGACAATTGAATGCCAAAAAACGATATGTGACAACGAGACTGCACGACTTGAAGATACCTTAAACTATGAGCAGAGCACTTATGCAAGGGAGAAAAAAGGTATTTATGAATATTTCCTATATATTTCTATATTTCTTCGCATCTCTGTGTGTTCACAACGAACAGCTTAACAGTTAGACAGGCCAACATACAGATAGACGATCATGTAGATACGATCATGGCTAAATCAACTCTGTTGCTCATGCGAATCAAGAATATGAATGATAATACCTTGCTCACTCACGCTTGCTGCTGCCTGTTACATTTGAAGAAAACTATCATGCCGTAAAAACATAGCCATATTTACAGGGTATGCAAAAAAAGGCCCAACAGGCATTGGTGCACTCGTATGTGCGCCGCACAGTGGTCCATTGTGAAGATCATGTCATATGAAGTGCGCGAAATGAAATTGAAGAACTGAATTGAATAAATCGAGCATAGCTGGCAAAACTTAATGAATAGATATTTATTTATATATCTATTATAGATGTATTATATGCAACAGTAGTTGAACACAATTTGCCAAGCTAAAGAGCGCTAAAGTGTTGTCTTTGTTTGCCCAACAATACAGCCATAGAAATATATCACAAGAAAATAAAAAAAAAATTAAAATGAAAATAAAAATAAAATATAATAAAAAAATCCGCATTTAATTATTTTCCAATTTTAACTGTCCATTTGAGATAGCTTAATCGATTATATAACCTGCCATGATTTCAGGCGATGATGTAAAAATTATTCAATAAAATATGTATGAAAGAGCTATGCAAAACTAATTTGATGACAATTAAGCGTTTAGATATTTGGTGAAGGCGTGCCCCATTGAGATGACATACTTGAGATAAAACATATACTATATATAGTGAGTCAATAACCTGTACCTAAATGTCAATAAACTGTAAGCCATATGATTTCTATAATGACTATCTAGGCAGCAACTAATTGTATTTTAATGGCCGCACGAAGACTGTGTATTTTGAGGATGCTTGAAGAGACCTTTGTCTTAACCTCCATTACAATTCCATTATGCAAATGCAGCTGTACAATTACAATTACTAAAACAAAATCCAAGAGCAAAGTGTAACAATCTATGTGTACATTCGACAGATTCAGGGTCATTATCAAGAGCAGCAACAATGCCCGCTGACAATGAGGAAGCATTCCCTTTCATAGCTAACCAATTTAGCCGCATCATCTTCAATCATATTTCACATCATATTTACGATCTGAAAAACTGTTTTACTTCACATTGTTTTCAATGATCCATCAAAATATGTTGAGACAAGCTGCCAAAGTAGAAGAAGATGCGTAGCCAGAAAGCAAAATACATAAATATATATATATATATATATATATATATATATATATATATATATATATATATATATGTATGTATACAAATATATATATTATTTTCAAAAAGATAACAGCCAGCCGGCCTCAAAAGTGAATGGCTTTGGCCATTAAATCGCTTTATTTGAATCATTTCTTGAACTTCAACTCAAAGGCTGACAAATTAAATTGTTTTTTATTTTATATCGTTTTATTTTACTCAATTTGAATTCGATTTGAGAACTGCTGTAAATGCATTGATTCCGCATTGTGTAATCTGTAATTATTTCCTCAAATTTTGATTCTTTTGATTTTTCCATTTTCGACTTTGATTTCTTGTCTCGTCGTCTCGCAATAAATTAGCAGCACGTTTTAGCGCATCGAAACCATAAATCTTAAATACATTTTAAACGATATCTCCATGTGCCCGCAGCCTCTGTCTGGCAACTGGTTTCGCTTTACTTTAAAATTCAATTATAGCAATCTAATTTTGATATGTCGTGAGAGAAATACAACTTCGCAGTCCGCCTATTGGAATTTCTCAGACTCAAGCGGGCTGAACTTAAGGATGTGCGCTAAAGTTCATGTAAATATACTTTACGCTTTATATATATGCAATATTTACTTAGATATTTCTCATGGAAAAATTCATACTTTTTGCCTGGCAACTGGTTTCACTTCAATCTTGAGTCTTATAAGCTTATTTTGATAACTAGTCTGATTCAACTTGGAATTTCTCAAGCTAAAGCTTCGCTCTCAACAGCTAAAGGATGAACTCTCAAATATCTATTTCAGTTATTTGTGGAAGACATGAGGCTTAAAGCTATTCAAACCTGTATACAAATATATTTTTTATTTAAATATTTTTTTATAGATAATTTCCTCACTTAATTTGCTTAGCAATTGATATCACTTTACTCTGGAATTACTATAATTAGCAATCAATGAACAATGAAAGTCATAAAAATGGAATTTCTCAAGTTGAGCTTAAGGATATGCCAAAAATATCTACTTCAAAGATATCAAGCAATAAGTGTACACAATTATAGCTAAATATATAAATAAAAATATTTCTCTTTATAAATGTTGGGGATTTTCTCACAGATGCCGGTCTGTGGCCCGCAGCCCAAGTGGCTGTCATTATGGACCAGACTGACGTTAATTGAGTGCGTAACACAAGCTGAAAATGTGCCCCACTTCAAATAGTGCTGATCGCATTGTGTCTAACCATCATCGATTCTATATCCGCATTGCTTTCAACAGACAGCTTTAATTGTTGAGTAATGTTAGCTTAATTTGTAAGATTTTAGCAAATTTACAATACAGTTAAGTGCAGACAGCTAAAGGCGTGTTAACTAATTATTGATCAACACTCATACTTGGCCATTTATACATTCTGACTTTCAGTCTTTTGTCAGTCTTTCGTCACATTTTTTTTCTCTATATTTTTGCTTTGCTTTTACCTGCTTGATAAATGCTTTGACTTTATATGAACTCATATTATTTTCTTTGCGATGATTCACATTTCGTTAGTTATCTTCATTAATAAAAACAACATTTTGAATGGCCAGCATAATAATAATTGGTGTGGGTTGATAATAAACTGCATGGAAAGGGGTTAAAAATTGCGGCACATTTATGGCTTAGTTTGTTTACTTTTTATAATCTTTTGTATATGACATTTTTAAAGCTTTTGCAATTTTTTAGACGTTTTGCCTTTAAAAAAAATGCCTCATGCCTGATCTAGCTGCTAAATATTTTATGGAGTAAAAAATCATAAGGATCTGGAGCTCGTAACAATATATTATATTTAGAATATGCAAGTCTCTATGTAAGATATGAGCTTCTGTGTTAAATATACCATGATATATTTATTTTTAATATTATATATATTTTGTTTATATTTTTCAAGTTGCACAAATTAAATATTTGCTTGAAATTTATATTAAACACATTTAAAATATTGTTAAATATATACCTATATTTTCTTAATGCTATATAACTTTTTTCTAATTTATTCGTCTTTTATCTAAAATATTATTTTTTTAATAAAATTAAATTAAATACTTTGCAAATTTTATAAAATTCGAAATTTCAAGTTGATGAATAAGACATGACTTTAACATCAATAAATCTTTTTCAAGCATCTTCTTTTATGGAGTGATTGTGTAGGGTTTGAATATAGTAACTCATTTTTTAGGTATCAGCAATTGGGCAACAGTCAAAAGAACTGTCAAAGTCTTAACATCTTAAAATTTAATAATAATGCTAGCTGCTACTTCTTGCTCTCACTCGTCCCTTCTCTAATACTTTAAGAAATTAATGTTTTAACTTTTCATTAATAAATATATAAAATAAATAGAATAATATTTTATTTATTTTATTTTTTATTATAAAAAAAGGTTATAAAAATTAAATTTTATATAAGACTTTATAGCAAGTATTTAAATCAAGAAAAAATCTTATATATATTTAAAGATTGTCTTAGAATATTCAGAGTAGATCCAAATCCAAATTAAATGCATTAATATTTTGTTGTTAACTTAACAAATATTTAAGATTTAAATATATATTTTTAGTTTTGCAATGTCCTCAAAATAATATTTCACACAGTTCACAGTATTTTTATTAAGTTTGATTTTGTATATATAATATTTATTTTATATTCATTTAGTTTTTATTCCATGCACAATTTCAATTACCTTAAACAATTATTTAAATAGTTCACGGTTTTAACTTTATATTTTATATTAATAAAAATTCTTTTTTTTTCGTTTTTCTCAAACACTTTCTTATAGAGAACTTCACAAATCAACGAAGCATAATCCTGCTAGAGCGAATATCCTTTTTGAGTCCTGCAGCAGAAAGCGTTTTGATTTTGTTTTTTTGTTTTAGTTTGATTTTTGGCCGGTTGACGCGTTAACTCGAAACTTAACCGCTCGAGACGCGAACTTGAACTGAACTGAACTGGAAAGCCAAAGATATCCAAATATTTGGCAGCAGCAGCAACTGTCTTATAATATGCGTAAAAGAAGAAGACACATAAAAAGGCAAGACAAAAAAAAATAAAACAAAATAACAATCGATTGCGTATTATGTGAGCTGATGATGAAGCTGTTGTTGCTGTTATTGTTGTTGTAGATACTGCTGCTGTTGTTATAGATGCTGTTGCTGTTGCTGCTGCTTCTGCTGCTCCGGTTGTAAACCGGTGACAACCTGCTGTTGCTGCTGCAGCAACATATTTAACAAAAAAAAAAATGCATTTCTTGTGCCCTTTTTGGCTTATGGGAAGTTGACTTTCATTTTCATTGGCCAAGCATCTTTCTCACGACTTGGCCAAAAGCATAACAACATATAAATATTCAAGAAGAATGCGACACATAAACGCCGAGCACTGCAAATTTTTATTATATATGGTATAATTTTTTCTATATAAATAATTTATTAAGCGCGCTTTGCTTTCAAGGCTTCTGTTAGAGGAGGGTCGATCTTTTTAGTAGGGTTTTGATAATAGTTAGTGGGGGCCCGATGATTTCCGCATTTGAAATGCGTTTGAGTATCGTGTGACCCAAATGTAAAGTCATTTTATAATTAAACAAAAGCTCGTGCGATCAATTAAAGCAACTTGGCTAAGGTAATTAACTGACTGCACTTGGCTTTTTGGCCAGCATGATTAATGGCCGTAGGTGGCACTAGCTGTGGCTGCGGTTTTAGCTCTGGCTGTGGCGTTGGCGTCATGTCATGTTTTGTGTTCAACTCAAATGTGGTTCTTCCTCCACTAAACAAGCATAAAATGTTTCTATTTAAGCATCGGTTGCCCCTGATCCGCTTATGATCAAAGACGCTCTAACAACAATATTTGCTATTCGTTAATTGGCCAACTGTGACAACAGCAAGCCGAATTGGCACATGCAATTGCTCTATAAAAACCGCAGCTGCAATTGATATGCAATTACTATTGCTCGAGCATGTGGCAGCTACATAGATATTTACTATTGGTGGCACTGGCAGCTGTGCTGTGCCTCAACTGGGCGCACCACGTGGCAGCAGAGTACGAAGAGGAACTGGAGGATAAACCCTATGTCAACTATAATACTCTATTTCGTGCCTATATAGCCATGGGTGATGCGCTCTTTGGCAATTGGGCACCTGCTGATTATGCACAGGAGCTGCAGCATCTCAGAGCTAAACAGGAATAGATCAAATCAGATGACAACAACAACATACATATATCTGCAACAAAGTAAATCCTTATTTATAATCGCATTCTTTGGGCATCATTAATAAAAACAGTGAGAATTTAATTATGCACGCTTCAGTTCCCATTACCATGATTATTGCCATTAAGACCAATTCAAACCATTGTGTTTGTTTATTTTATTTTGATTTTTTTTTTTGTATGTTTTGTGTTTGGTTTTTTGTTCAGCTCTTTTGTATGCCTTATCTATAAACATGACACTTCATATGTTTTCTTTTATTGGCAAATTTGTCATTATTCTTCTTCTTCTGTATTGACAAATCTGTTTAAACAAAAAAACATATATATTAGAAGAAAAAATTTGGCAAACTTGCCCTAGTCGGGTGTATGTGCATAGCAGTTTATTTATTGACTTTTCTTTGCCCTAAACAGAGGGAGGCGGGGCAGAGCCTTTGAAGTATATATATACTTTTCCTAATTAAGGACGATGCCTTGAGTCAACTTAGCCCTATCCGTCTGTCTATCTGTTTATATCTCTATTTACATATCTGTCTTTCTGCCTATCTATCTGTCTGTCTGTATGTCTGTCTATAAGTCAGACGACTGTCCAGTATGTCGGTCTCATTCATCTATCCTGATTATCCATCCTAAAGGTATAAAGCTGAAATTGAAAAATATATATTCTTTATTACAATACGCAATACCTATTGAATTTTTGCTTTGGATATGTCAGCGCACTTCAGTAAGATCTATATTTAGTAAAAACTATAAAAGCTATAGCCAGCAAATTTGATTTATATTAGATTTTTGTATTAAATACTCATCCAGCTGTCTTTTTGTTCACGGATCCATCCATCGTTTAGACCATATAGAAACAAACTATTTCTATACATCTTTAAAAAAGTCTTAGAACTGTGATACCAAAGCTTTGCAGCTCAATCACAGCTGACCTACTTTGCAAGTAGGCCTAAAAATTATGGCATGGTCAATTCGTAAAGAGTTTTAATTCAATTTAAGTTTGTTTTTTTGGACCGTGAATAAGTATTATGCTATCAGTTGCGCCCAACTGCAACGTTGATTGAAAAAGGGCAACTAATTTAATAATCTATTTCAATAACCAAATATTTCTTTGAGCTGACAGCTGCCCTAGCTTAGTTTCCCACTTAAAGACATTTCCAGGGTATCTTTTTGCTTGCATTCACGTGCTGCTTTAATATAAATGAGCTTTTTATTATTATTTTGCCTGGCATCCGTCAATCGAACACATAGCTATAGATAGATCGATCGATCGATCGATTGATCGCTAGACATTCGTTTTTATGCAAAACACCTGCGTGAGAGAGATATATATAAATAATCGTTATGCAAGCACTTGTACCATAACTTATTTCTCTATTTCCAGTTCAATATTGAAATTAATGATACTGTTGATTGTTTGCTAAAATGAAAAAACAGTCTAGCAGCTAGCTGAACTGGCTGGACCGCCTACCGAGTGTGCTAAGGCTTTGCTGCGCTGTTCTCCATTCAAGTGCTTTACTGTACTTCAATTCAAAAGTAATCCAATTGTTGGCACTTCACAAGTCTTTTGGGCATAATTTATATACATATATATGTATGTACATATAGATATATATGTGCATAAATTGATATTATTAATTATGCGAATGTGGGCGCCTAATTTATTTATTATTTATTTGATTTTATTTATTTAAAGTTTCTTATCTTTTGCTGCTCATTGCTTTTCGCTTCCTGCACGTGTCTCATAATTATAGTGTTTATTATATATTTAAGCGCACTAATTATTCAAATTTAAGAGGACGAAGAACAAGAAATTAATGTATAGGCAATTTATAAAATAAACATAGTTAAGATGTGGCTACGCTAACTTAATCAAAGATTATTCACCTTATTTTTTCTTTGTATTTTTTATTTTTTTTCATGAACAATTTTTCGCTTTAAGTTGACCTTAAAAAAAAAACTTATTTTGCAGTTAATTAAATTAAAAAAACACACACCAAACTTCAAAGCTAACATGGAAGTACAGAAAATGAAGCATTTTGGAATTTAGAAAACATGTAAAAAGCTATGAAACGAGGGTCGCTTGAGACATTTAACAAAAAAAAAAAGGGGGAAAAAAAACACAGACACACACCAGAAATGACTATGCAATCGAGTCAATCATTCGCCAAACCAAACAGCATCCAAATTACGTACAGAAATGGAAATGTGAACACATTAAGCAAACTGCTACTGGCTAAAGGCAACTTCAAGCCAAATCAAATTAAGATAAATAATTCATATTCTGGCTATGCACACGCATAGCATTCATCATAGAGAGAAAACTGGAGAGATGTGAAAAGTTATCGACTGATATGTCGAAGTTTAAATACTCTGGAAAAATCTTCATCTTTTCTTTGGTCACTGACTAGTATACTTCTACAGCTCGTCTCGAGCTTGTCGCATGAGGCGACTTACAGAGAAACTATGGCAGATGACGAGCTTCATCTAAAACTGACTACTTAAGCTCTTAAGTTGATAGGTGAACCTTTATAGGCAGCTTTGACTGCTAAAGATCGTAACAAACTTATAATTCAATTAAATAGTTTATCACATGTGTTTGAAGCATAGTATGTATGGCATCTCTTCTTTTCAACTATAAAACTATTTTCAAGAACTGTTTTTCAAGTACTTTCCATATAGACTAATATAATATGGTATCACCGACTCAGTATTCAGTAGAATATATTTGGCTAAGACCTCCTGTTACTTATATAATCATATATTTTCTTTCAGTTCCAAATATTTATATGAATGTAGTGCGGCCTCAAAATTACAACAAAAGAATAGGCAATATGTATATATTTAAACATAGTTTTAAAACCTAATGTTCAGTAATAGATAGAATGATTGGGACTATATTAACTTTGCTCTCAATAAACTGATAAAGAATATAGTTTAGGCCATATTCAATATGTCTGCCCATCAAACCTTACAAGCTTCACATACGATATCAAATACCCTCAGCAAGTGTATTAAACTGACAGCTCATTAGACATGATTAAAAGAAATTTAAGCGCATGCAGCTCAACAAAATGATGATTATTCGGGTCACGCCAGTCCAAAACTAATCCAATAAAGAAATGCAGCAGCACACAGCTGAGCTAAAAATATCAAACCATGTGTAAGCCATGGCTTCAAACGATTACAGCCTATGCGATTCCCACAGCTTGACACAGATGGATGAGCATGTGCTTCTAAATGCTTGTCAAAGCCCAAATTATCGTTAGATAAATAACTTTAAGCCCGACATGCAGATAAATCAAAATCCAAGTCCAAATCAAAATCAAAATTAGCCAAAGCGCGCATCAACAAAAATGTTATAATCGAAAAAAAGAAGAAGCGAATGAAAAAGAAATGCATAAATATTCCAGTTTGTGGTAGAAAAAAGTTTCACTTTCATTGGCTAACGCCCTAAAACTTTGTGCTTGAAAAAAAAACAACACTAAAATTCCCATTTTATATAACAGCAAAAATAGATAAATATGTAGACGATGCATTAAAAATGTGGCTTAAATGCATAGTTAGCATTTGGTTTTTAATTACAACAAGTTCAACTTCCATTTCCGCACAAGAAAAAATTTCAAAAACCCAAAAACCCGAAACCAAAACCCAATTCCCGCGCATGCTAACAAATTCAAATGCCCATTACATCATACATATATAGAGTTATATATCTATATATACATACATATATATATATGTGTTAGTTTGTGCGTGTGTGGGTATGCGATTACTAATGTCTTTGCCGGCGCTGACAAACACATGTTAATTTCTTGTCTCGTATCTTTCACGTCTTTCACATCTTTCACTCCTCCGCCGTATTATTGATTTCTTTTGGCAAAAAAAAAACATACAAATTTCATAATCACACGCTGTAGCTTGGCGTTGCCGGCTCCGGATTATTATCAGCGCCATAAATTAATCAACACACATACGCGCACACACACGCACACACACACACACACTCCACACACACGCACACCATTTAGCCGGCTGCGCATCTCTTGGAGCGACTGCATATGCAAATGCGCGGGCAACGCTTTGATTTTTTAGCCGGGTCTGAAATTTTTTTGTGGAAGCTGGAGCAGTGCAGACATCATTGGCTGGCTCATGTGCATGGTCCAAGTTAAAGGCATTTATTTAATTTTATGTTTTTATTATGCATTTGGCCACCAAACAACAATTTCTTGTATTTTAATCGCTAGCCAAAAAAAAAAAAAAAAATGCCAGCGGAGAAAGTGAAACAACAAGCAAACGCTGCATGAGGCGCGCCTACTTCCACATTTAGTTGCAATCGATCAGATGGAGCGCCATAACCGCGGCCAAGCCCAGCGACTGGAAATCTGGAACAAATATGTTTTTTTGCTGAAATATATTGAAAACAGTGTATGTAACATTACTAAATCTGAATTCATTATGATAAGCGAAGAGGCCATAGAGATCGATACAAGTTTCAAATATCTTACGCGTCTTGAGTTGTATAATATTTAATGCTTCATTTTTATAAAAAATTGTTTATATTTGATATGATATTACTTACTTATGTATTATTTAGTTATCGATTGTTATAGCTATCTCTCTCTTCGCCACTCTTTTTCTCTCCCCCTCTTTATGCCAATTAAAATATTTCTGATGTTAGTCATGGCAATCAGATAATCTGTATAATCTATATCGCAGCCCATATTAATTATGGAAAACGTTTTAACGTTAAAAATTTAAAAATTTTGAAATGTTTGTCAAATTAAGATGCGTTAATTGTGAGCCCCCTTTCACCTATCGCTCCCTCTCTCTCTCTCTCTCTTTATCTCACTTTGCCCAGTGTTCGAGCTGTCACCAAATTTTATTGTGAATTTAGAAATAATTTTCACTAATTTTTATTATCAATTATATAAGGGGTTTTTTTTATTGCCCATATTAAGAGGCGCCATAAATTCAAGACTTTGCAGTTTATAAATCAACAGATTTTTATAGACATTTCCCTAAAGCTCAAAATGGGGTATATTAAAAGGTTTTATGAAGTTTAGGTTCGATTTATGGTTCAATAATAACCCAAATTCAATCACCTCCATTGTTCCAGATTTTAGTTTAAGTATTTTAAGAATTCTCTACATATCTTTATAATAAATTGCGCTTTGTACAGAACATATTTTACAATAAATATGTATACATATGGAAGATG
This sequence comes from Drosophila anceps, assembly GCA_035045945.1. Taxonomy (NCBI): domain Eukaryota; kingdom Metazoa; phylum Arthropoda; class Insecta; order Diptera; family Drosophilidae; genus Drosophila; species Drosophila anceps. The sequence goes on from JAWNON010000073.1 coordinate 3,526,153, forward strand.
CGCTAGATTTGAATTATAGGATCATCATTCATGACTAGAGAAGGAGGTATTAGGCCAATCCTCCTATATTATATAGGTATAAAGCCAATTTGTTTATTTATGTTATGTAACTGAAAAAAACCCCAATAAAAATCTGTTTCTATTTAAGCAAATCTCAAATAAAAATATGATTTTAAAAATTTAAATTTCCATTTCGAATCACTATCCACTTAAATATAAAATAAAAAATCAACTCTGTTAAAATCAAAGACAGTTTTCAACTTTATTTGAATGTTTATTACAAGTATTACATTTTACATATAGTCATATAGGTTGTTTGTTTTTTCTTTTAGGTATTTCTTTTCGCACGAAAGACAAGACTTTTTTCCTTTAACACTAACACTTCTTGTTGTTCCTCTTCATCATCTTCTTCTTCTACTACTTATTGTTGTTTTTCTTGTTGCTTAAAAGTTAATAAATGTAGATTAGCTGTACTCACAACTTCTTGTTTTTCGTTTTTGTATTTGGTCTTAATGAACAGATTAGTTGGTTTCCTTCTCTATAAATAAAGTTATACAATATTATAATATTTTATATATATATATATATATTACTTTATAATTTTTTTGTGAAGATTTTGCAAGAATTTTATAGTTTTTTTTATATTTATAATTTACTTTTCTCTTTTTAATTTTGCAAAATCTTCTAACAAAATGTGAGGGCAGTTGAGGAAGAGAGGGGCACGACGCAATGCAAACAATGTGCATGATTTAAGATTTTTTATTTATTTATGATTATATATTTAATTATTATTTTATTTATGTGTCTTCGTTGTTTTTATGTTTATGTTTTAATACTGGATGTGTTATTAAAAGTGTTTATATAGATCGCTTAGGCTTAAGACTCTTGTTTTTATTTATTATTTCGTACGATTTTTGCCATATTCTTTTATTTTTAGTTTTAGTTTCTTAGTTATTTCATTTAGTTTAGTTTTTAGTTAAAGCATGCACATTGTTGCGACGAGAATTGTTTTTCACAAAATACAATTTGACATAATGCAACTTAACGCTTAATCTGTGCTGTTTACTGGGCAAATTAATTATTTCATTAAAAACTATTGTACAAAAGAATTTCATTTCATAACATGCAAATATATAAACTGTGTATCTGAATGTATTTGTGATAAATTAAAGAATTGTTGTGTAATAAAACATAAGTTAAACAATAACCAAACTGGGTGAACATTTAAACAACACGCTATTCATAAAGATGCTCAGTTTTTTTAAGCCAAATGCCAAAACGAATAAAAACTGAGCATTTACAAAATGGTTTTTAAACATTTAATTATAATAATTAACGATTATGTAAATTGTATTTTCTTCATTATCAACTAGAAGCCAACAACTGGCCACAATTGGCCACAATTCAAAGCAAAACACATATGGTTGCCACAAATTGTGGCACAATTGGGCTGCAACAAATTTCAAGCTCTCCATTATTTGCAATTCACAAAGTGCCTGAGAAAATCGGAATTTGTGAATTCAAAAGTTAGCAAGAAATTTGTTTAGCTGCACAATTAGTTGCTTGATCGTTGTAATTGTTAAGGCTTACACATAGATATTTTGTTTCCTTTTTATATATTATATATTATTAATAATAGTATTATATAGATTCATTATTCGACGAGTTCCATCATACATTTTACCACAAGCAGCAGCAGTTCTTATGCTCCGTTTACTGGCTTTGAAAAAATAAATTAAAAATTTTCACAAGCGTGTGCAGTTTACAAATTTTTGTGTTTGTTTCCTAGTGTTTTTTGTTTTGTTTTGTTTTAAATATGTGGCAAACAAATTTTTGTATTTATTTTTTGAAAGCATTGCATAAGCCTCTTTACAGCCGCATGCAGTTAATAAATTTTTTTTTTTAATACAATTTGTTCATCAATTCAATTCAAGTGCCTAATGAGCGTTCATCCTAAATATATATATATATATATATATATATATATATGTATATATATTTAATATATAATGTGTGTGAGTGTGTGTGTGCAGCAATATTATACATTTTGATTGATAATTTATTTATATTTAATTATGTTTAGTTGTGGTTCCTATTCTGTTTTCAGTTACAGTTACAGTTTTCTGTTCAATACGTTTCGATTATTCATTTTAAAGCAACAAATAAAATAAATATAATAACAGCAGCTAACGCAGTCTGCGCATTGTATTTTTATAAAACAAATATTCAAGTTAACAATGCACATCGCGCACACTTGCACATAAATAAATAAATAGGTATTAACTAATAATTTGCTATTTCAAAAATTACTGTTGTTTGCTTTGACTTCCTTACATTTTTCTTGCATACTTTAATTCTTAACCTTTTTTTTTGCACACAGCTTTTGTTTTTTTTTCTTTCTTTCTTTTGTTACTTCTTCATTTCTCGCATTTTACTTTGTTTTTCATTTTTTTTAGGTTTGATTTGTGGACGGGTGTTTTTTGTTTTGTTTTTGTATTTTTCTCTTTGCTTTTCATGCACTTGCGCACATAGCAATAAACATAAAAAGAATACATAAATTGCAGTTAATTAGTTTGGCTTATTTCTTGGCATTATTCAGGCCCAGTTCGCTTAATATTTTGAGTGCATTGCGTGCGGCTGCATTCTGAGACTCCTCGCAGCTCTTGCCCACGCCATGGCAGATCTGCGGCGGCGTTGTCGAGAGCGTGACTATTGTTAAAAACTCATTATGATTACCCTTAGGATAGTCCGAAAAGTTGACCTAATTAATGAAGGAGAGAGAGAGAGGGAGAGAATGAGTTTCACTCTAGACATATATTTCTACTGCAGCTACTCACCTCGAAATCCAATAGTTTACTTAGATATATGAGCTGCTCTTTCATATGCACACCACCGCCGCTTCCATTGCCTCCGCCACCACCTGCACCACCGCCACCATTGTTGTTACCATCGCCACCACCGCCGCTGGCATTGCTACTGGCTCCAGGCGCATTACTGCTATTGCTGCTGACGCCGCTTGTATTGCTACCTGTCGAGGTGTTCAGGCTGCTTTCATTGGCTGCTTCATGGGCATGGGACTCATTGCTGCTACTGCTGCTGTTGCTATTGTTGTTGTTTGTGTGGCTGTTGCTGTTGTGAGTACTCTTTTCTCCTGTTGCTGTTGCAGCTTCTGTTTTGACATCCTTGTCTTTAGCCGCCTCCATATTGGCTTTGACCACAACTACCGCATCTTTCTTTTTCGCTGCCGTGTGAAAGTCAAATTAAGTAAAAGGACAAAACTAATACCACATTATGTTTTGACTTACGTTTCTTGTTCTGGCGCAGTATAAGAATGCCGGGCACAGGACCCACAGGCGTTGAGACCATGGGCACATCAAGGCCAACAGTTGGCTCTATAGTTAGCGCAGCTGCTGGCACAGCTGTCGTCGCAGCTGTCAGCACATTGTGTTCCATGGGGTGCTCCATTTCCCCAACGCTATGCTCCGAACTCTCCAGCAATTCCAGCAAGGCTATAAGAGAGTCAACATTAGCATACGTCATGCATTTATAATCAACTCTAACTCACCCTGGGCGGAACTGCGTTTAGCCTGCTTTTTGCTGTTGCCAGTGCCGCGCGCTGTGCGTCCGCTGGCTGAGACCTCCATGACGAATTCACGTCGCCTGCACGACTCGTTGCCATTCTTCGCAATAAGCTCAAAGATGGGCTCCTTTTCCTTGCGCGTCTGCTGCAGTTGTATGAGCTTCGTAATTGGATTCTCAGCATCATCCAGGTCCACCGCAGACTTTTCCTTTTGATGTGCACTCAAACGTTTGCGTCGCTCCGGCTTGACAAGAGGTGTGATAGCGGCCGCTGTCATGCCTGTGGCAGCTGCCGTCGCTGCAGCACTACCTTTGCCGGGCGTCTTCACTTTGATGCGCTTCATGGGCGTCTGCTTCGTAGGCGTGAGCGGTGGCAATTTCTGCAATTCGGCCAGCATCTTTTCCGCTGCACGTTTCTTTGATATCTTTTTGCCATTGCCCTCGCCCTCGCTCACAATGGAGCCAACAATGCAGGCTGTAATGAAGTTTTTCATGTGCGCCGGACCCTCTTCGCGCAACACTTTGAAATGCACCGTCATGTTGCGTCTGATGCCGATTTCGTGCACCTGCGATATGGGCGATTTCTTGTCACCCTCATCCATAGAATCGTCCAGCGCCTCGTCTGTTGCGCTATTCGCCTGTGTTTTGAGCACTTGCAGCGCTCTCGCCGCTGCATCGTGCTTGGCCTGCTGCAGTGTCCGACCAACTCCCACGAACTTTTGCTTGCCCACGAATAGGGTTATTTTGCTGGGGGTAACAGGCAGGGCGGGCGCATAGGGTCCATGCGGTCCGGCCAACATATGCGGTCCCAGCGCTGGAGCCAAAGTGAAGCGTGATTGATATTTCGGCGCATACGGACGCTGATGACCGTAGATGGCGCGTTGCGTCTGCATCGCCACATGATGCGGATGCATGGCTGCTGCTGGCAACACAAAAGTACCATTGGCATTGCGACGCAATGCGAATGGCGGCGGTGGTGGTGGCGGCAAACCAGGCGCCGGTGTAGGCAATAATGGTGTGGCATATTCTGGTGGCAGCATTTGTTCTGCAGGCGGCATTTGCGTCGGATCCAGTAGATAGTAGGTGCGCTGACCAAGCTTCATGGCCAGCGCATTCAGCTCAACGGTGGGCGTGATGTGGGTGCGCGTTGAGCTGCTCTCATCATTACGGCGTATCTTTGGTGGCGGATGCTTGTATTTGGTCTCTTCAATGGCCTTCGAGGCGGCCAAATGCTGGGCTTTCTTAATTTTGAAACCATCTGCCGAGTACTCCTCCTCGCCCAGCTTTAAGGTGACTGTGAATGTTTTGCAATGGGCCGGACCGCGTTCGCCCGTCAAGCGATATTGATGTGTGATCTGTGGGACATATAACGAAGATATTAATATATCTATATATAAATATAATCAGTTTTAGCTGCTTACCTTGTTGTACCTGGCCAGCTCGTTGACTAGACACATGGGCGTCTTGTCCTTGCCATTGCGTCCCGCACTGCCATCCTCATTGGACAGCGTGCCAGCGGCATCCAGATGCTCTGCGCTGCTACTGCAATCGTCTGCCTGTGCTGCCGACGTCGGCGATGGCTCACAGCAGTCTGGCGTCTCGTCGGGTGCCAGTTCACAGATCTCCTCATTGGCTAAGACAAGGTTATCGCCATTGCTGCTTCTGCCCACCATGCGCAGTGAGAGTTCAGCGGTTGTAGCAGCTGCTGCTGTTGCTGTTGTTGATGCTGCAACTGTTGCTACTGGTTCTGTGGCTGACACGGGCACCTGACCATTGACCTTGGCCGTGCGGTAGGTATTCTGCATAATGGCTTTTGACGAATTTACATAGCTACTACTGTTGCCACTTCCGCTATTGCTACTGTTGCTATTATTGTTAGCACTATTATTGTACTTGGAGGGCTTGGCACTGCTCAGATAGAAATGCGGCTGTTTGCCGCTCTGCAACGCTGGCGGCGGCTGTGACGCATAGCTGCCCAAATGTGCCATATGGTGTGGCAACTGACCATAACCAAGCGCCGTTGGATGATTGAAGCCCTGTGGAGTTGCTGGCGGCGCTGCCTGATTGCATTTTGCTAAATGGCCATTGCTGAGATGTTGATGTTGCTGTCGTATCTTTTGCATTTGATTACTATTGGTGTTGTTCTTATTACTGATGGTGTTGTTGTTGTGATATGCGGCATTCAATTGGGGTTGTTGTTGCTGCTGCTGCTGCGCGAGGACGTGAAGATGCTGCTGCTGCTGTTGTTGCTGCTGCTGCTGCTGCTGCTGGTGTTGCTGATGATGGTGATGATTCAGGCTGCAAGTGCGTATAAAATATAACGGACTTTGATAAAAGAAACAACAGCATTTACTAAATAGTCTTAACAATTCGCATCAATTGTGTACCATAATTTTGATATTGAAAATTTAGTTATAACAACTGTCTATGGCTGCTATATTAAAATGTACCATATTTATATTTCTCTATACCCTATAAAAAAATACGACTCTATAAATATTCAACAAATGTTTGTTGGCTTTAAAAGACGCTCATAAAAAATTGGCAACACCTGCAACTTCAAAACTACGCTAAAATCAATCAGGTTTGAGCAAGAGTAGAACTTTTATTCTGTATTGTGAAAAAAGTTAGTAATTAAATTTGTTGAATAAATCTATAAATAATGAAAAGCCAATCTGATGTGTCTTAAGCAAAGCAAATTTGAACGCCGTTCAAAATTAAAAAAAATATATAAAATAGTTCAAATATTAAAAAAATATTTAGAAATATAAATAAGAAAAATTGTGTATTAAAATAAAATAAAAAAGTGATAAAAATTAAAAAAAAAAAAAGACAAAAATAAAAAAAACGTAAACATTTAATTTTAGCTAAACCAAAATTGAAACAATAAAAAAAATAATAACAAAATAAAAAATAATGAAAAACAATTACAATAAAAATAAAAAAAGTCTTTATAGTTTCAGCAAAAACAAAAAAAAAAAATATTTAAAAATAAACAAAATGTAAGTATACAAAATTAACCTATTTTATATTTTTTATGAATCCTAATATTTCAGAAAACACAAAAACTTAATTTCTGCATAAATATTTGAAAAAGAAAAATCTATAAAACATAGTGTCTACAATTAATTGATATTTTCTATAAAAATTGTTCGTTACATTATGGAACTAATTCGTTCTTCATCACTGTTTAGTAAATATAAATTTCTTTTGAAATTCTAATACATTGAGAATCGTTTTCTAGAACTTTTGCTTTTTTTCTAACTACTATTCTAAGCTTGTGAAATGATAAACTTGAACTGCTCGAGCGCACACAAAGTGCTGGGGCTAAGTACATAAAATGCCATATTGAGTGGCCATCGAAAACAAAAATAACAAAACAAAAAGAAAACACACGGTCAAAGGCAACACAGCGGTTTCGGTTCACCCTTTGCGCCACGGCCCTTGTTACTGTTGTTGTTGCAGCTACAGACAACAGCGGTAAGGCCTGAACAATGGCAGAAATCCCTAACAAAGCACAAAAGCCGCATTCTTTTACGCATCGTGTCATTTTTCGCCAACTGTCAGCTTCAATTGAGACGCACCTACCCAAAATCCAGATAGAGTTAAGGCGAGAGTGTGTGTGTGTGAGAGAGAGAGAGAGAGAAAGAGAATGGACTTACACATGGAAATCCTGCAAATCTGCGGATGACCACTTCTTGGCCAATAAACCTCTATGTATTAGTAGACACTCGTCGAGTTAATTTGCAATTGTTAAATCTATTAAGAAATTATCACAGCGACTTGAGCTTAAACAAAGCTGTTTAAGTGAAGTGCAGTGCTCAAGTAGCTGTGAAATATCAAATGACAAACAGGAAACGGAACTGAATGCATTTCGTAATTGGATTATTTCAAAATATTGTGAAATTAGAAAGAATTTGCAACTAGTTGAGAGTTTACTATTTGAGTTTGTGATACATATTTTATAAATTTTCCGGCCATAGTGCGAGAATGCAGAGCCGAAAAAAGTGTGTTTTTGATATAACTTTTTTTTTATAAATATTTATAATTATTTGGTTACATTATAGATATGCACATTGATCTAATTTAAGATATTTTTCTTATTGAATTCCATTTGGACAAATTTTATCTATATTATCCAACAACTTCTTTCTGTGAAAGTTTCTAATATAGAACATATTGGAAAATTGCTTGGCATTTAGAAAAATCATCTACTTTTCCATTGTAGAATGGAATAGATACATCTAAGATGAAGAATTCATATGATTGAACATATCATATTATAGATAAGTATTTAATATATCTTACTTGTTTACAATTATGCTTTCGACATAGGCTTTTAAAGAAATACCTTAAACTGTATGCTTTAAGCAATTGTTTACTCTTCAATGAATTTAAATTCTATTGAAAAAAAGGAAAAGTTTGAGCACTGCACAAGTTATTGTCTTTATACTTCATATAGATTTTCAAGACAGATTTCAACACTATTCGTAAGATCATTTCTTGTACTTTCTCAATGATTTTTTAAGGAATTTGCTTGCAATATTTAACATTATTATGAAATACAATAAGATTTCAGATAAACAAGTTAGGCAGCTTTTCACACGGTAGAACTTAGAGATCTTCAATAATAAAACAATACATAAATAAGTTATTTATGGAGATATGCAAACTTTTAGCTTGTTAATCATTTTGTTATATAAATTCTATGTCACAATGCACTTTCACAACTGTTTGCCGAATTCAGCCTTAAACAAATATTTTCTCTCTTCTTTTCTCTGTATATAGATTGGCCTGCTAATAGCTCACTTTGTAATGCAGTTATCAAGCATTTGGTTATTAGAAATGCTCTCATCATCACCTGACACAAATCTTTTACATGCTTTAGCATAAAACAAAACGTTAACTTCGAAACGTTCGCAACGGATGCGAGACGAACAGCGACTGCAGAGCAACTGGCGGGTCGATTAGGTTGAACTCTGAGCGAGAAACATCTGATCGTGTACAAAAGGCGACAAACTGAGCAAAAAAAATATATATGTATATATAAAATAAGAGAAACTGGCGAATCCTAACGAACGTCAAGGATAATTGTAGCCTGCTGATGTTGTTGCTGTTGATGTTGTCGCTGGAAACCCGTTATCGAGCGGAAGTCATGCTGAGCGCTAAAGAACAAAGACCCACTGAAATTATAATTTATGAGTTGAGAAAATGGGATGATGAGTCTCACAGGCGATTGTCAGTGACAGGAATTAACATAATTGCCGCAACGTATGAAGAAAGAAGACCAAGGAGCCTAGACAAGACGGCGTCGTTACCCAAATAAGCTAAGAGTATTGCCACCATCTACATAGCATCGCTTACCGTCCATGTTCCCGTTGCGGTGGCGGCTGTTGCTGTAGCTGTTGCGGCTGCTGCTGTTGCTGCGGTTGCTGCTGCTGTTGTTGTTGTGGTGCAGTTGCTGTTAGTGCGCTCAAATGTTGCTCCATGCCGGGAAATGGCAATGCCAAATGACTGTGATGCCGTAAGTGTGGAGCTGCATGCACATGATGCTGCATGATCCTACTTTGATCCTCCTTGGGTTGTTGTAGTTGTAGTTGTTGTTGTTGTTGCTGCTGCTGCTGCACAGCTGCAATGCAATGCAATGGTAAAGAGCGCGTTAACAATGCAAATATTTTTATTGGCAACACAATGCAAACAAATGGTGTCTCTTTGTCTTGCAATTGTGCGTGGAGTTTTTAGCAACATGTAAACTGCAATTTAAAATGCAATGCAGCACAAGAAGTAGAAGTAGAAGTAGACGTCGAAGGCGAAAGAGAGCGAGACAAGGAGACGCGCCTAAATCAAATTGTGACAGGCAGTAGGCAGAAGGGGCGCATTCTGCAACCACCAAAGGGAGTTCACCATTTGGCTGCATGCACCCTACCAATTGCCCATATATCTAAATGTCTTGTTGCACTTTTCTAGTTTCTTATATGTGGTTGTTTTTACTGTTGAAATTCGATAAAATGCAGCTGCAATTTGATCAAATCAGGTTCTCGCTCGCTCACTCACTCGCTTGTTCGCTCATTCGGTCGTCCATTGCCCCCCGTTGGACTACGCCACTGTCGCATATGGCATAACAGTTTCAATTTGTAGTTGTTGTGCATTTTGTATTGATGCCGCGCACTCACCTTTAAAGTCTTCGCAATGTATTTTTGTACTTTAGTTCGCATGCAGCAGGCCAGTTGCAGCTATAGGGTATGCACATTAGATGTACATGTGAAACTTATTTAACAGCAACAGCAGAGGCGCATGTGACGCTGACAAATAACAACAAATAGAACGACGACAGCGACGACAACGACGACGACGACTTCTTTTTTAGCTGCGTGCCTTGAGACGTTTTTTTTTCTTTTTTATTTATTTTAGGCTTTTTGTTTTGTATTTGTATTTTCTTTTTGTTTTTGACGGTTTAACGACACTTTAGAACTATTTTAACACTTAAATTAAGTTGATGAACGTTTAAAGCTATGTTTTAGCTTTAAGTTTGCATTATTATTGTTAAATATTATAATTTATTAACGTGCGGCAGTAATTTGCACTGTGGCTGTGGATGAAACTCGAAAAATAATAAAGCATTTAGGTAAAGCGGGAAGCGGGGTGCATGTGTGTTGCGCATTTTAGTGTTTGAAAGCGTAGAAATTTAGTGTTGCATGGCGCATGTTAACCAACAGTGCCAATTTGAGTAAATCGGTAAATATGTTTTACAATCGTTCAAATGCAGTATATCAAAAATGGACGCAATAAAAGTTGATAATGATATGGAATTCAAACGTGATAATAGTGTGATTGTATTATTTTTAGCTGACATATCAGAACCCCCAATTGTTCGTGATTGCAAACACCTGAACGTGAATACAGTTATTGTTGATCGCACCATAACTTTTTAAAACGGTACGGATACCATAGCAAAACGCCATGGAGGTGGTGATTCAGGATCTGCAACGTCGCCCGCGATGATTCAAAAAGTGAGGAAGCCATTTGAGCGATATCCACAACATAATAAGCATAATATTTTGAAAATGACAATTTGAAACGAGTATTAAGTATAGTAGTAAAATTTATAGTAGTATATACTAAACATTTTTTCAAAATATTCGGTTTATCGCAGTTTTGCTATTCCACACTTCAATCGCACTTACATGTTTATGAATACAGCTGTATTTATACAAATTAAATGTAGCAAAAGCCCTGTTTTAAAATTCATGTATTTTATTGCATACAATAATATTTGAAGTAATACAAAGCTTGTATAAAATTTTAAATGAGCAATAACTGTGAATGCGTCTAAGTTAAATGGCATTCAACAGGTGTAAATCGTTTATTTAATCACTGTAGTGAGTCAAATGATTAATCATCTCATACACCCACATGGGCTGGTCCAATGGCGTCAGGTGTCCAGCATTCCTAACTAATACTTCAATTAAATTACCAGCTTGCTTCACATAACCAGCTATTTCGCCATCGACCTTCCAAATTCGACGAGCTGCTGTTTTATATTCATCGGCGCCCGGAAATTTCAAGTTTTTCAAAAAATTGCGGATTAACGGATAGGGAATTATAATATCCAGTTGCCCAGCATATATGCACACAGTATAATGGTTCAATAGCTCCTCTATCCAAGGTGCCACACTATCCATCATATCCTTCTTCAGAAATTTCTTGACCTTCTCTATACCATTGAAGGACTTGTTGCCCACATGAATGGCGCGACGATTGACGTTTGTCTTCACAAAGCGGAGAAGTTCTGCAACAAAATCCTCATCTTGACTTTGCAAATAATTGTAATACCAACTGAAGCCCGTCAAGTTCTTAAATAGCGAACCCTTTGGCAAATCGCCCAAGATTAGAGAGTCGAATATATCAGCAGCACAGTCCATGTCCTGCCTCCTAATGCAATCCTCTCCAGCTGCCTCGACCATATGATATTCATTCAGGCCATTATCATCGATGAGTCCCAATTGATACAGATAATCCCCATATTTGAGCTGATTCAAAGGATCGGAGAGACCATTGCCAATGATCAGACCTTTCAGGGGTATATTAACCTGGTGATCCAGGCCAGCTTGAGCCTGGTGTAGATGATAGGCTAAGGCAGGCACATATTTGCCAGCATAGGATTCGCCAGTGATCCAGAAGCCTGACGAATTTCTCCATTCGAATAATTTGTAGAGTTGAACCATTGCTTTATAAAGATTTTCGCCCACATCGTGCTCGTTGCGCGCATATCCTTGATCATCGTCTGTAAAGCTAAAACCGGTGCCCACAGGATTGTCTATGAAGATCACATTGTGTTTGGTAGTCCAGGTATATTTTCGCTTCAGCAGCTTCTTTTGATTGATCACCCTGAATGGACCATTCTCTAGAAAGAGTCCAATCAACGAGGACGCACCAGGACCTCCTTGAAGCCAGAGCAAAACGGGCGCATTATTGGCATTCTGCTCAGCAGGAAAATACCAAAAGAATAAACTGGAATTGTAAACCTCATCCACGGTCAAATAACCCGCATAGCTTTCGACTCTTAGAAATTGTTTACCTACAACGCGTGCCATCTGCTGAACCTGTTGCCTGGGCAAGGATTCATTATTCAATAGAGGCGTTAAGAACAACGGTTCGCCGGGATCACTGTCATGCCTATAGCTATCGACTAGTGAATCTCCTGTTATAAAGCTCCATGCACTGTCATATACAACAGCTGATATTATTAAAAATATGCATTGATTTACAATTTTCATCGGAAATGTTATTTTCGTGTTTGGAAGAACTGCGGTTTAGAGAACTTCGGCTGTGTATTGGTTGTACTCTTAGTCACGGCAGCTTCAATTACTTTTTCTACTACGTCTTCTCTTTTTGTTTTTGTTACTTGAATTTTTGGAAGTAATGCAAATGTTACTTGTTTTCTACAATTTTACAGACTAAATAAAAATTTGATATTGAAACGTTTTTATACACTTAAAAACGATAGATTTTCGATATATATCGTTAAGTTGACCATATATTTGTCCATTTTCAGCTGGTCACTCTTAGCAGCTGTTGGAACAATCAACCAGTTAAAATGGCTGCTGCAACCACATAAATCATTTATTTGCGAAGCGTATTGAGAAGTGTTGTGCGTGTATATAGCACAGGAATTGTAGCTCTACCTAAGCCGTTCGCCAACAACAACCAACATTCCAGTTCATGCGCAAACAATGACGCGCTTCAGCAATAAAACCAACATTATCAACTATAACAACTGTATGCGTAACTGTTACATTTACCTGGCGTTAATTGGCGTCTTTTTGAGCTGTGGTTGTCCGCTGGCAGCATCTATTGCTGTAACCGAGGTAAATTTCATGTCAATCGCATTAAAACTGTATTAGCTGCATGGCAAATGGAAGTGGAATAACATATGTTTTGATTTTGTTTTGTGACGTCACACGCAGGCATATGTTTGTGTGTGTGTGTAGATTAGTAGTAGCTTAGAATAATTTGTGCTACCGTGGCAAAAAATCCAAAACAGAGCTAATTATACGGTCTAATCTTTTCACAGAATGTCGGTAATCAACGTTATCTACAAAATGGTAACAATGACAGTGGGAGCAACATGGAGCGTCTGCACCACATGCTGAAAGGTGTCGGTGCCGCCGAACCGAATTGGCCTCAACGTGCAAAGCAGGAAGTAACCGATGTAAAGACAGAGTTAGCCAAACTGAATACAAGTGAGTAAACCATGTATATGTTTTGCAATCAAGTTATAGCTGTTCTTAATTTTCAGCTTTTGTTTACCAGAATGCCTGGCCCGCAAATAACGTGAAACTCGGCGCCGTAACCGCAGTTAGTTTCGATAAGGTCGGCAATGTGGTCATATTTCATAGAGTCAATCGAATTTGGGGACAGACAACATTCAACAATTCGAACGTATATCAGGAGCGCAACAGGGGACCCATTAAAGAGAACACTGTGCTGGGTCTAGAGCCCGAGTCGGGCAAAGTGCTTTATGCGTGGGGTAAAAATTTGTAAGTTTCGAACAATTACATCTATATAAGATTTGCTGCTGTTTATTGAATGCTTCGTCTTTTACAGCTTTTATATGCCGCACGGCTTGAGCATTGATCCCGAAGATAATGTCTGGGTAACCGATGTGGCTATGCATCAGGTATTCAAGTTTCCACCACGCGGCGAAGGAGGCAAAGCACTTCTTACCCTTGGCTCTGCCTTTCAACCTGGCATTGCCAAGAAATTCTGTAAGCCCACCGCTGTTGCTGTATTGATTAATGGAGATTTCTTTGTTGCGGATGGATATTGTAATGCGCGCATTATCAAATACTCAAGACAGGGCGAACAGATCCTAGTCTGGGGGCAAAATTCCTTTGCTGGCTTCTCCTACGATGTAGCGCCACCCAGTTTCTTTGCAATACCGCATGCATTGACGCTGGTGCCCGAACTGGAGCTGCTGTGTGCTGCGGATCGTGAAAATGGACGCGTACAATGCTTCTACTCGATCAATGGCACCTTTCATTCGCAATACCATAATCCACTCATTGGCGATCGTCTGTTCAGCATGGCCTATACACCTGCAGCAGGTGAGAATTGTCTTAATTTATAAATTTGAAATATTATTGAATGGGCATTTGTTTGCTAGGCGGTGAGCTGGTGATTGTTAATGGACCCACCGCCGAACTGGGTCAAGCGCCAAAGGATTACAACGAAGTGCATGGCTTTGTGATGAGCATGCGCACCAAGCAGTTGGTCTCCAAGTTCGGTCCGAACAATCTACAATTCGAGAATCCACACGATGTGGCCGTCACCGACGATGGCAATTCAATCTATGTGGCTGAACTGAATCCCATGCGTATACACAAATTTGTTCATAAATCGATTGCGAAGCCGGTGTCTTTGTCTGCTGCAAAGATCAGTATCAGCAGCATTAAAAATGAACCAGCAACAGCAGTTATGTCAGAAATAGTTAACAACAATGTTGATGAAGCGCAAACAGCGCATCATCCCAGCGGCAAAGCGATAATGGTCGCATCGATGATGCTTCTCTTTGCTGGGTCCACATTTGCGTTGGCGCTAATTATGGCGCGCCGTCGCAAACGAGGTAATCAAGCGATCAGCTCAATGCCGCCCAGTGATTTGGTCTATCGCCAGCTGGCAGCATCCAATCAAAGTCTGTGCTAACCAATATCATAATGTTTCAGTTCCATTTTCTAGTTGTGTGTAAAAATGTAATTGTTTATTATAAGTTGATTTGTCGTGTGATCTTTACTTTGCCTTCCATCAGTTAGAACTTTTTCTAACGCGATTCTCATTTGTAATCTCCTTTAGTCTTATGCAGCGCTATAAACAAACATACATTTAATTATATCTATATTTTTTATACAAAATACATATACACAGAACTTTATACATATGTAAGAAATAATCTATATACTTAAGTGTCTTTTGTTTATCTTTTTTATTCTTTGATTTCTTCTCAAATTGCAGCGCATGAAATTGATGTTAAGTCAAATGCTGCTGCATGAAAGACCGTGAACTGCATGGCCTGTACATACATCTATATATATATATATATATATTATTCATGTTTTCTGTGTGTGTCCTTTCTATTACTCGATTTTACCTGTTCAATTTTATGATTAAACAGGTTGCCTTCCCTTTGGCACACACAATCGCCGTCATGCTTGGGAGAAGACGGAGGGCTTTAAGCTGGGCGGCCTGCTCGATCGGAATGGTTTTGAGAAGCTCGATCAGAATGCCAGCGATGAGGAGCAGGAACAGGAGACAACATCGCTCTCACATTACGCCTAGTTTTCACACACATACACACACCTGGACCAAGAGACTTATCTATTTTGTAAAGCTAACTAAGCGCCATTCATATAGTTCTAGTTCTAAATACCTCAGTGAATTTATTTGATATGTATATTATTTATTTCATTTGACAATGTGCATACTTCTTTTGACCATTCCACATTTTCTACTCTTGCCAAAATTGCTTTAAGTACACATTATACATATATATTTATATATATATATATATATATATATATATATATATATATATATATATATATATATATATATATATATATATATATATATATATATATATATATATATATATATATATATATATATATATATATATATATATATATATATATATATATATATATATTTGTGCAATTATTAAAAAAATATAAATAAACACACATATTTATATATATATATAAACAAATGTTATCGTTTCTTGTTGTGTATTTTGTCAATACGTTGAAGGCAATATTTTTTTTGCGCTGCTGATAAAACCTTATTACATATCGTATATGGTTATATAATTATATATATATATATATATTCTTATATATATTGAAATCGCAAACTTATTGTCTAATAAGGCCCCTGTGTGGCGTAACTAATTTGCTAGTGATTTAAGATTCTAGTTAATTCGTTATCAGGCTCATCAATTTAGATATCCATTGCGAAAAAGCCTTCATTTTCCTCGGTCACAATGGCATCAATATTGTAGAATACCGCATGCATGAAGATCACGAAGCAGGAGGCGCCCAGTGTCCAAAATAGAACAGCACCGGCGCCAGCCAATAAGAGCAATGGTGCTGCACCCAAGTTAAGAGCCAAAATCTGCTGCTGTGGTGTTACCTGGCAGCCCGCAACACACACATTCTTGTTGAGCGATCGTATCTTATGACAGCCATAGGCAACGGCCGCTATAACCAGTAATGTAAACGGCGATGTAATTCTGCAGCAACAGAAAAAGTAGAACATTATTTAAACAGCTGATCGGATGGAGTTAAATAATCGTACTTACAGACAGTATATCATCAGTACAAAAAATATGAATATGTAGTTGCTTTGGAAATATGATAGATTACGCGAGACACGATTTTTCAGGCGTTGCATGCTGACAGCCGACTTGTAGTTGTTCAAGTTGAAGAACACAGTCCATGGACGCAGCGATCGTCGCACCGAATGCAGCAGCTCCAATGGTGAAGGCAAATTCTGTAATGCGGGTATGCTAAAAAACAGAAGCATATTATTATTATTATATATGTGTTTATATTATACTTTTTCCACTTACTTTTGCAGATCAATATTGATTTTATTTTGACCAGCAGTTGAACGCGACGGCATTTCTATTTCGCCGCTAACATCAATACTTGTTTCGGCCATGTTTAGTATTTTGCCAACGCTCGCTCGAAATTACAAATAAATTTAATTGATTTGCTTGGCCTGACTCAGCTGTGCTTCTTCGGTACCGATTGATGAAGAACTCTTTTGATTTGTTGGCTTCTTTTTTTATCGGCAACGGATGCTGCACTAAGAGATCTGACGTGTTCAACGCTTTGACGATTTACACGTTATTCACACATTTGTAAACAACCGAGCACCACACAAATGTGTTGTTATTTGCCTAAAACATACTATTAATTTTTTGTGACAAAATTTGTAAGCCTTGATCGAGTGTTATTGTTTTTAAACACACAACAAAAAGCAACAACTTGTTCTGATGTGGCAAGCACACAAAGCCTGTCAACTCTTAATCGTACAGCGTAAGCAATGCAAACTCTGTTAAAACAGCTGTTTGGTTTTTACAACACTGTTTGAAAGTAGCGCGACTGTTATCGATGTTTAAATAAGAAAAACCCGGTACGAACTATCGAAATGTGGCCTGAAATTTCTAAAAGTTGCGTAGATGCGCAAAATATTCGTATTTAAAGTGAAGATATATGCGACGATATACATTAAAGAAAAAGACCTCAGTAGACTGTGAACTAAAACAAGCTGACATACGCAGATGGCATTTTTTAATGTGAAGAAAGCATATATGTATATGTAAATCTCTAACAGCTATATCAGAATTATTTGACGAGCAAACTGGCGAAAATTATATAAATATTTTAAATGAATTTGAAGACTTTCAGGAAAGCCCTTCGGTTTTCAAAGCTTGCTTGATTCAACAAAGTATCAAATTAAAAAAAGACAAGAAAAAGTGGACTAAGTTGGCGAAAACGACAGATATAATTAAAAATGCGGCTTGAGACTTGAAAAAGTAGTTCAATATTGCGAACTATTTGTTAATAATGTGAGTATCGATATATTCGAGTTCGAAAATAACCCAGTACCAAAGAAATAAAACGCATAAGTTTTGTGTTTTTTTTTTCGAAGTCTCATGCGACATCATTTAATTTTGTGTGCCGTTACATATGTGTAGCAACTTGAAAACGCATTGTGAGAGACCTCGATTATATATTTTTACATTAATAACTGTATAGCAATATATATATATATATATATATATATATAGATATATATTTATTTTGTTCATATAAGATTTTTCATTAAATTCTTTGTCAAACTGCAGTTTGTACGTACACCAATATATATAGATATATATTTAGGTAAATACATTTATAATAATATTTTGATTCAATACAATGCAAATTACATTTACTTTTTTCATTTGTCTTTCGTTTTTCTGTTTCGTATTTTCTTTCCTTCATTTTTTTTACTGTATTTTGAGTTTGCCATTTTGTCTTATGTATATATATTATATAATCACATCTATAGATTTTTTAAAGAATATTTGTCTTAGTTATTTTCATTTATTGTTTTTACACTGAAACACATTTAAGTATATGCTTTAATCGTAGACATGCTCATGCATAATAATAATTAGCATGAATATTTTTCGCTGACATTCAATTAGTAACTTTCGAAATCTTTTTCTTTTATGCTTTTTGCTGTGTATATTAAATTATACTATGAAAACAACAACAACAAAACGAAGCTGCAAATGTGTACAGTAAATTGTTTAAGTGTGAGTTAGATAAAGATAAAGAGATAAAGATTGTGTAATTTAGCTACTCGTGGCTAAATGTTTTTGCTTTGCTTTGTATTTGTTAAATTGGGCTCGAATAATAAGTTTGAAAATACATTTCAAAAAAGATTTATCAAGTTACCATTCATATACACTAAATGTGCTCAAAATTTATATTTCATACATGTATATATATTTATATATGTATATATATATATATATTTATATTTAATAAATATTTTTTTTGATATACTTTTCTTTATTATTATATATTTGTGTCATTGTTTGCGCGTCAAATTTGTCTCTACATCTGGTTGGACTATATAAATATATAGGTTTTTTTTATATAATATTTGCAATTGTCTAAGTCTCGTAAGCATTTGATGGGCGGTATCTAAAAGATATAGACATATATATATATATATATATATATATATATATATATATGTTATCTATATATTTGCTAAGTAGCTGCCGGTGTGAGATGCTTTATGTTTTATACTTTCGTTTTTTTTTTTTTTGTTTGTTTTCCGTTTGTGTTTTTCTCGATCGAGTGAACTTGTACACATAATAATAACTGTTAATACATTTATGAATATACCATATGAATATTTTTGATTATATATATATATATATTGTATACAAATATATGCACTATATAGTTTTAAATGTGCTTCCAAAAAGATTCTGCTGTTTACACTCAAAACAAAATGAACAATTAGTTTTATTTTTTTTTTTAATGACTACAAATCTGATGCCTACTGCTTGGCTGAAAATCTCAAACATTCATATATATTATATAGATATAGATATATATTTATGTTGTATGGTTTATGGAATATGTTTAATCTGTAGCTTGGAAATTCGCTTGGGTTTTGCCTATAGCATTTTAGTTTATTTTGGCTTTTTTGTTTTTCTCTTTAGGTCTCTGGTAAACTCTAGTTGAGCTGCTGCCATATTAGATGACAATAGCAAAATGTATCCAAATATTTTTAGCCACCGATTTAATACATTTATATAGAATATTATTTTGCTTCTTTGTTTTGTTTTTTTTTTTTTTTGTTTTTATGTTTCGAATCAAATAACTTTTGATTTGCTAGTTCAGCAAAGTTTCTTTGTTGGTTTTAACTTCATTTTAGTATTTTCTGTTGTATTTTTTTGAAACGCACAAAAGGACGTTAAGAAATGTTTGTTTGAAATATATTTTTTGTGTGTTTGGTTTTATTTGTTGCAGCTCGCTTAGAGCCCGATTTCACGCATGGCCCGGTACAGGCAAGGATTCTTCAAGCATTCGCGCGGTCCCAGCTGTCGTCCGGGCGTGCCGCGCAGTATCATCAAAACGGAGCGAGCCGAGGCCTGGCACTCGTTGCTGCTGCCACAAATGGTATCCGCCTCGGCCAGGTATTGATAATCGCAAGCTACCTGAGAGGCGCCCTGTAAAAGGTAATGTCAGTGTAAGTAGGACAATTACTCAAATTTCTCTCTCCTTCTCACAGCTCACTCGTGGCTACTTACACAAAGATAACAAATCTGATGCACGCCACAGAGCGGCATCAACTCCTGATTCAAATCGCCCGAGATGAGATCAACGCTGCGACAACGCTCTGCCATGGACTCAATGATGGGGCACTGATTGGAGCCAATGATGTAGTTCTTGTTGCCCAAGTAGGCATCATTCAGTGTCTCGTATCCAGCGCTCTGCATGCCCAAACTCTCATCCATGGTGTTCGGCTGCTCCGGATAGCGCATATAGCCACTGCGCTTCTTCTTCAGCTGCTGTGCATCCCTAAATGTTTTTTTGTTGATTAGCTATTGTTTTATGCTCCCACTAAGCCGACTGCACTTACTCCGCCTGCTGTTCGGCCTGCTCCTTCTTGACGCCGTAACGCTTCTTATTTGGCCACTGGCTGTCAAGTGAGTTCTCCTCGGACTCCGGCTCGATGACATTGCGTAGTAGATGATTTTCAGCATCCACAGATTGACGCAACTTGTCCAGTGCTCGACGCATCTTCTCCAGGCTGTAGGCGGTGGCCAGGCGTGAGAGCACATGCTCCTTCAGCTTCCTTATCTCCTCCTGGTTCTTGATGCCCTCGTGTGCGCCCGTATACTTGATGGTCTCGTCGATAATGAAATCTTCAATGGATTGCAGTTTCTTATCCATGCTCTCCAGCTTCTCAGGATCAATATCGCGTTTTTTCTTCTTCCGCTCCTGCTCATCCTGCTCCTCATTGTTGTTGCTGTTGTTGCTGTTGCTGCTATCATCGCTGCGTTTCTTGGATTCGACACTGGAAGTATAGATTAAATCAGTGTTAGAGAAGCTTTGCGTGATCTCCTCTCACACTTACTCTGCCAACTGCTCGGATTTCTTCTTGCGATCAAGCCCAAAGTATTGCGACCAATCGATGGACTTTTTGGCGCGCAGCATCAAATGTCCGACACTTGGTCCATGCACATGATTCGCAGCACGTTTCTTCTTGCGTCGTCGCTCGCCAGCATCGCCTTCGCCCTCGCCCTCTGCCTCGGCATCCTCATCGTCGTCGAACTCATCGTGATCATCCTCATCGGAGCTCTCCTCGCCCTCGCCCTCACCCTCATGCTCGCCATACTCCTCGTCCGAGTGATGCTCACTGCGCTTGTGATGATAGCCCGCATGTCCGTGCGAGATCGATTCACCGGTGCCAGCGGGCTTGGCTGGCGCCTGTGTCGGCGCCTCCTTCGGTGCTGCACTGCTCACATTCACGCGCTGGAAATTTATCTCCAATCTCATGTCACCCAAAGCGGTAGCCGTGGCAGCCGCTGTCTCCGGCTGATGTGTAGTCGAAGCTGCCTTTAGCTGCTCCTCCGTCGAACGTTTCTTCTTCTCCTCCGGCTGCTGGTCGTTCAGTGGCTTGCCGAACAGCTCACTCAACTCCTGGGCCACACGCTCATCTGTCTTGGCTAGCGGCGATTCACCCGCTGCACGCTTGGCCACTGGAAAACGCTTCTTCTTATCGGCATTGTACGGCAGCCACGGCAGCACCGGATACGATCGTTTCTTTTGCATGAGCAGATAGTAGGGCGGCATGCGCATGCGTTTCTTTTGCTCAAACAGCTGCTGTTGCGGCTGCAGCTGCTGCTGCTCCTCCAGCTCATCAGGTTCGCCATTGTTGTTGTTGCTGTTGCTGTGGATCTCGTTCTCCTGCTGCTGATATTTCTCCCAGAGCTGACGCAGTGCCAACTTGTAACGCTCCTGTCGCTCATGCTCGCTGGCCTCCTCGATCTCCCTCAGAAATTGTTCAGTTAGCTCGCTGTGCGTGGGATCTCCGCTCAGATTTTCACGTTCACGGAAGACAGATGGAGCAGACTCTATATATAGAAGAGGATGTGTGTGTGTGTGTAAAGGAGAAGCAAATGCGCGTGTCAAGAGTTTGACCCTTTCGTTAAGGCACATGGCTAGGCGACAGGTTGCATTGATAGACAGCCAGTCGGCCCGCGTGCCACGACTATAAATTCAGCTTGTATAATTAATTCGTATGTGTGGGCGCCCGTGTGTGTGTGAGGGTGTGCGACTTATGGGCACGCATCAAGTTGGCGACCTTTCAGGCCATTAAATCAAATGACAGGAAGGCTGGCAGGATGCTTGTGCCCGCTTCCAGCTCATTGCATTTATCATTCAACTAAGAGTTGAGCCTAAGTCCACACACACAGACACACGCACGTACGCACACACTTTCACACAAGTTAATCTGAACTAAGTGGTTTTAGCTGCAAAAGCAAAAAAGCATTGTTATCCCAATCCATTTGTGGCACTCAAGTGGACACGCATATATAGCATAAAACTCAACTCAACTAAACTCAAGTCAAAATGGCCGGCCGTCTCTAGGTAGCTCTACTTACCGTACTGCTGCTCATCACGCTCCCTAAAGTTGGAGGATGAACGCTTGCGCTTGTCATCCACAAACAGATTGCTGGGATTCGATTGCTGCTCGCGCTCATCATCGAACTCGTAGCCATCGAATGGTGGGCCGCCTAGGGCGCCCTGCTCGTAGTTCTCTCGCTCATTCTCGCGCTCTAAATACTTGGCAAGTGCTTTGTTTATTCTATGGCGATTCCGATTCTTAAACTTGTTGCTGGTGCCGGTGCCAAATAAATCGCTATCTGCAACTGTGCATGGAGATAAATACCAAAAAAAAAAGAAAGAAATAAAAAGAGAAAATTAAAAAATAAATAAAAAGAAAAATGGAAGGAAATGTGAAAGTCAAATGCTAGCGGATGTGTATATAAATATATATGTGTGTGTGTGTGTGTGTGTTTGAGTGCAGGAGACATGCCATGGGTCACGTGCTCTGTTACATGCGGGATACAGCTGATGCTGTTACTCTATCCACAACCGCCTCTAGTTCCCGCTTTCTCTCTTTGTCCTTTAGCTGACTCTGCTATCAGTTACGAATTGGCTTCTCTCGCTTGCCCTGCAGCTGACAGCTGTCCTATCCTGTCCTGCCCTGCCATGCCCTGCCTCGCCTCGCCCTGCCTCGCCCTGCCCTGCCTTGTCCTTTCCTGACTTGCCATTCCGGCTTAACTTGAGCTTATGCGATTCAACCCACGTTAAGTAACACACACAAGTTCCACGTGGTTGTGCATTGGCATTTTTCATTACAAAATATCATTTTATCGTGGCCTTATTCAGCAGTGCGCAGCAGAGCTATGCTTGCTATTTAAAGTTATGTTATTTATTTAAAATTAAAAATGCAATTATCGACATTACTATTGCAAAAGATTTGCTTTTAATTTAATTATTGCATTATTTGATTTTCTGATTATCTCTATATATCTATATATTTGTCTGCCTTTGTCTCTCTCAATTTCTCTGTACTTGCTTTTCTGTCTCTCAATCTTTCTCTACCATACTTTGTCCTAACTCAACTAAATTCTATATTCATAAAATATCTTATTTATATTATACTCTTATTATTATTTTCCTAGCATAATATCTAAATAAATATCTCCCTTTGCTCCATCTCTTCATTTCCCCATTTTGCGAAAATAGCCAAAAATACTTGCAGTTTCTAATAAATAAGTTTTAAATACTGTGAATATATTACATTACATATCAATTTTGTAAGTGCTTGAAGCTGATCTAAATGGCTTAGAAGGGATACATTAATCAACATTGTGCTAACCGAGTGCAGTTCAGTTCAAGGACTCTTCGAGTAGGGATATCTGTGGGATATATTCTGTGACTTGTCTCTCATAGATCTGTTACCTACTCAATGCTAATTATTGAACTTCTTAAATGCTTAGCTGTTTCTGAGTGACATGGTCTATGATAATTGCCTGCTGTGATTGCCCAGCTGCTCAGCTTCAGTTGATAAAACACTTACCTTCATCCCAGTCGTCCAGTTGGCCAGATGGGGGCGGAGCGTTCAATGGAAACTTGGCAGCCTCGCGGCGATGCAGTTCATCGACGGCCGCCTGCAGTGAGTAGGCGGCGCGTTGGGGCGTGGCCAGGACAATGCCCAGCAGCAGCAGCCCCAGAATGGCACCAGCATCAACAAATTGGCCGGCCATGGCAACAGCTGCCTTATAACTGCCTCTGTTGCTGTCGTGAAAGGATCAACGCATTAATATTATTTTATGCCCGGCACGTTTCAGGTTCGCATCGGTGTAAAAGGAGCAGCCCCAGTCGCGCAAATAAAAAATTATAAAAAACTTTTAATTACATTTGCACTTTAAAGCAAAGTCAGGTGCAAAGAGGGTCTTTCTCTCTCTGTGTGTGTGAGTGTGTTTGTGTGTGTATGTGTGTGTTTGTGTGTGTGTGTGTTTGTGTGTGTGTGTATTTGTGTGTGTGTGTGGCATTAGGTATCAGATATCAAGTGGGTTGGCAGCAGCGAGCATTCGAGACTTTAAGGTTCATTGTCAGCTGGCGCTTCATTATGCACAGCTAATGGCAGCTAGAATACCAGGCGGCTCAGCTACAGTGAAAGCTCTCTAAATGCACAGCTGAGCTGAGAGAAGCTCAGCGTTAAGCTACTTTATTTTATAATATATAAGTTTGCTCTAACTCAAAATGTTCTCTTTGATGCTGTGGCTTATGGGTTTGTAACCAAATTTTATATACAGTTGTGTTCATAAAAATAGTAGTGCGACTGAAATTTTGATAGCAATTTGAAACGAGCATGGTTTTACTGCTCTAACATGTCTAACACATATTCTACAAAATTAACTAAATTTTCACTTCTATAACTACATTAAGCTAGCAAGCTAGCACTATATCAATCACTTAGGTAAGGCCTTAATCTTCTAGCATATCTCAAGCATGTTCTTCATAATAGGGTGAATTTTTCTGTCTACTTGCCTGTAGCTTATCTCCTACATTTTCCACATAATTAAGTGCATTTTTCCTAAGCATTCTCTATAGCAATCATATTCCACATAATAAAGTGACTTCACCTAAGCATATTTCACATCATGAATTATTGCTTCTGTTGCCTTTTAACGAGTGCTTACTGTCTTTAGCACATCTCACGCATACGCAACATAATTAAGCGACTTTCCCCTTCTACTTCATCTACTACAAAATTCCTGCATATTAAACATTGAGTTGAGCCCGCTTTTAGCATTTTCCACACATAATCCACATAGTTAAGTGAATTATTCCTTCAACTTCACTTAAGTGAGGCTTTAAACTTCCTGTTCGCATATCTCATGCATTCGCCACATAGTTTTCCACATATTTTTGCCAAGTTCTGGAACGAATTACCTTTTTATCGACCTTTCGCAATATTAAATATATTCCACATATATTCCACGCAATTATGTGAATTGTTAAGGTGTTTTGGGCGCATAACTATGCAAATTAATGGAGAGAGTAAGAGAGGCAGAGGTGTTTCAGTTGGTATTTCAATTATTTGTTCATCTGGACTATTAATGAACGGCTGATGTAGCCGCAGCTACACACTCTGCACTCTGCAGATAAATCAATAAAATTCCAATGTGCGCACATTTTTAAGCAACTGCCAAAGTTCTTCTTTCAGTTTTTTTTTGCTATCGTCTTCTTCTTTTTGCTAGCATAGCCGAAAGGACAATTATGTTCATGACGCTGACAAGCCGGTTTCCGGGTGAGCATTTTATTTGCGGCGCACAGAAGTATGCTATAGTTGTCGCCGTAATGAATGGAATGCGCATACACACCGAACACTTGACGTATACGTTATATGAAGTATATGCCACGTTAGCTGCCTGTTGCTGCTGCTGCTAGTGCCGTCGCTGTGGTTTCTCTTTGTAAAAGAAATACACACACACACACTGAGCACGTATATATCTATATATATATATATATATAGCAAAAGACACTCTTCATTTCGCCCGCTCCCCAGTTTCGTTTGCTATTCATTTTGCGTTGGAATTTATGATAGACGGTTGCCTTTAAGCGCCATTAAATGTCAAGGCAGCTGCTATTCGTTTTAGCTGGCACTCGCCGCGACCCCACCTACTTGGCTAGCGTCTCGCCTGCAGCTGTTATTGTTATTATTATTATTTTATATTTTTTTTTTCTAGTTTCAGTCTCTTTTGTTATTGTTATTTTTGTACTTTATTATAATATTATTACTGCTGCTTGGCTGCTTCATGTCTAGGGGCCTGAGTCTTAGTCACGATTAGACGCGACCAACTCGACTCGCAGTAGCATCAAATTAATTTACTTCGACTTCAATTATTTTGCTTTCTCTTTTCCCCTTGCATTTGCATAATGGAAGCGCAGTGAGTCCTTTTAAACAAAGGTTAAAAACAATAAATCTGTTAGGCAAACCGCATTTGCAAACTCGATTTGAATAAGCTCGGCCAGTGTTGGTTAATGAGTATGCAAAAAGTGGTCTATATAAGAGATGGGCGAAATGCTAAGTATGCTCAAGTTCTGGGTCAAGTGTTTGCTAAAGGAGACCATAAATTATTTATATTGAATGAAATGAAGTGCTGATTGGCCACTGTTGGTAAGTGACTTAAGCCTTAAGGGTTGTGTGCTCCTGGCATTACTTGTTATTAATAAAAACTCTAAATTATTGAAAGGTTATCTATATTTCTTAACAGGGTTATCTTTGTCAGGTTATGTTTTGTCGGTGTTGATTAGCGAGCTTGACTCAGTATTATATAAGAGATGGGAATAGGTTTAACTGTGCTCAATTCAAGAGTCCATTAAAGAAAAGCATAATTTATACAAAGTGTTTATTTACTTACATTGAAAATAGTATAAGTATTGCTTGACAGAGCTGAACTACAGTTTAGCCAGTGTTGGTTAACTACTGACTAAGCAGTAGTAAGACTTAGGGAATAAGAAACATCAGCTTAAAGCTGTTTCGCTATCTTTTAAGCATATTTCCAGGCGTCCTTTGCGCTTTTATTTACCAAGCCACTGTTGGTTAATGTTTTCGGGAAATTATAACTCAACGAATATAATTGCTGGCTTACTGCTTATTAAATTATACTCATTTAAACTAAACTGTTTTTATATAATCCTTAAGATTATATTACAGAGCTTTAATTTGTCAAACTGTTTGACCAGTGTTGGTTAGTGGTTAGTGATTATAATTAACTCAATTTAATTTGAAGGCAAATTACATTTTTATTGAATAATTTGATATCATCATATTTTCAGCTTTTCTTGAGGACAATTTGTAGCTGCTTTTATGTCCTTGCTTTTAATTTCCAAGAATTTCAGGCAACGTTTCAAATGATTTATGCTCGAAAGAATTTATTTGATATACACAGCGGACTGATTATTTTCTACGTGTGACATTTTTCTGACTTAATACCAAAAGCTATTTATTGCATATGCAAATTTGACAGTCTGTTCGAAAAGTTGGCAAATATATAACAAATTAAAGAAGACTTAAAATGTGCAGAAATTGCAAATGGTTTGAGAGTGAAGAAACTGTGATATATAGCTGTGTTCATTAAAATAGTAGTGCGAGTAAAGTTTTGGACAGCAAAATTTCGTGATAAACATAGAATTTTATTTTAGTCCTTATTCGCATTTCAAATTGTTTCACAAAAACATTTCAGTCGTACTACTATTTTTATGAACACAGCTGTATATAAGTATATATACATATGTATATATAATTGTTTTTTTTTTTGATTAGCTTTTGATACGCTTTGGAAAAGAAAAACATGCCAAAAAAAGTTTGCGGTGGATTTTGCGGTTGACGCGCACAACAACGAAAGCGGAGCCTGTGCCATTAGGCGTATACATAATATAATAAAAACAATATAAAATATATAATATATATATATATATAAAATCTGTTATTTTTTAGGTATGTGGTGGCTGTCCATTTTGATAGACAGCTTCAATAAGCTGTCAGTTATATGATACATACAGGATGTAACAGTCGAAATTGATGCTGTGCAGTGGATGCAAATTGGCTCGTGCCGCGGCAACATAATTTGATTTGTATGATGAATATTTATTTGAGGAACAAGGAACTAGGTCCCAAAAGCAATTCAATTTACTGACAAATTCAATTGCCGCAATAGATTGAGTCGAATATACATACATACATACTATATAGAAGAAACGGCGTCTAATTAGGCAACTTGCATAGAAAAAGGACCTTTTTCAATTATATCTTCAAGCATTTCTCTTTTCTTCTCTTTACAAAATTTGATATGTGCGCGCTCTGCATAATTTATTTAGCCTTCGCAACAGTTTATCAGCGCACAAAAGCGGCGCTTTAATCAAGCCAATCATAAAATATTGACACATTGAGGCTCGTTTTTGACTTATTGACACAACACGCCCACGCTTACCAACAAACAAATCAATGGACGCTTACGGCTCCTCGCTTGGGGACGTCTCTTTCGCTTGAGAATGTGGAAAAAATTGCACTTGTTTTTTCTAGATGTCCTTTCAAATTGTACTTTTCTCAATGCATTCAATGTGCTGCACTCCGTCTTCTCTCTCTCTCTGTGCGTGTGTGAGTTTGTTATATTTGTTGTTGGCAAATAATGAAATGGTAGACACTTTTCACAACATGGCGTCACTCCTACGCCTTCTTTACTTTTTTTTCTTCTTTTGCTACAAGGACTCGCGCTTGATTTCGTTGAGCACCAGCCACAGCCAAGACGGAACCAAGAGTGACATTAAATTCGCAACGCGTCTGAAATTTATACGTTTCGGTTCTGGCTTCGCGGCACGAAAGGAAACGAAGACCACACATATACACCAAACAGATTCCACACGCACACAATCCACACACGCACTATGCCAGCTAATGAGAGCGAGCGAGAGGCCGACAGTGCAATGAGAGAGCGCGCATTTCTGTGTGTGTGGGCGAAGCTGTTGCTTGAAAAAGCTCTTTTTGCTGCTATTGTTATTGCTTTGCAGTTTTTGTTATCTCATTGGACTTTATTGTTGTTGTTGTTGGTGTTTGCTTTCTGCTCGGTCGTCTTTCATTCGGTTTAAGTCGTGCAAAAGTTACCCAATGCAGCATAGGGATTGCATCTGAACTGATTTATTCAGGTAGAAGAATATTCATATCCACACACACAGCACACACACATACTAACACACATGACTGTTGCCATTTACTTTGTGCGCGAGCTTTGCTTTTCCTTATGAAAACTTCATTAGTGCTCTTAAGCTTTATACATATGTATAGGTGGGTTGCCTATTGTGCGTGTGTCTGTGTGTGGTGCTTTGAGACGTAATGAAATCCCAGTTGAAATCACAAATTAATTAGTCAAGTGCGCAATTTGATACAACAGCAAATGCTATAGAAGGAGTTGTAGCATAATGAGCGCTGAGTTGTTGTAGTACTAAATGGGTACTTATGTGTAAATATATTTACAATATATATATATGTGTGTACAATTTGGGATGTATATAAATGTTTTACATACTACGAGGGTGGTCTGAATAGTTTCTGAGCAGCCAAAACAACATAATTTTTAATGTTTTTAAGTTATCATTAATTTTAAATTGTTCTATGCATACATATTTATATTCAAAAATTAAAATAATTAAAAAATAAATATATATGCATTAAAAATAATTATGCGAAAATATATACATATTTTTTTATTAATTAAAAATCAAAAGAAATAATATATGTTGTTATTTTAAATTCTATTTTTTAGTTTATTTATTTAAAAGCATTAATATACGTTGTTATTTTAATTTATATTTAAAGTTATTTTGTTTTTCATTTTTTAATTGCTTATTGTTTATTATATGTATTTATATACTTATAATTAAAATACTTAATTTTTGCTTTAATTTAATTTTTATTTTATTAATATATTTATTCTGATTTAATCGAAAATTGTTCACAAAATCAATATACAATCTTTGAATACAAAACATGTATATTATTTGAATATTTAGTATGTATTCGACGAGGGTAGTTTGAAAAATTTGTGACCTAATAACAAAATAAATATTAAGAAATAATAATTGAGATAACAAAATATATACATGTATATATATATATATGCCAAAAATATATATATAATTTTTGAAAAAAATTTATATGAAAAGAAATATGTTAAAAAATTAAAAGAAATTGATTTTTATATTAATTGAAACAAACAATTTTTTTTAAATTTTTTTTTTTTTTGAATTTATATGTGTTAATATATATTTCAAGAAGTCTATTTTAAGAAAAAATAACCTATTTTTCACTTAAGCAAAACTTCACTCCCTTAAAATAAATTAATATATAAATAATTTAATTTTTGCATAAATATTAAAGTTTTCAAAAAAAAAATTTAATTAATTGAAACTTTCATATAAATTCAATGAATTGATTAATATTATAAAAGAAAACTTTGCCACCTGTTGTCTGAGCACAAACTGCTTACAAAATTCATGTATATCAGAAAAAAATAAGACTTACCATAGCCTCAAAGGCAGCCAATTGCAATTTACTTAACTGGAATATATTAGCACACACAAACACTGGGGCACAATATGCACCTGGGCCACAGCCAAATCGCAAGGGACGCCTAGGAGCGACTGATGTAAAGCTTTGGATGCAATCGAAAGTTGGATTGATTGACTGCGCATGGGCGAGACTTCGGGCTAAGCGGGGAAGTGCTCGCTGCTTCTTCTCCATCATCAATTTTGCCTTTTTTGGATGTGTGTTGTATGTACAACATGGACATGGAGGCAGATGGTGGTAGGCTTGGCAAAAGAGCAGAACATTGCCTGGGGCAATGTTAAACCGATTTCTGCACAGAGCCAGAGCCGAACTGTTGCTTCAGCCAGCAGCCGAAGACCACCCTAGACCACCCTAATACGCCCACCTGTTACATGCGAAATGACATTCATTCGGCAATTACTTCCGCTGGCCGAGGCCCGGATATCAACGTGTGTATGTGTGCGTGCGTGTGTGTGTGTGTGTGTGTGTTGTGTATGTGTGTGTGTGTGTGTTGTGTATGTGTGTGCAGCTGCAGCTTAAAGCTATTGCTTCAATTGCATCTATTTTTGGGCATTGAGCTGTAGCTGAAACTGGCCGGGACATAACCTGGAATGCATCAGGAAAGTCCACTCAATCTATGCATGCTCATGCTCACTCCTCATCTACAGCTCCATTTCCCGCACCATCCCATTACCATTCCCATACCCATATTCATGTATGTGTGAGTGCAACTTAGTTTTTCCATTTGACGTCACATTTTGTTAAGCAGCAATGGAAACATCTGTGAATGCGTCCAGCAACCAGGACACATTCGCCAGGACGAACCATATTATTTGCGCTTTGTGCTTGTCAAATAAGATATAAAAAAAAATAAAAAACGAAGAAACAAGATTAGAGCAGATAAATTGTGTAGAAAACTCTGTTTGAGCCAAAGGATTTGCTCTTTTTATTAAGAGGCTTTATTATCAAGAGTTCTTCTGTTTTATTTCTTTTGCCAGATGACAGAAAGTGGCTGGCAAATGCTTTAAAGACAAAGTTAAGTACAGATATGTATAAATAATAATGAAAAAGAAAATGTAAGCGGGCGCGCAGGTCTACTGAATATTTATCAGACCTAGAGGCAGAGTAATTTGCTCTTATTGCATTAGAAATTCATTGGAGAGTCTGCGTTTAATTTATGTAATATTTAATAATTACTTTTATATTATTGAAGTGCTTGTATTTCTGCAGATTATATATATTTATATACAGTTTTCCACTGTTTACTTTACGTTTTCTATAAATACATATATATACATGACTTCGAATAAATAAGAAGTAAAGAAAACTGTGAAAAGCTGCATAAAGTCATAGCTAAAGCTCTCAACTATAGTCACAGTTTTATTGGCTATGGAATGAAGTCTTTAAGTTAAAAAATTAAAATTTTCTAGTAAAAAATATATGTTTTTTATATTTAATATATAAAGTAAGATTTATATATAGGTCTTTATATCTCAACTCTATTTTTCACAGCTCAACTGTGGTCCAAATTCAATATTTTGGCGATCTAGCCCTAAAACTGAGGAAGACATGTTTTTTTACGCCACGCCTTCACTAAAATTACATTTATAGGAAGTGATCTTAAGAGGAATCTATAGTTACTTAACTGTTTTTTTTTTTGGTATTCCAGCTCTAAAATTGAGTCAAATATAGTTCCTGGCAAGATTTATCAAGCATCCAAATAGGTGTAAATCTATCTTCTATACATTCTTCTAATTATTTATGCGGCGTCCAAGTCTTTAACTTCAACAATGGAGTTTCTATGCTTGAAAAAATATAGTATTTACCGATTTGCCCACAGAAAATCTAACACTTTATAAATTGAGGAATCAAGGGATATATACTCTAAATTTCATGTCTTTAGCTACAGACAGACGAATATCAAAATTAAGATTACTTTGTGAATGAGTATAGTCAGTTTATTTTGTATTATTATATTTATTTAGTATATTATATTTATTTTTTCTATATTTATTTATTTTAATTAAGTTTTTTATTGTTATTTTATTTATTTATTATTGTTATATTTTCTTATAATTATTGTTATATTTACTTAATAACAATATTCTAATCTTTTCTTTTTTCAAAATAGCTCTACTAAAACATTTAATTTTTATATATAAATTAATCTCTAAAGATTTCTAAAATTCCAAATTCCAAAAATTTAAAAATATATTTCAGTATATACAATATTTCAGCTATATCTTTAATATTTAGCCGTAGTAAATAAAAATAAAAAATGCAATTAACATATAATTTTATTAAATTCATTTTATTATGGCAATTCATACAGAAATTGAATTAAAAAAATATGTATAAATGTATATACAAAATAAATATGATATATGCGTGTTATATATAAATATATAAACATATATATGTAAATATATATATATATATATGTGTACTTGTGTGTGTGTGTGTGTGTATAGAGATATATGTGTATAGTGTAACTAAAGCTAGGCCTAGGCTAGTCATCTACTTTGCTGTATATTCGTAGTCGTATAACTGATTAGTCGCAACTACTAAAGCTTAAGTTCTTTGCTGGAAAGATTCGCTTAGAGCTTAATGATGCCAAAGAAGCTGCGATTGTTGCTATCCCGCAGCATCACATTGCGATCCCGATGGATGTCGCGCAGATGTATTGATTCGTGCTGCTGCAACTGAATCAGTGCACCTGTGTGGCAGGTGTGCACCTTTGGCATATTCGTCGGCACCGTATTCAGGCATTGCAGGAATGCGTTATTATTATGGAAGATAATGAAACCATTCTGATCGTGCGTATTATTATAACAGATCTGTGCATAAACGTAATAGAGGCCCGCCTGATGAACTGTCAAAACACCATTGTGAACGCTGAAATATTGCTGCCACTGATTGTCGCTGCTGGCCGTGGCGTGCCCCATATACATGTCACCCTGATAAGCTATAGATGAAAAAGGTAAATTTTAATAATATATCATCTATATATATATATATATATATATATATATATATATATATATAGACATTTAATACTCACATTGTAGCTGAATGGGCGACTCGTGATGCGGCACTTTGCGATTCAAGTGGAAATGTGCAGCTGCTCGGCTAGCTGCAGGTAATTCTGCGGATTTCGCTGAAACAGGAGATTCGCCTGTGAATTAACAAACGCACACACGACAGTGAAGGAATATTTTGGTTGCTATAGATATTGCCAATTAAAATGCGACTATATATATAGATACTCACCTTTGCGTACTAGCAGTCGTTGGCGGCTCTGGCGTGTGCGTGGTCGATGTTTCAGCGGATGCTGCTTAGTGTTGCTATTCGGAGTGACAATGCTGTAAGGGGACATTAAAAATAAATATCCTTTAATAGGTACTTTTTGGTGTGATGCTAAAAATTCTTAAATAATCTTGAGGACTTTACTGTATAATATATTTATATATATTATTAATTTATGAACCATTCGTTCCGCTTTAAGACTTTATTTTGTAAAGCGCAGCTAACTCAAAATCCAAGCCTTGAGCTTAAGAGAGCACAAGGTAATTTAAATATTTAGCACTCTCACACTATTGGTCAGGCGCGCATAAGATCCCTTTGTTAGTCGAGTATAATGTGAGTTGAGTACTTTAAATTAAGTAAACAAGTGAAAAAAGCCACGTATTAGATCCCGTTGTTAGCCGAGTATAATGTGAGTCGAGTACTTTAAACTGAGTAAAAGAGTGAAAGGGGGAATTTAAATGTGCCCTGCCTTAACGCCATTGGGTGATCCCGTTGTCAGTGCCAAAAGTGTGTGTGTGGACTTTGAAGAGTTCGTAGGCGCTCTCTCTAGCTGTTATTAGTATTGGTGTGTTAGTATTGCAGCGCTGGCTCGCCATAGGCACGCTATGTACGTGTGGAGTACGAATAGTTAGTAACTGCCCTCTTTCTCTCTAGCTGTTGTTAGTATTAGTGTGAGCAAGTATTGCAGTGCCGACTTAGCGTTAGCATAAGCGCTCGCTCACTGGGGACATTTTAGTCTGTGCGCGTCTGCCCTGCTGATCGGTCGTGTCCTCTGCGCGTGCCACGAAAGTTGTTAGTGCAAATTACTTATTTAACTAACGCATTGTGTTCTTATGTTATGTTATATGTTAGCTACTTTAGACATGTATCATATGCCATTATTAAACTGCGAAGATGACGCATATGAACTAGTTATACAGTTATACACAGATTAAGTAGTTTGTTGCTATACCCAAAAGGACAATTGTACTCTTAATTATTTTAAAATAAATATACCTTTGATAATATAGAGCATAGTTGCCTTCTAAAAAACTTATGCTCTTGCTTTTTTTAAAAAAAATATACATTTTAATAGTGAAGATCATAATTTTTTTATAAGATCGGCTTAAATTTCCAGTTTATAATTATCAAAAGTGTAGTAGTACTCTTAGTTATTTAAACGCAAATAACAATAAGCTGATGAAGAGCATAATTACCTCATATTTAAATATAGATTTACATTTAAAAAGTAAGGAGTAAGAACATCTTAAATTCTTAGCCTATAATTTCCAAAAGGGTAATTGTACTCTTAGTTATTTAAATGTAAATGTAAATATGATACTGAAGAGCTTATTACCTTCTAAAGAAATTTTGCTCTTGAATATTTGGGTATTTATGTTTAAGTAGTGAAGAGCACAATTACCTTCGTAAGAACAGATTTGAAATACTTTACCCTTAAGATTATATATGTAGTAATTCAATATTTCATATTTTATTCAATTTTGCTTTATAACTTACCTCTCCTTAATCTGTTCAGCACTTCTGCTTTGGTTTCTCGGAATCTGTGCTAATTCGTTGCTCGGCAGCTCATTGCGCAGCTCCGCAATGGCGCGAGTTTTTCTATTTACAAATTGATTTCGACTTAGGTATATGAGCTTTATATGGATGTTAATCAAGTACTTACCGTTCTCTCTTCTTTTTGGAATCGTTATAGCTATTGAAATCGTCAAAGACATTATCATCATTGGATGCCGACGAGCTGGAACTGGAGATGGCGCTGGCAGTGGATGCTGCCGCTTCCGACTTATCGCTATCGTTGTCCTGTGTCATGGCTTGGGTCACGCCCTTTTCCTGCTTAATCAGATCCAAATACTCATCGTAGTCGGTGTGCTCATTGCCGGAGTCCTCTTCGTCATCGTCCTCTTCGCCGATCCAACTGTCGGCATCATCTTCATTATCATCCACCCCAACACCATCTTCATCATCATCTTCGTCATCTTCGTCGCCCTCGAGGTCGTCCAGTTTGTTGGGATCATGGATAAGAAGATTCGTATACTGGAATACAAAGTGGATGCCATCAGATTTGTGGGTCAAACACTTGGGCCACAAGTACGTGACTTGTGTTGCCTCTGCCAGGGGGAACGGCGACGGCGTCGGCAACGGCGACGGGGACCTGGCCCCATAACTTATGTCTCTAATGCATATTTCACAAAAGTGGGCGTCTCTGTGTGTGTGTGTGTATGTGTATGTCTCTCATATATTTAAAAATACGCGCACTCATTTAAATAATACTTTTTCATCTCTATTTTTCTTGCTTTAGCTTTAATTGCTGGCACCTGCCCCCAACTCTCTAGAGACGCTGTCATTAGCTGAATATATAGAAGTACATATAGTATATATAAATATAGATATAAACTTATACTCATGTCGATTGCCTCACATGCACAGTTCTCTTGAGTTTTGCAACGATCTATCTATGCCATTGATGAGATCAGTTCAGTGCAGATCAGTTCAGTTCAGATCAGTCAACACTTATTGCTCTATATATATATATATATATATATATATATATATATATACATCATAATTACATATCTTTGCGTTTCTCTAATAAGTAAATAATTTCCATTTGGCAATTGCCTTGAACAGACCACCAATTGGTTCATAAATTATAACCCAAAAGAATGTGTATATAGTCGAAATCGATTAAATATTAATTAAGTGTTAGCTATTAAGAGATCTTCTGGCTTATGTTTCGTTTCCTTAGTGATTTGTCAGAAATGCCCCCTAATGAATGCCAAAAGTATTTTATGGCCCGATGAACCAGCAGCTCCCATTCAAAACTACATCTATCACTTTGCCTCAAAGTGAAAAAACATTTTTCATATAGAGTGTAGCTAAAAATACACATGTCCCATATAGAAATATATTTAAATATATTTAAATATATATATATATAAATGTGGCGAAAGTGACGCAACGCTTGGAATATGCAGAGAGAAACGTAGACTGTAGACTCACCTCCTTTTGGAATTCAGCTATGTCCTCCATATAATTGATGCCCAGTCTTAGCCGCAAACTATCCACTTCGCGCCTCAAAGCGCCCAGATCATTATCCAGCTGTCGCACGCGTATCGTTTGATAGATCTGCAAGATACATATATACATATATATTATATAGAAATCTCTGCGTCATAAATAATGTATGAGCTCATTGAAAGAACAAACTATATAGCTGAAGATCATGTGTTTATACTCAATCAAGCCAAAGGAAAGTCATTAAAAGGCAAACTAATGTAAACATGTATACATATATATCAATCTGTATATATATATATATATGTAAATCTGTATATATACAAAAAACAAAGGAAATATAAAATGTGTGTGAAAAAGATATCAAGTTTTGTTCTGCTTAAAGAAATTGCTTAGCTAGGAGAGAATTATTTATATGCATATATAATTACAATATGTATATGTATGTATATGTATATGTATATTATATATATATATATATATATATATATATATATATATATATATATATATATATATATATATATATATATATATATATATATATATATATATATATATATATATATATATATAGATTGACCATTAAGTCAGATAAGCTTTTTTTATATTTTGTACTAGATTCGTTTTGTGCTTATCTTCAATTTTCATATACAATTAATGTAATGAGCTTTAATTATGGCGATAGGCGGTGCTAAAATCCACACATCATTAAATCCCAAAGCAGCGAACTTTGACACCAGCGCCCAAAAATATATGTACATATACCATATGCACATCTGTATATATGTTTAGCTCTGACATACATGGCAAGATTTCGTTGTGCACAGCAGATGAACAAATAATCATGTTTGGCCAAAGTCTGACATGCTCGACTAGGCAATGCCCTAACTTCAAGCTAAATAATAATATTTATTTTATTTATTTACTTTATTTTTTGATTTATTTTTAAATTATTTCAACTTTTTAGTTAATAAACTCTAATTTGCATTCATTGTCATCAACTATTTACTAATTTTTTTTCTTTTGTTTCCACATGATCGACTGCTTAATACCTTTGCCTAGAAACTACTTATATTTTGATTTGTATTTTGATTTCAATTTTGTTGCCAAACATTTCTTAATTTCTATTTCTATTTAGACTAAAATGTTTAAGTATTGAATCAAATTTTAAATTTGTGAAAAACCTTTGATGTTAATTAGTTCGTTTGATCTACGTATAAAGCAATTATCTTTAAGCATTTTCATTTTAAGTTTCAAAGAGCATCAATAACATTAAATACCCTTTTGAAACAGGGCTGTTGGGCTTACAGTTCCAATCAACTTTCTGACTTCATTTATCGGCTTTAAAAATATATACAATTATCTGGATACAGAGCTAGACTATTAAATAGTTAAAGCAGCCTAGTGTAAGGATTGAGTGTGTAATTGTTATTATTATTACTGTTATTATTTTCATTAGAGTATAGAATTAGATTCGAATTGTCATTAAATATATGTGTATATATTCTATTTACATACTATAAATGCGCTTTCTACTGATAATATTCCAATCTGTAAATATTTTCATACATTAAAAGCGCTAAATTTGAATTCTAGCCAATATTTGGTTATACAAAATCTATGGCTAAAAACAGTAGCTGCTAAGCAGCTCAAGCTACTTATGACTTTTTTTGAGTTGAGCCTAGTTTCAGTTTGTCTTTGATTTTAAGCCTAACCATTTTATATATAAAAATAGCTAAATATTTTAAAAAATCTTAATAAACTAAATCATTAGGCTTATTACTCTAACGATTATCATTAGTTCAATTTATGTAATCTATGAAAAAATCTTTCAAAATGTAGAACAAATGTTAACCACCTCATTTGTTATTTGCCTAGGGCATTTGTCAAAAACTTAAATGGTGCTCGGCCGTCGAGGCGCATAATCTTTTTAATGGATCATTAACATTCTGTGCGAAGAGCCGCAAACTTTCGACGCGTTGCTCAATATGAGACTGTCATCGCCTTTTCCTATCATTATTTTCTATATACATACATCGTGTTTCTCTCCCTCTCTCTTTTTGTTGTGCTTGTTCGCACCCAAAAAAAAAAAACTAAATAAAATAAAATAAAATGAAATCAAATAAAATAAAATAAAAAGCTAATGTCCGCTGGTTATGACAAGTCGAGGCTGGGACTTATAGTAGTTATGTGTGCGCGGATTCTTAAGATCTCAGTCTGAATAAATTATGAAACTTGTTTACGAAATTATTGAATTAAGCTTTTGCATTGATCGTGAAAGGACAGCAAAACATGCCATTGGGCACTCGGCCATACACAGTGAGAAAAAGACGGGTTAAAACTGGAGTGACTAAGACAAAAGGAGTTAGAGCTGAATGAAGCTGAATATATAAGTGAATGTCTGTATCAAAATTAATATGAATATGCATATTAGTATGTATATGAATATGAAGATGAATAAGAATATGAATATGAATATCAACATGAAAGTAAATATGATTATGAATATTACTATATATATGAATATAAATATAAAACTGAATTTAAATATGAATATGAATTAGTATGAAAAAGATTTGAATATGAATTTGAATATGAAAATGAATATGAACATAAGTATGAATGTGAATAACAGAATGAATCTGAATAGAAGACATCATTTTCATCTATATTTAGGAACATATCTATGCTGTTTCACCTTAAAATAATAACATATATAATACATATATCTATCTAAATATATAGATCAATGTGTTGGTAAGGGTATCTGCTAGTTGAGCACTCTCAACTAGCATCTGCACTCATCTATCTTGTAGTTAGAGCTCGGTTTGACATGTTAGTCTTAAGATTTTTTGGGTTTCCCACAAAACGCTTATCTATACATCTGAATTCCGCTTAGTTTTTCCAAATGAAGATTGATAAGAGCTCACATCTAAATTGAAAAACTAAATTGATGCATATTTTCGCCCAGTGCATAAGCAAATTCAGTCTTCGATCTCATTTACCGCTCACTTGCTGTAATTCGAATCGTTGCTGCTCCGGCTGCTACTTGATTTGTAAACACTTAAAGTTCAGTTTGTCGCCAGGTATTATGACAGCCGTATATGGATAGTGCCGAAAATGTAAACGAGTTTCGCCTTCATAAATCTTGCTGGTAGCCGACGCAATCAAATCTCGTTACGCCAGCAGAAACACAACATACAAAATAACTTTTTGTTTTCCACTTTCACCAGCTCTGATGAGGGTCAGTCCCCCACCCACCCCACCTTGTGGTCAGGGTTACAGGGCATATACATACATACTCGTACATACATACGTACAACATACATACGCCAGATACGAATCGCTCTTTTGTTATAGGCTACAGGGAAATTATATAAAAATCTTAACAAAGATTTATGTGGCTTTGCAGAACACATGTCCATTTAGCTGTGGCCCCCAAAACCAACCGAAGGCAATCCGAAAAATAAGAAAAGCCATTTACAAGTCAATTGACAATTGTACGATTTCTGTTTCAGAAAAGCACTCCAAAGTGCATGCGCCCTCAGTGAATGGCGCATGAAGTGCGCAGTGCAAAAGTCGATCTGTGGCATAAGCGACTCTTCTCTTCTCTTCTCTCTTCTTTTCTCTTCTCTCTTCTTTTATGCAAATTGTTATTATTGTTATTCAGCGAAAGCTATCGGCATACAGAAGTTCAGAGTTTTATGTGTCATATATAGTATAAATGTATACATATACATATATGTATTTATGTATAGAATATATTCTGACATTTATCGAGCATGCCATAAAAATGGTAAAATCCCCCGAGATAAGCCATGAATTTCTATCAGCACTTCTTTAGCTAGCATAGGAAATAAGTTATTGTCTAATCAAAGTGTGACTTAGTTGGGGGAATGAGCTTGGAAGATACCCAGTAAACAGGTTTTATATATGTCTTTGGCAGATATATGTGTATATTAATATGGTATATGACAAATGAGTTATATATAACCGATAAACATATTGCAAATATATCATGTGTCATATATGTATTTGTCATACATGAAAAATATATCATATATTTCTCATATATCATGTATTTGTCATATTCATATTTCACATTGTTATACTCCTATGTATGTGACAGATATATACAGCTCTGTTCATAAAAATAGTAATGTTTGACAGCAAAAATATGTGATAAACAACATTTTGAAAACAATTTATATATATATATGTATAGATTTACTAATCTTAATCTTAGTCTTAAGCTTAATCTCATTCTTAATATTAATAGTCATTGCAAATTGTTTTCTAAATATTATGTTTAAGATTTTGCAAAATATCAGACGCACTGTTATTTTTATGAACATAGCTGTATGTGAGATTATTATTATTATTATTATTATTATTATTATTACAGTTATATAATATATATAATTTTCAATGTATATATAATATAATTTCAGTATATATATATACATATATATAGTCCTGTATAGTTTTATTGTTTTCAATATGATATTTCTGATCTAGTTGATCTAGCAGTTATAACCTTCCTTACTCGCTCTTCCCCTTCTCATTGAGATACACACAAAGTTCTGCATTTCTCGCTCGACTTTAACTTAGAATACTATGAGAATACTAAATGAATTAAAAGACACCTCTTTTTCTTAGACATTATCCGCAGGTCAACAGGAAGAGTTCAATAAACATAAACATTTGAATGTGATATTTTCATTGTTATACCCCTACCCTAGCTAAGGAAAGAGTTCGTAATTTGAACGGGTATATGAACGTCGTTTAGCACCTCGCTATGTATTTAGTTCCCATGTTTATGGCAGCAAGATTTATATATATATATTTTGATCAGTCTGCGACTTCCCTTCACATATGGCTATCTCTTTCTTTCTGTTCGGGTATGATGATCAGCTTGTTCGGTTTTATGATGATCATTAGGAAACGATTTGGCCAAAGACACGCTTCGATTTAAATCCGAGACGACGGGACGGGTTTTATTGGCCAACAGGCTAACTGACTCTACCGTTACCAACCTCTACCTCTACGGCTGCTGCTGCTGCTTGGCTTAGGTATAGCTTGTGCCAAATTAAATGCCTGACGGTCACGCTTCATAAAACGAGCTTTATAGATTTGAATTTGAATTGGAATTTCAATTTAAATTTAAATTTGCTTTTCTTATTCTTTGTTTTTTGTTTTTTTTTTTTTTTGTGGAATTATAATTTGAAATGAGAATTCATAAACCTAAACTTTATGACAGTCAATGTTAGTGTCGTAGGTTATTTGGTTTGATTAAATTCATGTGATTCGAAATACGTGATAAGCAGCTATAATGGCTGGCAATTAGAGTAAACACATATGTATATGTATTTAGCCAGGCGCTAAAAGTGCATGTTAAACGTGTACGTACCGTCAATGTGAAGACGAGAGCGGCGAGAACGAGTGCCACAATGCTTAAGACAATTGGCATAAGCTGTCTGGTTTTCCTTGTCGAGTGCGTTCCGGACGATTGCTTGGCCGGAAAATTATTAACGGCACTCGTTGGTGTTATAAACGGTTTGAGTGTTTCAGCTGTCATAATTGATAGCGTTCTTTCTCCCTCTCTCACACACGCACTCTGTGCAGTCAGTCAAGCTGAAAGCTAGATTCTTTTTAGCTAGGAAATCGCTGGAATGTTGTCAGCTACTGTCAACTGCAGCACCAGCTGTCAAGTGCACTTAAAGCTCTCTATCTCTCTCTCTCTATCTCTCTGTCTCGCTGTCTCGCTGTCTCTCTTGCGAGCACAACAAACAAGATCAAGAACAATAACAACAACAACTTTTGCACTTGCACTTAGCCCTTGCAGATTTTTGCTGCAGTTTGCTTTTATTTTTGCACTTTTAATTTTATATATATATATATAATTTTTTTAATTGGCTTGCACTTGCGAAATAAACGAAACGAGTTTTTCTTTTTGTTTTTTGTTTTTAAACTAGATCTTGAAGTTCAGATTCTTATTTTTTACAACGTCGTTTTATCAGTAGTTCGATAAAATATCTTGTTTTATATTTAGCTAGAACACTGCGCGTGTTCCACTCTCTATGGCCAAAAGTAGCCCGAAAAAAACCAAAAAACAAGTACAAGACAGATACTGTTTCTGCTGCTGGCACGCACGCGCTCTAGATACGTCTGTTAGCGGCTGCGAGTCGCGTTCAACTGATTGCTGACTCGGCGTCTGCGTTGCTGCCTTGAGCGCTTGAGAGTTTGCCACGCGCTCTTCGCATGAGCACAAGAATCGAGAACAGAATACAGCAGAGCTAAGCAGAGAAGTGAAACGTATTGCCAATTATTTTGGCAAGCGCAATGGGGTGCCTCAGTCGCTGCCTGGACATTCGGCGATCGCTTGGAACAGTTCGCGTGGGAACAGATGGCGGATGTGCGTGCAAATTTCTTTTGACTTTTGCGTTGTGGTTTTTTGTAAGGGGAATTTTTTGCTGTTGGCT
This sequence comes from Drosophila anceps, assembly GCA_035045945.1. Taxonomy (NCBI): domain Eukaryota; kingdom Metazoa; phylum Arthropoda; class Insecta; order Diptera; family Drosophilidae; genus Drosophila; species Drosophila anceps. The sequence continues at coordinate 3,569,298 of JAWNON010000073.1, forward strand.
ATTTAGGGGGGTTGATATCAAAGTCCATAGTTTGTTATTTGAAATGTACACAAACACACCCCGAAAAAATTGATGTTTGACTTTAAGCGATAATCAAAAGACCCCTATAATAAATGCAGCACAACTGTTAAATCGTCGTATCAAAAAAAGATCAAAAAAGATTTGAAATTTTATAAATATATATTTGCGATATACATACATATACATGCATACATATGTACATATAGAATGCGATAAGGCAATTTGGTATTTCATTAAAATGATATTTATTCTTACTTAGTTAATGCGGATCTCTATGACGCTGGCTTATCTGCCCAAATGGACAAGCCAACAGATTTCTCGACTGTTCTTTCTTTTCTTTTTTTTTGTTAGATTCTAATAATACCCGGCCATAAAATTAATGTGTTATGCTACTGTCTCGACAAATTGTCTGGCTGTCTATGTCTATATTTTTGTGTGGATTATATGCAAGCGCTACCTCGTCTGTGGCCAGCTAATTAGTTTTGAATTGATGGCTGGGCCAGGTAGTCGAGCAGGCAAGCAAAAATGGCGCCCAACATGTGACAGTTGCCAGTTGTCAGTTGTCGCTCACTTCCGGTTAATGCAGCTATCGGACTGCACTTAAACCAAATGTTTGCCTATGTAGAATATGGCAATGGGTAATTGCCTTGCCTCGGCAATTCAAAGTCAATGTCAGTAATTGATGTTGCATACTTCAGACATTTTATATGTACAATTGCTCGTTTATAGCTTACAGTTATGCGGCTTTGTCTGTGCGCCATAAGTGTTTCAATTTTCATTCTTTTTTTTCTGCTTTATTTTTTCCAATATTGTGTTTGTGTTTTTTTTTTTTTTTATATATATTTATCGCGCCAGCATCGGTCAAAATTTATAGGCACTGAGGGCAATCCGCAGCTCAACGATGCTTGAAATGAATTTCTAGCGAACGACGCGGCGCTTGTCTCGCTTTATCTGTCTCTGCGTTGTCTGCCTGGCAGATCGTTTAACTGCGCAGAACAAACACATACATAGATGTATATAAAACATATTGTCTACACACTTGCTCGCACTTGTTGCTGTATCGTACGTAGTTCAGCGTAATTAAAATTCGTTGCGATAATTAATATCTGACAAGCTTATTTCTGCAACAATCAAATGATTTCAATGTCAATAGATTGTATGTAGTCCTAATAACATTCAGAGATATGTACGTATATACAATTGTGTTATACACACAGTAAATGACAATTAATATGATAATAAAAACGTTTTTTAATACCAAACAATTTCAGCAGAAATTCTAATAGAATTTTTACTGCATCTTTGGCTTTAGACAATCATTGTATTTTTAATTCATTCAAATTTAACTATAAATTTATTGTATATTCATTAAAGGAAATTGTTTCATTCTACAAAAACATTCCGAGCACAATTCAAATTATTTTATCTTTTGCTTTTTCTTTAACTTTTGAATATGAAAGCAAATTGCGCCAAGTCGATATTTATTATAAGGTGTCATCGATACTGCACTGCATTTCTTTGCTCATCTCCAATCTATAGGGCATAGCTGACAATAATTCATCGTCAAACGATACGATATAACGATACAACTTTCAACTTAACTTATTTGTGCTTTTGAATAAAAATATGATATACAATACAATATAATGAATAAAATTTAAAGTTTATATATATATATATATATATATATATATATGTATATATATATATATATATATATATATATATATATATATATATATATATATATATATATATATATATATATATATATATATATAATTTATAACATAATATACATCCAATCAAAATCAATGCTATCGTCAGCACTATTTGGTAATCTATCGCAACACCTGTGGGAGCCCGTGATTGAAATATATCGATATGCTGGCATATCAAACCTGTACACTAGACGAACTCGACAGCTCTACACTTTCAGCTGGCAGCGCAAAGTCGAAAAAAATGAGGTCGAGAAGGCAGTTTTCCGGCTTTATATTAATATTAATTAATTTAATTAGTCAAATAAACGCACAGTCCAATGAAGTTATCGGTTGTGGTGGCTTTATCAAAAGCCATGCCGAAATTGACTTTTCCAAGGTGGAAATAAAGCTGTATGTCGTGACTTTCATATTTGAAATCGTAAATCATTGATAAGAATTTTTCTTATTTGATTTCAGCTTGACCAAGCAGGGCTCACTGAAAGATAAAACCGATTGCTCACCATCGAATGGCTACTATTTCCTGCCCATATATGACAAGGGTGAATATTTGCTAAGCATTGCCCCACCGCCTGGTTGGAGCTTCGAACCTGAACACGTTGAACTAAATTTCGATGGCAAGAATGACGTGTGCAGTCAGGGCAAAGATGTTAATTTCGTATTCAAGGGCTTTGGCATAACGGGCAAGGTGGCTCTAGCCACAGGTAGCGGTGCACGGGATGTGGATGTGGAACTGAAGTCGGAGCAGGACGATATTCGACGCACCAAAACGGACATCAATGGCATATTCTTCTTTACTCCAATTATACCCGGCAAATATGTGGTGCGTGCCCGCCATGCCAGATGGCATTTCGCCAAGGCGGAGCACAACGTCGTTGTGGTTAGTGGTAATACAGAGCTGCCGGCTAACTCTTTGGTGGTATCTGGTTTTGATATCAATGGACGTTTCGATACCAGCTCCCAATTGCCGGCAAATATTGCTGTGGTGCTCTATAAGAAAAAGGGTGTAAGTAAATGACACACATATATGTTATATATATGTATATATATTCTTCACTCCAACAGCAAACTCTCCCGATCAAATGTGCGAATTCACCCACTGCGCCCGCCAACAAACTCAACAATGAATACGAAAGCGCTGCCGCTTGCTATGCGCTCGTAGAGAAGGGCGAATACAGCTTCAAGGATGTGCCCACCGGCAAATACTTGCTGCAGGCCGTTAATGAGAATCAAAACTTGAAACTTCATCTTACTCCGGGCTTTTTGGAGGTGGAGTTGGGCAAGGATACGCTGCAGATCAAAGAGGAGTTCAAGATTAGCGGTTTTACTGTATCCGGTCAGGTGTTGAGCTCCGCTGATGGTACACCACTTAAATCGGCGATTATCAAGCTCAACAAGGAAAATGTAGCCGAAACAGATGCCACAGGCAGTTATACGCTGGAGAACATCAAAACGGGCAGCTACAACATTGAAGTCGAGTATCCACAACTGCAATTCGCCCCGCTGCAAGTGAAAACGCAGATTGCAACGCCCAAACTGCCCACAATTGTGCCCGCTGCTTACGAAGTGTGCGGCAAAGTCGTCTCCCCGAAATCCTATGTAGTTGGCATCACAAAAATCGGCTCCACTTTCCATACGACAACTGCTACGAAGGCAGAGAACGGCATATGGTGTGCCTATCTGTCCGCCGGCAAATACAACATTGAGGTCCTTACCACGGATGTAGACAAATCAAGCGGTGTTCAATTCTTCCCTGTGCAACAGCAGGCAGAAGTGCGTGATGCACCCGTGAACGGCATTACCTTCTCGCAGCTGCGTGCCACCATTCGAGGTGAACTGCAGTGCCTGCCAGATGCCACGGCCACCTGTACCTCAGCCGAGATTACGCTGCAGGGCCTGGATGCCACCGGACAGCCCACAGACAACAAATGGAAGGCCAGGGCATATCGTACGTATAGAATTAAATTTGTCTACTCGTGTCCATTACAATATGCGCTTCTTTGCAGGTGGCAAATATGCTTTTAAGGATGTGCTGCCTGGTCCATATGAGATAACAATTCCTCAGGGCAATCTGTGCTATGAATCGACGCGCGTCTTCCTAAATGTTGCCGCTGCAGAGGAGACGGCACCGCCCTTCATACACAAGGGCTACGAAGTGTCCATCATCTCTAGCCATCGCGGTCTGGTAAGCATCTATTTCATATTTCTACATATTTTATCATCTAACAATAATTTTTTATAATTGCAGATGCGTTACATGCATGTCACAGGACCGTCAGATCCGAAGGCGCCCATTGAGACACTGAAGATTCTATCGGGAGTCAACACCTTCTGCGTTTCTAAATACGGCAGCTATGACTTTAAGATGGAAGGCTGTCACATTTATGACGATTCGTTGCCCACCAAATTCATCACTCCAGAACCTGATCAGCTGCAAACGTTGATTGTCAATGCCATTGCCCACAAGACGGGCGTGCGTGTCCTGTCGCCAGATTCCAATTTGGATTCTCTGAGACTTGCTGTGGAATCGCAAACGCTGGGCAAGCAAATTATTACACCAACACCTGAGGCACATAAAGTGGATGGCAAATTTGCATTCCGTTATGAGACCTATCTGAAGCCAGAGGAAATTCTCAACGTTAAGCCACTAAGTGATATCCTTTTGTTTACGCCGCAGCATCAGCGGATCGTGGGCAGCAGTGATTGCGTTGATATTGCTTTCAATTTCGTGGCCGCACGTGGACTCATTTTGCGCGGCAAAATTGTGCCCCCAATTAAGGATGCCAAGATTACGCTCAGTTTTCCCGAGCATCCAGAAGTTGAATTCATTGAAACGCTCAGCTCGATTACAGGTGAATTCAAATTTGGACCTATCGATGAGACGCTCAGCTTCGAGCTCGCTGCTGAGAAAGAATCCTATGTGTTCAGCGAATATAATCGACAGTCGAACTCCTTCAGTGCACACAAGCTGTGTGAGATTGTGGTCACGGTACAGGATGATGCCGGTCAGCCACTAAATGGAGTGTTGCTCTCGCTTAGCGGCGGTGAAAGCTATCGCAAGAATCTGGTGACTGGGGACAATGGAGCCATCAATTTCCATTCGCTTTCACCCTCACAGTACTTCCTGCGACCCATGATGAAGGAATACAAATTTGAGCCCAATTCCAAAATGATCGAGATCAAGGATGGCGAAACAGTGCAGGTTACCCTAATGTAAGAACTAATGATAGCGTATTTATTTAGCTCCCCATTAATATATTACCTTTTGCAGTGGCAAGCGTTACGCTTACTCTATTTTTGGCACGATTACATCTCTCAATGGCGATCCCTTTCCGGAGATTAATGTACTGGCAACCGCTACGGAGAGCTGCCAGCATCAGCAAGAGGAGGCAATTAGCGAAAGTAATGGACAATATCGGATTCGAGGTCTACAGCCTGGCTGCACGTACACCGTTAGCGTGTTGACGGACGATGACAAGGTGTATCGCTCCATACCGGAAACTCACACAGTTGACGTTGGCAATGAGGATGTACGAAACATTAATTTGATTGCTGTTAATCCCATCAAGATTGTGGATATTACGGCCAGAATTATGGCCTCACATAATGATTTCTATAAGACTTTGCGCATTGTGATGTACAGACAAGGAGCCTCTGATTCGCCCGTGTTTTCGCAGCGTGTGGCATCTCCATTAAATCCCAAGTCTAGCTTTAATCCTGGCATTATGGTGTATTTCCCGCGCGTACCACGCGACGGCAAGAGCTATGTGGTGGAGCTGCAATCGACGCTGTCAGACAAGACGTACTCCTACAAGCTGCCCTCCTTCAGCTTTGTGGCGGACAGATGTTCTGTCTATGTAAAGCTGGATTTCAATGCAGAGGTGCGCACAACTGAAGCGGATCTCAATCAGAATTCCATATCAGCACTGGTGCTCATTGCACTGGTGGCCATTGCCTTCTTCAAACAGGACTTGGCTGTCAATTTCCTCAGCTTTGTGTGGAGCAAGCTGAACGACATTGTCGCAGATGTGGCCCAGAGGCAGAAGGGTAAGACGACAGTCCGTAAAAATGAGCCCATCAATCAGCGAGAAATCGAGCAGATGGCCGATCAGATAAATGCAATCAAAAAGAAAAAGGTCAAAAAGACTTAATCTAGCCCTTAAAATTTAGTCACCATCGGTATTCGGTTTTTGTTCTCTTTTATTTTATATTCTTCTATTTAATTTTCCTCTAGAAATTTTCCGACCTGATTAAAAAGCTTAGCATTTGTTTGATTGCATTTTCCGGAACAAATAATAGTCGTTTTTTTGTTTAAAAGCTGAGGCAAGTTTATTTTGTTCATCATTCTTATAGCTAAAATAAATAATTAAATAAATAAAATAAATAAATATATAATGCTTGGCGTTCTACTGTGTCAAAATGTGTTCGGCAATGGAGCTGAGCATGCGATCTCCGCGACGTTTCTTCATCTGCGCCAGACGACGTTCAGCCTGCAAGTTGATTTCATTTTCGGACTCTGCCGTGTTCTCCTGATTAGTTGATTCGCTGGTTTCGGTAGATTCCTCCTGTTCAACAGCCGGCGTAATCTCGGACTCAGTGTTTTCAACGAACACACAATCGGGATTCACAGCAGCGCACTCCTGGAAGTTGGTAGCTCGGCTCTGTGGATTGCGTGAGTTGGTGTACTTCTCGAAGAAGCCGCGGCCAACAATGCGGAACGCCATGCTGGTCAGTGGATTCAGCTTAGAGCGGAACTCCATTTCGCAGACGAAGCGCCGACGACAAGCCTTGGAGTCCAAACCTAAGAATGCGAACATAAACTCGGCAATTCTATAAAATAAATATAAATTAAGGATAATGATAGATGATCTTTAATTGTTGCTCACTGTTCTTCGGCGGGCTGCTGGCGTGCAACGCTCTCAGAGATCTCTTCATCAACAATCTCCACATGCTCCTCCTGGTCAACTTCCACATTGTCCTCAATATCTAAGCTACCAATGCTGCGCCTCCCACGACGAAGTGTATTCGAACTGCCAGTGGGTCCAGTTGGCCCAGTGGAACTTATGGGAGAGTCGCTGTGTATATCAGACACAACATCTGAGTTGGAAGAGTAGCCCGAGTAGCTAGAGTAGCCGGAATAGGGATCGAACGAGGGACTCGAGTCGTACGAGGAAGGCGATTCATAATGCTCATGCTCATGCTCATGATGATGCTCAAGAGAGTATGGAATTTGATCGTGGCTAAAGGATGGAGGACTGAATGGAAAAAAAATTTTAAATAGATCAAATGATTAGAAGATTCATCATTGCTTACGGATGATCTAGGATAATCTCCTGGTTGCATCTGGCATGTGGCCAGAAGTAGCGCAGACCCAAGTAAATAGCGCTTCCCACAAAGAATGACACGATGACCACTTTCACCTTGATCCAATAGGCAATGGCCAGAGGCCACAGATGACGATCTATAAATAAAAATAAAATCTGATTAGATAACAGATAAGGCAACACTTTCACTGAACACGAACAGAACCCAATGCTGGACTGATCTACGACAATTTACAATTGTTGAATTGGTGCGCCGATTGAAAGTGAAAAGTGTTAATTATTTATTATTGACCGGTACGTGCACATCGTGATGTTCCAATTGGAAGAGATGCAAATATGACCAGCCCACCAGATGGGCTGGGAAACTTTCGAAAGAAAGTCTCCAGTTGCTGATTAGCAGGTGTACAATGAAACAGCTTAGAATGTGATTAAACACATTCAAAATGTGCTAATTGTTACCGCTCAGCTATTGCATAGTAATAATATATCTTATGTATCGATAAGCAGAATCGATGCCGTCTAACTTATATAATATCGATAAGTCGAAACTTACACCAGAAGCGATGGCGATGACGACGTGTACGTCCTTCAAATTCCAAAAGATCTCGGCCAGTGTTAAGTAACGTTTCCATATCCATATCCGAGTTCGTATTCATTACTTGAGTTTCAGCATTTTCCGGCGTTTCTTCACAGAACACCAAAGTGAAATAGATCACAAGCAGCACCGCCGCATACCAAATTGTTGTTTTATTCATTTTTTTTATTTTTTGTGAGTGTATATTCCTGCGTTTGGGTAAATCACTATATCACTTACACAGTTGCTGCAGAACTGATGATGCACTCTACGCCAGTTCCAACATTTATATACCTCTGCCCATTCGCTTTACTGTTGTTGTTTAGCCCAAGTTCAGGGTGATAATTGATAGTGGAGTCATTGGGGCTTTATTCAACAGCTTTTAACACATGCGTAGACATGGTAGATGACAAGCAGGCAACGATTTTTTTTATAACATTTTCTTAATGTCTATAGCATGCATTTGAAATGAAATGCTAACGAAATTTCTTTAAACTGGCGCAATTTCACTTTCCATAAATCGTGCTTTATATTTTCTAGCCACTTTTGTTTTTAAGCATACCTACAAATTAGTGATTATTATGAAATGCATACGCAGTTTCTGTTTTTTTTTTTTACATAATTAATATGTGCAAAAACATTTGTACTATTTCCATAATGGCTAAAAAGTACCGATAAGACTTTGAAATTCTTAACTACCGCGTACTTTGATAACATTTTTTGTGTTTGCAGCCCTGGTTCGTGCAGCTCAGTTCTTGCAGTGATTGAAAAACGTATCGATTCCTGCCGAGCTGTTTATGTTTTCATGTCGTTCAACCATTCTAAAACAAAATAAACATGTCAAGTGACAAGAAGTCAAATGAATTGGATACAAATCCTGCCCCAGATCCTCAAGCGCCCATAACCCGCAAAGGATTTCTGATATCGCTCAAGAACAGCGGGACGCCTATGCCCATACCGGAACAAAATGTGGTCTGTATTAAATGCGAATTTCTCATGCCGGCTTTTTCATAATCAATTATCTATATTATTTTCAGTATGGCCGTTGCCGTCCAGTTTCTGAGTTTGAGAAGCTCAACCGCGTGGGCGAGGGTAGCTATGGTATTGTATGTAAGTGTACATCCAATTAAATTGTACTCGAATCTCTACTGAATCTCTTACTTTATTTTTGTGTAGATCGTGCGCGGGACACACGCAGTGGAGAAATTGTAGCTCTTAAGAGAGTGCGCATGGACCAGGAGAAGGATGGCTTGCCTGTGAGTGGACTGCGTGAAATAATGATACTAAAGCGTTGCCAGCATGAAAACATTGTGCGACTCCGAGAAGTTGTGGTGGGCAAAAGTCTAGACAGGTAAGAAGAAAGGATGATCATTGGGAACTTCTCTCAATTCTAATATGCTGTCGTTTAGCATCTTCCTGGTAATGGATTTTTGTGAGCAGGATCTCGCCTCAGTGCTTGATAATATGTCACAGCCATTTACCGAGTCGGAGGTCAAGTGCATTACGCTGCAGGTACTACGCGCCTTAAAATATATGCATGATCGCTATATCATACATCGAGATCTGAAGGTCTCCAACCTGCTAATGACGGACAAAGGCTGCATCAAAGTGGGTAAGTACAGGCTGCACTTCTTACCGCCTTCTTATATAAACACAATCCGGATTTCAGCTGATTTTGGCCTCGCCCGTTTGTATGGCAACCCGCCAAAGCCCATGACGCCACAAATGGTCACGCTGTGGTATCGTGCTCCGGAGCTGTTGTTAGGCTCTAGAACTCATACGACATCGATTGATATGTGGGCTTTTGGTTGCATTCTGGGAGAGCTGTTGTTGGGGAAGCCGCTGCTGCCGGGCACCTCAGAAATCGCCCAGCTGGACATGATTATCGATCTACTTGGCGCTCCATCTGAGTCGATTTGGCCCGGCTATCAAGATTTGCCTGCTGTGCAGAATTTTACGCTTAGCCAACAGCCGTACAATAATTTAAAAACCAAATTCCAAATGCTTGGTCAAGCGGGCAGAAGTCTGCTAAACATTCTATTCATTTACAATCCCAGCACGCGAGCCACAGCCGACGAATGCCTGAACAGTAAATATTTTACTGAGCCGCCACAGCGTAAGCTAAGTTTTATAATATATTAGAACTTATTTTTTTAATAAATTATTTTCTATTTTGTTAGCTTGTGATCCGCGCATGATGCCCACATTTCCACAACATCGCAATAATGTTGCGGCACCACAGCCCCCAGCTTCTGCAGATATTCCCATTTCTCATTTACTGGATGTGTTTATTAAAAGACAGCGCTTAGAATAAAAACTTAGTTAAAAAAAATTAAAAAAAAACCTAATTGATTGTATGTATCTATGGATAACATTGCCTGCCTGACCTTAACAGTGCTTTTACAGCTTTTACGTTAGATTTCAAAACAAAAGAAGTTAAGTTAGTTGATACAAATTTCTTTTATCAAGTAAAAATTTTAATTTTAGCGGAAATTTTATTTTGACAATTTATGCACAAATTGCTTACTGTTAATAACAGTTAAAAACACTAAGCTTTTGAAAGTTAACAGAAATGTTAGAATTATCGAATTGGTTGAACGGTAAACAGCTTGGTTCATTTCAGTTCAGTTTTTGTGAACCATTCGATCGAACTTATTCCGGAACCCAGACATCAGACACCAGCCAAAATGACCAAAGATGTGGATAGCGCGGAAAGAGATAATAATATTGGTGCAGTTGCTGTTAATAACGAGACAAACGGTCTAATTCGAACCGAAAATAAAACGAACGAGGCTGCCACATTGGAGACAAACGGCACTGGAAATGGTGAAAATAAATCGGAGTCGAATTCGCCCCAACCCCACGGAATTCAAAACAATGAGGATGATGCTTCGGATGCTGATGAGAACGAACTGCTTATGCGCATGCGTGGTGATGCTGTTGGCGAGACAATGTTCAGTCGAAAATTTATACTACAGACGTTGATGCAACTCAGCCAGCAACTACCACATACAGCTATGGAGGTGGACTTGGAGGAGGATTTGTGCAAAGTGTGGGATATGTCTGTCTCCCCGGAAGTGGTTGCTTTGCTACTCGAGAATGATGCCATCGAGCTAATTATGTTTGCCATCTCCTCCAGCGAGGATGTGCGTCTCTATGAGATACTCATAGGACTACTGGGGAACATGTGCGCCCAAGTGGAGTGTGTAGAGCAACTGACAGCACATGCTGATTGGATTGAAATGCTGCTTAAGCTAAGCACGTGCATGGATACGAGCATGCTACTGCAGTTGATGCGCGTCTATCAATATGTAATGGCACATGTGGTCAGTGGCAAGGAGCAACTTGCCATTGAGTGGTACATTTGCTTTGCCGCCTTCGAGGGGTCAGCAAAGAATCTCGGTTTTATTCTGCAGCAGTCAGTGAGCGATGAGCTCCTCTTAGCTGCCCTTAAAGCCATTAATGCTGTGCTGGCTAGCTGTGCACTGGTCGAGGAGGAAAATGCCCAGACGCCGGATCTCAATTTAAAGCCCTTTTCGGAAGTATTTTTAGTGCAGGAGCTTTGTGATGGCGTTAACAATGCTTTTATACGTTTAATGCGTGACGATTTGGCCAAGCAGGCGGATGAAGTGGATGGAGAAGTCGTTGCCGATCAGGCACCCATCCCCGCCGATCCAAATGGCATTGACGATGATGGCGACGAGCTGATTACACCAAAAATAAACTGTGACATCGAAGTAATTCAAACCTACCTCAATATATGCACCATACTGGTGCAGCTGCCGGAGGCGCAGATGTCCATGGATGTGTATACACCCAGCATTATGTTTTGTTTGACCCGCATTTTACTATTCCTGCAGCAGCCCAATCAGCTGCTACCACTGGGCGAGCGACAGGAGGAGTATCTGGAAGACTTAGCACACATATGCAGCGTAAGCGATGCAAATCAATGAAAATTAAAATTTTATCTAAATTGAAATCAATTTCTCTTACAGTGTCTTAAATATTTTTATGACAAGGCAGCTTTTGCCCATTTACTTGGTGTCTGGACAATTCTACGCCAGCATATTGAAGACTATGCCGAATATGATGAAAACGATTTTGATGCTTACGAGGATGAGCCTCGTTCACAGTACGAGGAAAATGCTTTTAAAGTGCTGCGTCTATTGGCGCACATGTTCGTCCGTACTGATGTTCCAATTCTAGTTAGGGATATACAGGAAATTGATGCTATTAAAGTGGATATGTTTCGAGCTGCCTTGCAGACGGAGCAAGTGGAAGATGTACTGATTCAGAGGGCACATCAGCGCCTTGGCGCGGTTTTAAACGAAGTAGCTGGCAAAGCCAAATAATACTCATAAAAAACAGGACTGAAAAATTGTTGCACTAATGCACAATACATACATATTAATACATATTACTTATACTTATACTTACTTATATACATACATACATACATACAAGCATACATACGTACATACATACATAATGAAAGATACTATAAATATTTGTAAAATCTTAAATTTATTCTTTTGATTTCATTTTTTGTTGCAGCATATCGGTCCACGATTGCTTGCCAAGACGCACACCATTCTCTCCTGTGCTGCTGATGACTAGATGATGCTCATTTCCATTATTTAATAGAAACTTGCTTTTGTCTTCACTTAACGCATGGGAAACATGGTCCAGCTCGTTGTTCAAGTTAACCTGGCTGGCTTTAACTTCTATATTAATATTCTCTATAGCCTCGGATATATTGATTATGGCCTCGTCAATGAGATTCTGTGCCACAATCTCACTTTTGCCACTCAACTCTGAGAGCTGGAGATTCATGCTGCCGCCCTTAGAGAACACATTCAGGTTTCCATGTACACCAGCTAAAAATGAGAGGCTATCATAATAATGGCATGGATAGGTATAATGCCTACACTCACTCATCTTTAGATCACCCGCTTGATGCACATATACCTCGCTCGTTTTGTGCACATTCTTAAGCTCCATGCTGCCAGTTGTCGTCTCAAACTTTGATTTCTCAACATAGCAGCAGTCTGTGTTGATATCACCCGCCTGTGTGGAGCACTTTAAGCTGTCGCCTTGCAACTTGTCTAGATTGATGTTCTGTGCAAAAATATATAAATGAGATTGTAGGTATAGGATATCATTACTACTTACTCCATTCTGTGTCTCGATTTCGGTGCTTTTGCCCAGCAGCGTACCCTCACAGACGATGCTGCCATTTTTGCTGTTCAGCGTTATGTTTGTGGCGCGCACATTCTTGGTGAATATATTGCCACCTGCTTTAATCGTAAGTACCTCGCCCTGAATGCCCTGTACGGTTACTTCTTTTTCTGCATCCAAGTGCACGTCCGCCCGCACAGGTATCTTTAGAAGGCATTTAAAAGGCGACTTTTGTTCATTTAGCTTTTTGACCAAGACATTGACAATTTTGTCATCGTCTTGAACATCCATATCCAGGTTGACATTAGAGTTAGACATAGGGCCACCAACTAGCTGAGCTATAATCACATCACCACTTGTATAAACATGGACATCGGCTGGCTCCACATGGATTGTAATATCCGATTTGATATTAATGCATGCATATGGGTTTACATAACGCAACAATTCCTTGTGTACCATGAGCCGGCTATTTGCCATATTTGCCACCTTTGGTTTTTTAGCGTAGTTACGGCAATGGGTGTGTAATGTTTTTGGTGTCAACCAAAATAAACGTTGCAAAATTTGCATTATTTATAAATATGCCGCTAGCGCCTTTGATTTGTTTACAGCTGTTTATTGCACAGCTGTTTCCTTGATTTGCTACTCAGCACTGTTGCTACAATGCATTATGCAGCACTTCACTTTGGATACTGAAGCAACTATTAAAAAAATATGTAAAAACTAGCAGCAGCTATAATGAAATAAAATAGTTATTTTACAAATTAAACCTATATCTGTTACAATGTACAATTTTTTAATTCTTACTGTGAGTGAAGCATTTCTTTGCAACATTGTGCATTACTGCTTCTTCAGTGAGTTGTACAGCACTTCATTTACTAAATATTAGTCAACACTGTATTTATCCAGTCCAGTTGGAGTTTTTCAGTGTTCTTCGACGGGTGTGTTAAAATTTGTGGTGCGCAGTAAAGAAAAATCGAGTAATTAGCCCCGTACAAGGATTAAAATTATACGAAAATGTCTGGCAAAGATAGATTACCGATTTTCCCTTCTCGTGGCGCCCAAATGTTAATGAAGGCCCGTCTTGCTGGCGCTCAAAAAGGTCATGGCTTGTTGAAGAAAAAAGCTGATGCATTGCAAATGCGTTTCCGCATGATTCTGGGCAAAATCATTGAGACGAAAACTCTGATGGGCGATGTTATGAAAGAGGCCGCCTTCTCGCTGGCCGAAGCTAAATTCACATCGGGTGACATCAATCAGGTGGTGCTGCAAAACGTGACCAAAGCCCAGATCAAGATTCGCACCAAGAAAGACAACGTCGCTGGTGTTACGCTGCCCGTGTTCGAGTCCTACCAGGATGGCGCTGATACTTACGAACTGGCTGGTCTTGCCCGCGGTGGTCAACAGCTGGCCAAGTTGAAGAAGAACTACCAAAGCGCCGTCAAGCTGCTTGTAGAGCTGGCATCGCTCCAAACCTCCTTCGTCACCCTCGACGAGGTCATCAAGATCACGAATCGTCGTGTCAACGCCATCGAGCATGTCATCATACCTCGTATCGATCGTACATTGGCGTACATTATCTCGGAGCTGGATGAGCTGGAGCGTGAGGAGTTCTATCGTTTGAAAAAGATTCAGGACAAGAAGCGTGAAGCCCGACAGAAGGCAGATGCCAAGAAAGCAGCGCTCCTTCAACAGGGCATCGATGTCCGTGAGCATTCGAACATACTCGATGAGGGCGATGATGATGTTCTCTTCTAAGTATTATCCCATACATGTTTACGTGTGTGTGTATTCCAGCAATATGTTATTGTTATACTACAAAAAAAAAGAAAAAATATTTGTTCTGTTTCCATTTTTAATCCGCAAAAGAAAAACCACAAGAAAATACTTATTGTATGTAAAATGTAGCTACTGGCAAACTTTGTAAGCTTGAAAGTATATAGTCTAATTCCAATAAGAAAAATGTATGTATTCCAATTTTGTAGTTATGTAGCGCTCAAACCATACATTAAAGTCTTTTGTTGTTCTAAAATTGTTGTAATTTGGCTGAAAAGTGCATAAAATTATGGGAGTCTCTGAAAAAAATGGGTCATCTGACTAGTTTTATACAATTGCAAAAACAATGCAAGTGCAGTCATGTGACAGCAACATATGTCCCATGGGCAACAGTGTTGGTCAACGACAAAAGCTGCTCGAACAGCTGTCTCGTCGTCGCTCAAGCGTGTTGGCAATTTAAAATACTCGCAAATATTGTGCTGGCATAAAAAATGACAAATTCAGAATTTCAAGCTGTAGTTTTAGCCGCAGGCCGTGGTACACGTCTGCCCGAAGTGCTTGGCGATGCACCCAAGTGTTTGCTGCCCGTAGGTCCATATCCTCTGATATGGTATCCACTCAATATGCTAAGCAGGCATAACTTTACAGGTATTACTGTAATTGAAATAAAAATTTAGTCAGAATTAAGCTATTTTGTTTGTATATCTGCAGAGGTAATCGTTGTAGTACAGGAACAGGATAAACTAGAGATTCAGGTGGCACTGGAGCACACGCAGCTTAAAGTCAAAATTGACTATGCGACAGTGCCAAGTGACAGCGATTTTGGCACAGCCGACAGCTTGCGCTATATATACGACAAGTAAGTAGTTACGCTTAACTAAATATATAATTTATAATATATGTTACTCTCTTTCAGGATCAAATCGGATTTCTTGGTTGTTAGCTGTGATATCGTTACCAATGTCAGTTTATATCCGCTGATCAACAAGTTTCGTGCCGATGATGCTTCACTGGCTCTGTTGCTTTTTAAGAGCGGCTTTGAGTCGGACGTAACTATGCCCGGACCCAAGACAAAGCACAAGCCAGAACGTGACATGATTGGCATTCATCCAGCCACACAGCGTTTGGCATTTGTTTTTGCTGCCAGCGACTGTGAGGATACGCTAAACATCCAGCGTCATCTGCTCAAGAACAAGGGACAACTGGATGTCTATGGACGTCTGCTGGATGCGCATATCTATGTGCTAAAGAAATGGGTGATCAACTATCTGCACAGGGTATGACAAGAGTAAAATACGATAGTAAGATCAAACAATTTAAATTCAAATTAATTTCATGCAGAAAGAGAAAATTTCAACATTCAAGGGCGAGTTTCTGCCACATCTCATTCGTAAGCAACATGCGAGGCGCTCGTCAAAAACGTTGCCGGATACTACCTCCGATTTGGGTGTTGCCACCAAGAACGAGGATAATATTTTGCATGTAAGCTAAAGAAATTGTTTTCATTTATGAGCGGCAATCAAAATGTCATTTGTGTAAAGTATGTAACGCACACGGCGCTGGATCAGAAACTAACACAGACTTCGCTGTTCAACCAATCGCTATCGCATGTACCCTATCACGGCGATGTTGTGCGTTGCTTTGCAGTGCAAGCACCAAAGGAGGCAATTGGAGTACGCGTTAATACGACACTCAGTTTTCTGGCCATCAATCGCAAACTATCGGGCATTTGGACGGAGTTGTGCGGCGACTCACATCCGCTAATTGCACCAGGTGCAGTGATGAAGTCGACACAAACAAAGGATATCATTGTCGCGGACAATGCCAAGCTTTCGGAGAAGACTTCGCTCAACTGCAGCGTGTTTGGTGCGAATTGTGTTGTGAGCCCAAAGAATATTGTAACCAATTCGATCATTATGGCCAATGCGATTGTGGAAGAGGGCTGCAATATCAATAACTGCATCATTGGACATCGTGCGCATGTGAAGAGTGGCTCTGTCCTAAATAACTGTCTAGTCGGACCCAACTATGTGGTGGAGGAGGGCACCAAGAGCCAAGCGATGCAGCTATCGAATGCTGATCAATACATGGAAATTGATATACAATGAAGATGCTTAACTTAAAACGTTGCGTACTTTATTAACGAAATGAGTTAGAAGGCGGATTCTTCTAGCAGGACATTAAATATTACAAATAAGGTACATAAAACTCGCGCTAAATTTTGGGACTATATAGTTGTTATAGCATATACACAAGATAAGATGGGCGCAGCTTAAACCTAGAGGGAAACTCATACAAGGCGTGGAACGACAAGACTGTTTACATTGAGCTACTCAGCTAGTCAGCTGGTCAGCAGCTGTTCATGCTCTCACGTTCACTTCCTTCGCTCGTACAGGTACTCATCCTCGTAGTAGCGGGGCGTTGTTGAGGCAATGAAGACTTGGGGCCGGCGCTGCTGCAGCGATATGTTAATCTCTTCTGGAGTACGATAGACCTGCTGTTGATGCTGTTGCAGATGCTGAAGCGGTGAGGCGGTGAAGAAACGATACGGCGCCGGTGTTACTGTGGGCGCCAACGTCTGCGGTCTTTGATGCTGATGCTGCAGCTGATGCAATTGCAGCTGTGGCTGTATCTGCGGCTGTATGGTTGTCGTGGGCAATGGCTTCCTATAGGCAATTGTTGTGGGCTGCGGCTGCTGGTGTCTGATCTGTGTAACAACCTGCTGTTGCTGAGGCTGCTGTTGGTATTGAACGCGTACTTGGGGCGCGTGCTGCAGCTGTTGAGGTTGCGGCTGATGCTGTGGCTGCGGCTGCGACTGATAGGCAATCGCTTGACGATGCTGCTGTGGCTGATGTTGAATGCGTGGACGGGGTGCGGGCAGCTCCTCCTCCTCATCGTCGTAACGCTCGTGTTCGTAATAGTTCTCAGGGAAGTAACGCTCGGAGTAGCGCAGCGTGACATTCGGTTTGCTCTGATGCTCCTGCAGATTGATCGGCTTGTAGAGATAGTCGTTGACAATATGATACTTAGACGACTGCTTGCAGATGTTGTCGTGCGATGGGGGCATGCAAATCAAATGGATTTGATGGAAGGTGAAACCCTCAGGGCAGATCCACGAATGCTTCTGACTCTCCTGGCAGTAGTGGAAGACCTCACAGTTCAGCGACTCATCGGCATAATAGCTGAAAAGATTAAATTAAATTAAATTGATAACTTAGAGAGTTGCTCCTATGCTCACCCAGAGTTGCGATCTGTGCAGCTGAAGGAGGATTTGCTGAGCAGCGTGGACAGACGATCGGGCTCTTCGACTTCCTCCTCCTCCTCTTCACTTTCCTCGCTCAGTGGCTGCTTCTTCAGATAGTTGCTCTGCTGTTTGCCATTGTTGCGATTGACGTACACCTGACGTGGTGCCTCCTCCTGATCTTCCTCGCTGTACTCGTACAGTGGTCGCTGCTGCTGCTGCTGCTGTGGCTGGCGATAAGCCAAATGTGTCTGTGCCTGCGTTTCAAATTCATCATCATCATCGCCGCTGGAGCTCACGTCGAGGGAGCGTGCCGAAAATCCTTTCGGCTTCTCCGTGGTGGCCGTCGCTGTAGGTGCACCCGTTGCGGCAGCATGTGCACAGGCACACAGACCCATGGCCACTAGGACTAACGCCAGGCATCGATTGCGTCTGCAAAACACATACACAGAGAGAGAAAAAGAAGAAATAGAAATTGGCAATAGCAATCAGATTAGCCAAGTCATGCCATCAATAAGTAAAACTTTATGATATGGGAAACTTTTGTGGCAACCTCAATGCGCAAAACGCGGGAAAAATATTTGATTTTACGCGAACCTTTTGCCGCGAGACACCAGAAAAAAAAGCAGAAGATGCAGCGAAGATGCCGCCAAATTGCAGCCAAAGATGGCAACAACTGCGGCAGCCCAGCAACGCGTTATGCAAGACCAAGACACCAACAGCAGCAGCAGCAGCACAGAAACTAGTTATAAGGTAATCGCAAGACGCCAAGCATCACAGCTAATAGATTGAGGGTATGAGGAGCTGGGAAGCTGACAAGCTGGCAAGCTGGAAGCTGGGCAGTCGTAAAACTACAGCTAAGAAGTGCAGTTAGTTAACTGCAGCAGCTGTTGAAATGCTGATAGCCAAAAGTCGTTGCTGGAATGCTCTATGCAAAGTGTGCTTAAGAGCTTAATATTGACAGCTGATAAAGTAGCATATTAAATGAAATATCATATGCGTTAATCATATAAGAAGTAAGTATTTATCTGTTTTGCTTCTTAATTACTTTTTAAAGCAAAGGTTGAATTCGAGTAAGTCCTCAAATACTTAAGTTGTGTGCTCGACTGTATTTCTTAGAAAACTTTGGAATAGTTGTTCTCTGTTTAATGTCTCACAAATCATGAATACACCCAAGGCATTGAAAACGTTTAATTTTTGCTTTATCTAGTTTAGTTTAAAGGCATTTCAAATTTTTGTATTACATAGCCATGAGTTGTTCTTGTTTATTAGAGAACACATGGCAGAGCTTAAGCTAGAAAATGTTTTTTTTTTTATAATATATGTTTTATAATTTTTTATAAAAATGTTTTATAATTTTTTTAGATGCATCTAATATAGGCAAATACAGGAATCTGATATCATCAAAGCTTTCTTGCTACTCTTCTTATTTATATTGTATATATATTTGTATATTCTTTGTTTGTTTTGAAACTTCATTTGTTTTCGCATAACTTCTGCTCATAAATCATAGTTATCGACAGCCACATGAATTTATTAAAATACTTCTTAAATTTTTAATACCCTAAAGGCACATTTTGTGTTAACCTACATAAAAACAACTGTTTGTAGTTCCCATTTAAGGCACATAACTTTTATTTGTTTTTGCCAATGGCCCCCTGGGATAGGGTATAAAATGAAGATGTGCGGCTGCTGCTGTTGCTGCTGTTTCTTTTTTAGTTGCTCACTTTTTTAGCGGCGGGTTCAATTTGAGCGCCATTTAGTAAAACCCACACGAAGCATAGTCAACGAGTTGGCCAAAGACTTGGTTGAATGTCAACGGCGGGGCATCTACGCATTGTTGGCAACCGCCAAAGCCAGTTGACCGGTAGTTCGACTTGGCTTGACGTTGCTTCGGCTTGGCCAATGTTACGTGCCCGCGTGCGATGCAATTGAATTGAGGTATTTACAATCGAAAGTAAAAACAGTTAAACATAATAATATTATGACCGATAATAATAAGAAGTGTAAAAGAGTAGAGCAAAGGCGAAAAGCAAACTTTTACTTTCAATGTGTCAGGCCAAGTGGCTGTTAATGTTAATGCTAATGGTGATTCAATGGCTATAAAGCAGCGCTAATTAAGGCATGTTAATAAAGCGAATGCGAAAGCTTATGTAATGGCCACTGCCTACACACACACACACACACACACACACACACGCGCACATAGGCTATATAGTGCTCATACAATTTGTTTCAGCAATTCTAGCTGGCAATTTGTCTGGCTGTCTGTCTGGCCTTTAGCCAATTTGTTGTTGTTGGCAACCTTTGAACTTTTACGATGTGAGTTAAGTACTTTGTGGCAGCTGCAGCTGTTGCTGTGTTGCATTGTCACTACTGTGGCAGCTACTGTTTGATTACGTTAATCCTGGTTCATCAGTTATTGGCATGAGCGAGCGAAAGAGAGAGAAAGAGAGAGTGCCGAAACACCGCCTTGGTTAAGTCATTAACTGGATTCATCAATTCGTTTAAATTGGGTTGCCAGCAAAACGTTTCCTAGTGCTCCACATAATCATGCGTTGCATGCCATACAGCAAAAGTGGCCGCACTGTCTGCCATAAATGGAACACTCCACTCCAGTCGGCGCTGTCTGCGCTATCTGTTGGTGTTAGTAGTTCAGATGCCTAAACCAGATGCCAGACATGCACCACATTACATCACATGGACGCCAAGAAACGATGCGTCGTCTCTCGTCTCTGTGGATGCCTTTTCACTGGTCTCCTTGCCTCTTGTCTCTTATGTCGCTTGTCGCTTGTCTCTTCGCCTCTAACCGCAGTCGTAAGTCGCAATTGCAGCAAAAGTGGTTTCATTATGCACATTCATATAGAAAATCTATGTGTTTGTGTGTCTTTTCTTGACTACCAATTCAATTTTTAGCAATGTTTTTATTTTGGCCAAGAGCTGAATACGTTTTGATTTCCTTTAAAGCTGGGCGTATAACGTGTGTGACATAAGAAATGTTGTTTTCAAAGATTATGAAATAGAAGCGAAACCCATATTCAGGCTTGAGAAAATTGCTGACCAGGCAATAATAATATGGAGCAGCTAAATGTATCAACGGAATTTCCAAAAATTTTTCCTAAGTATTTCTTTCTATATTTCAAATCGTTTTTACTTTGCCAAATGTTGTTTACTTTTCATAAGAAATATACTGATTTTTGTTTTATTTGATTTATTCAAATATTTTTCTAAAAATATTTTGTATATTTTTAATATTTCAATTAGAATTTGACTTCTTGTCATTAGCTACTATGGCTTCAAGTTCGTTGCCTAAGTCTTTTGTGTAGTCTATCAAATTACTATATTTTTTAACTTTTTTTTTAAGTCTCCATTCAAATTTCTGCTTAATACTTATTATATTTTTCACAAAATTAGTATATTTTTTATCTCCTTAATTTGTCAAATATTTTATATAATTTAAAAGTCACAATCTGCAAACGCTTCGAATTAAATATACATTTTCTCTCATATTCTTTTCTCTTTGCTTTCAACTTAAGCAATTTGAATTTCAATTGCTTTGAGAAATTTCTAGAGACTATTGTTTTACATTTCAGTTTGTTGCCCAAGTTTTTTTCATTCCATTTCACATAATGTAGCAGGCTTAAGTCTTATTATTTGATCAAAAGTAATTCAATTTGATTGTAACTGAAAATACTTTTTAGTTCAAGTTGGTTGAATTGAAATTATTTTTTAATCTGTTCAACATTTCTATTAGCAACCAAGTTTCGTGCCTAACTCTTTAATTTTTAATCAAAAAAAAATTTGAATACAATTTTGCTAAATTCCCAAATTAAATTTCATTTTAGTTCAAGTTGGTTAACTGAAATAAGGCAAATTGTTTCTTTTTTTTTTTGTTTCCTTTGAGTCTGCTCAACAATGCCATTAGCTGCCACTTAACACCTGAGTTTGTTGCCTAAGTCTTTTGTTTTCACTTAAGCCACGAGTGCTATGTACTTTAATTTTATTGGTTAATTATGCCGCACGCTCGTTAGCAGCCCCGAAAAAAAAAAATGGAAAACACAGAAAAATCAAGAAAAATAAATTACATTGCACTGCCACAATTACAACAAAATTAAACAAGTTTAATGTGCGTGCATTTTTGTTTTGGCTTAATGGTGAATCGCTGTGGCCCTCTCTTTACGAGCCGTTGATTTTTCAGCATGTGAATTATGTGGATGATAATTGCGTGTGGCAATGAATTTTATGTGCAACATTTTCTTTCCAGTTTCGCTTTGAGCAAAAAACAACCAAAAACGAAAGAAAAAAAAAACAATTTGTTACAGTTTGCGAGTGACCTTCGCACGAGGTTTTGTGGGAATCTGCAAAACATTAAATTGTAGCTGGGGCGGCAAAATTTATTAATTGCATTAAATACACACCCAACAAATGCCAAATGGCAAATGGTAAATGGTAAGTGGTAAATGGTAAATGGTTAAAAAAAAAAATAGAAGCCGATTTAATCGTCGACAATTTGGCGCATGTCTTTGGTAGCTGAAGTAAATGGACGCTCGAGGCCTCGCCCAGCGGGCCGACGGGCTAACGGGCCACGCATGCGCATTGCTGTGCGTACGTTCGTTCGTTCGCTCTAACTGTAATTTCAAACGCGACGACTTTTGAAATATTGCGTATACGCCGCATGTGTGCAAGCGATACAATTTCGCAGCAGCTGTAGTGCAGTTATATAATACGCGTTAGCCCAAGTAATTTATACGCCTCTTTTTAGAAAGGATTGTCATAAGCTGACAAATGGTGCAATTTACTATCGCTGTTTGGCTGCTGCCTATCGAATCTGTGATCTTTGGCTGATTTGTTTGTTTGTTGACCAGCTCGAATGCACTCTAGTTAGCGCAGAGCTTGGCCCTGGCCTGGCAATGAGTCAGCGGGACAGCTGGGACAGTCGCTAAAACCTATTGATTGACACAAAGGCTAACAATTCAAAGTGTGCTGCAAGAGTTAAGTTTTTTCTTTTTTTTTGTGTAGCTGTGAGCGCATTTTCCAAGCTTATTTACTTAACGCTTTATGTTTTAGTTTTTGCGCACTCAGAAGGCGTTCAGACAATGCGATTAGGTAATAAGCCAAGGCAAAGCCTCAAAAGACGTCCGAAAACTAAGCTCCAGCTCTAGCTCTGTGGCTGCGGCTGCGGCTGCGGCTGCGGCAGCCTCTGTGGCTGTCCAAACCAAATTCAGTCTGAGCCGCAGGCAACAAGACTTAAGACAAACAAAGCAAAACAAAGCAAATCTCCCACGCCAAGCACAAATACCGACACACACATACCCAGAAAAAGGTCTCACAACAAACGCGCAGTTACAGTTACGTATGCTCTATAGATTTTGAAATAATTTGAAAAGAATATTTTTTTTGTGGTTGCCAAGCGACACAAATCTTGAAGCCCCCACCTTCCCCCTCCTGCCGCTTACTCCACGCTTCCGTCTGACTTAATTATAAGCAGCGACTGCATTGAAAATTCTTTTGGGGTCTCTGAATCATGATTCATAGCTGCGACTTTGACTTACTGCATTGCTGTGGCGGCGACTCCTTGAGTTTGTATCCAAAAAGTATATAGGAAAAGGCAATTGATTCTTGTGCACTCGCACACACACACACACAGTCAGACAAACACACGCACACTTGAACACTTGGGCACACACTGCGAGCTGAGTCGTATTTTGTCACAGTGCACTTTAAGTCTTGACTTCAATCAATGTTTACTTTATGTTTATATAAAGATATATATATGTATATGTGTATGTGTGTGTTCACTTTATGTTGCACTCTAAATGCCACAGCGCTTGACTTGTGCGGCTGCTTCGGCTTTGACTTCTACTGCTGGGACTAACGGTTCGCGCCAGCTCAAACAACAAAATGAATGGCTTTCTTTGGCTTGTTTATGTTTTATACCAAAAAGAGCTCGCCGAGTGGCAAGTGGCAAGCAGCTCAGCGGCTCTCTTAGCCGCGCTCTTAACTGATCTCCGAGTTTTAGCTCAACCGTTGAGTCGTTTGCCTTTTGTTTGTTGTCATATTCATTCATTTATTATGCAGCACAGTGAGCCATGAAAAGTCTTAAGTGATTCACTAGAATATCAAATTGATAGATATCTCAAAACCTAACATTCATTATGATATCATATTTGTGGCACAATTAATTTCAGTTGGTAATTGTTTTTATGCCACAATAAGCTAATTTTTTTATATAGTTGAAATCTTTTTTAAAAATTTGTTTTATTGCCAGATTTGTTGCGCGTATTAAATTGATAAAAAGTTAACATTCATTTAAAAGAGTAATCAAAAAAAAATATATATATAAAACAAAATAATATTATTTCTAGCCCAGCTGCACTATTTAACTGCCAGTCATATATTATTCTTGAACTTGATAAGAATAAATATTATAATTTTTAATTGTTCGAGTCCTCTAAAGTGTGGGAAAATATAATTGAATACCTAGGCTATGAATTTACTTTTAGTTGTGGAGTTAAAATTTTTAAATTAATAATTTAATCAAATTTTAAAATATAAATATATATAAAATATATTGTAATTTTTATTTGTTTATATTTTTTATTTATTACTTAGTGCTTTTACTATTTTTTCAAATTAATAGGAATATTTTTTGCATTGTTCTTCGTATAAATATAAATAAATATAAACAATTGCTAAATACTAAGTATATATTACTTAAGTCTTAAGTTCATGAGTTGTTAATTAACTTTAATTCCATTTAATTACTTGCTTATTTCCTATATTGAAATCTAATGAGCATATCTATTAAATGCCAGCATAGTATTTATATTCGCGTATATGATTCATATTGGCATTTATGTTATGTCCAATTGGATTTCCCTTGTCTGCCAACTGAACTTAGTTAAGCGATGGCTGCGCTAAGCCAACTAGAATTTCTACATATATCAACTTGAATAGCACGCATACAGCATGTAAGCCAAGTGCAACATCAAATTTGAGTTAAATAATAATATTATCTATACAAAGACACACACACACACACACAACAATTTTAGAGCTTTTCGCATTTTGCATCCATCAGATATTTTATGTAAGTTAAGTGCAATCTGCTTGGCTAGTTAAAAGATATTCTCGTAATTAACATTTGTGCCGCGTTGATTTTCTCAGCCTTCGCGACGCGACTTTTTATACAGTTGCATTTACATATGGCTGCTGTTGTTGTTGTTGTTTTTCTTTTTATATATATACATATATATTTTGTTTTCTTGAATATAATTTGCGCCGGTTTTTTTTTTTGCAGCGATGCTCCCACAGACCGCGAAACCTGCACAACAACTCATCGCCAATGAAATGCTAAAAGCTAAGCAACACAGACACAGACACAGAGAGTACACACACACACATATATATATATATATATATATATATATATATATATCTGCACAGTGAAGCCTCGCATTTGTTTTGCTAATATGAATTAATTTACAATTGCTGCAACGCCTAAAATGTGAGCGGGGCAGACGCAGGCGGGCAATTGGTTGGTTTTGGCAGGGGAGATGGGAGGCAGAAGGCTGCTGCCGCGTCTGTTGAACTTTTGTCGTCGATTGCACTTGCCACAAGACTTAGCTGCTGCTCAAAAATCTTGCATTTTCTTGGGCAGCAGCAGCAGCATTCAAGCATTTCATTTCAATTGGCTTTGCGTTCAATGTCTAGACATGGACACTGACCGCAGCTGCCAACAGAGAGAGTGAGAGAGGGAGATAAAGACCAATATATATATAAATATATATAGATTTATTTATTAGATATACGTTTTAAAATGATTTGGCAATGCACGAGGCTATGCAAAGAAGCGTAACGCAAAGAAAGTGCATTTGTTGTTGCTGTTGCGATTTTTGAAAAGTGTTTGCCGTCAGCTTTTGCTTTGATTGTTGCTTGGTTTGTCTTTTAACTGTTGCCTGCTTGCTGGCCAGGTGATATAACAAGTTCACATAATTTCGCTAGCTTTTCTTTTTATTTTTGATATTGCATTTTCCACTACATACATATATATGCATCCATACATACATACATATATATATATATATCTGACTTAAAATAAAAGTTGTTAGCCCGCATGCACATTGAGTGAGTCGCAGGGCGGCAACCGCATCGAAATTCATGACTTGATTCAGCAAATTATAATTGCAGCCAATCAAAATAGTTCCCAGCTGGTTGTGTTCGTAATTTTTTCCCTTTGCCTCAACTATCATGCATAATTAATAAATGCTCACCTCACTCTACCTACCGCTGCTTAGTCAGCATTATTATTTTTTGAATTTGAATTTGAGTTTGAGTGCCAAAAACAAAAAAAAAAACAAATTTACTCGCATTTTCGTTCAGTCATAAAAACAGTCGCAATAAAAAAATGAAATAAAATTTCACCAGTGCAAGTGGCCAACTTTGTGATTGTGTGCAGCTGTTTGCGGACGGGCCTAAACGGTGGCTTGTTTGCATGAGGAAGTTGTTGTTGATTGTCACACAAATGCGACAGGGACAGAGACAGGCGACTGGGACTGCGACTGTGACTGTGACTGCTATTGCGACTGCGATTGCGCTTGCGCTTGCGGTTCGCTTAGGTGCCCAGACGGTCAGGTTCAACTCGAAATTATGGTCATAATAGCAGAAAAACATAAATACATTAAAATTTTGTGTAACGAAGTCGAAGGTTTTGTACTCTTACAAACTACATGAACAGAATTACTGTTAATCTCTGGTATAATGTTGTGTGAAACTATTTGTTATGTTAAGTAACATTATATTTCGTTGTGAAATGTTATATTTTATTATATGAGACTGTTATGGTGATTATATTATATGCTTATGTTATGTTTTTATGCTATGCTATGCGTTTCTTAACAGATTTTTCTGAACTGTCAATTGAATACATATATAAACTAAATCATGTCACTAAAGTTAATTTCTTTGTTTCCAGCTGATATGATGCTAAATGTAATTTTTCTGTCGATTACACAGTAATCTAAGAACTCACTTCCATGACCTTAGGCTAATACTACATAACATATACATATATAAAGCTTAAGGTGCAAGCTTTCATCTAGGCCCAATAGCTCAGCCTAATAACATGTCCCATTAATTTTTTATGTAGCTGTAAAATGTGTATTGCTTTTGTCACACTTTAACCTCAACTTTCTTAAAATTATGAGGCAATTAAGTAAAATATAATTTCAGTTTGGTAATACACAGTATAAAAGCTAAGCTCCAGAATCATAAATGAATCATGATATATAGCTAGCGACGATTGGCAGTCAATGTTAACAGTGTAATGATAGCATTTAGAAGTTAACACCAAAGATTTAACTGATTAATGAAAACATATAAATACTAACAGTTAAATGTTTACTCAGAAATTTTAACATATAAATGTTAACAGTTCAATGCTGATAGTGAAATGTTAATATTTAAATGAAATAAATCTAAAAATAAATGCTAACCAATAAAAGTTAACAAATATATGTAAGGAGATAAATTTTAACATACAAAAGTTAGAAAATAAAAGTTAACAATCAAGTGCTAACAGCTAAATGTTAACAGATAAATGCTCAACAGCTTAAGAAAAAAATTTGAATATCAAACAGACGTATTAATAGTTGAGTACAACATTTTAATTATAAAAGTCAACAACTTTGTTAAGCTGTGATTAAGCTTTCATAAGGTAAACACTGCGATCTGTTCACATTGATTAACTCGAGCTGAAGTGCGAAATGTTTAGAGTGAATACACAGAGAAATGTTTTGTATTCATTAACTAATTAGCCACAATGCTCCAGTTAATTCAACAATGAAATAATGAAGACAATGCGTGAATGTCTTCAGTTATGTCATTTGCCTTTCCTTGCGGATGGGCCCAGTACATGGAGTATTTCGCAAGAATTACGAATACGATTGAGCGCGTGTTTCTCTTATGTTATGTATTGTATTGCTAAGCAAAAAAAAAAAACATAAAAAAGCGAAAGTAACTCCAGTTGTGAACGTTCTAATGAATGGTTAAATGAAGTTCAAGGTTTCATCGCACGCTGGATGGCGAATTGGAATTAATTACATTTGCTCATATCTAGAAGTTCTGGGCGCTGGCTGTCTGTCAGCTCATTAAGTTTTAATGCTCATACGCAGTTAGCAAATGGATTAAGTAATTTTTATCTAATTTGTGCGCAGTTTGGTGTGTTTTAGCTATGCTGGGTGTGTGCTACGATTCGATTTGGTGCGATGATAATTAAAGAGATTCATAGCTGACAGCGCACCCACCTGGCGCTTGCCGCTTGGCACTTGGGGAATTTTCATTTCACATTGTCTAACAATGGACCAGCTTAAAGACCATAAAACTACAACAACAGCAAGAGCTAGCAGCCGGAACTTGTGAGCCGCATGATTTGTAAGATTTTTTCTATCTATCTTTCAGTCAACAGTTAAGAGTTATCAAGATTTGCCTTTGCTCAATGTAAATCCCAGTGCAGTATTTGCTGCTGACGGAAATGGCTTGAACTTGACATTGGCCAAGAGCGCAGGCGCATGGAGAGAGGGCTTAGGGAAGTAGAGTGGGCGTTTCAAAGAAATGCAAATGTTTTTTCCACGAGCAACTCACACATAATTATCAGCCAAGCCGGAAGGAAGTAAACTAAGAGTTGGAAGTAAAAGCCATGGAATTTAAAATTTATTATACTATTTAAAGCTAGACATGATCTCGTTAGCTGATTATGATATTGTGATATTTAACTGTAGATGTGAGCTTTTAGCTATTATAATTATGATATTTTGTCTCGATCTTGATATGATCTGGTTAACTGATCTCAACCTGAGATTTTACTCTGGGCGGAATCTGTTTAGCTGATCGGCGATTGATATATTTCTATAAGCATTGATCATGTTGTCTGCTCAATCTCTTTAAGCATTGATCATGTTGCCAGATATGTTATTGCTTCAAGAGAAGATTTAGTGACCCCTTTTAAGGCAAAGCAGATAACAGCTCTTTACTCTAGTTCTGTGTATTCACCTTACCCTATCAACAATTGTGTTATTGTTTTCATATCAATGTGTTATAATTGTCTATGTGTCTTATATCTATATGGACATTTATTCATTACATTATATTATTGTACAATTCAATATCAATTGCAACGCCTGGGGATTGTTGGTTGAGAGCCGTGAAGCGTGCGCCCTGTCGCGCTGTCATTGTGAATGCGTTTGGTATCACCTCCAGTGAATTGGGCATGGCTCGATGGCTCTTTGGCTTGTTGGCTCGTTGGTTAATGGCAGATTGTGAGGCGTTGCCAATTGGTGTGGCCAACAAAAGAAATGCTGAGCTATGCTATGCTATGCGGTCTAATTAATTTCAGTTCAAGGCAAGCGCTCTCTGCCCTGGCCATAAATCCATTGACGGTTTGTAAACAGGGGCAAGAAATTCGCATTTTGTTACAAATTCCATTGTTTTCGCCTCTTGCGAGGGAGGGGCTGCCCTCTAATTGCATAGACTCTCCCAAAGGCTTATTATTCATCGCATTAACATTTCAGCATGTTTCGGGCTACCCCCCATAATTATCATTGTAATTGCTTTTGCTTTATACACATAAATGGGTCAATAGTTGTTGTTTTTGCTCTGAACTTGACTTGAGTATTTATTTAATTTTTTTTTTTTTTAGGAATTTGTGACCTTTCATAGCGCATATTTCAATTATAGAAACTGCGTTACCTTTAATTAAAAAGAAATACAAATTTCAAGCTGTCAAAGATGTGGATTGTGTTATAAGTAATTTAACCGATAAGGCAAAATTGTTCATGATTAAAATGATATATATAAATCGATTGCTGTATTCTTTATCGCGACATTGCTTTTTGTTTCCGCGTAAAACAAAAAGCAGAAACAATGTATGCCTCGAGTTTTTTTTTTTTTTTGGTAACCACTCGCACTAGCAGCTCTTCAGTTCGATTCCTAATTGCCGCAGTTAAGGATTGTCCAGCTCAAGCGTTTCTACTTTTTTTTCTCTTAATGGCAACTGGTTTATATATTTGCATCATATTTCTGACTCTGTCGTTTTTCTTATTCATTATGGTAAGCCTATGGGCTATTACCATTGTCTATTTTATTTAAATATTTTTCATTCCAGATCGCCTATATGGCCATTGTAAGTGTGAATCGCCGGCGGCTTGCTGGTAAGTAGTTGAAATACATTTAAATTGAGCTGAAAATAAAGTTTTTAGCTTAAAACGTTCTTTTAACTGTGAATGTGTTAATTTATAGATAGGACTTTGTCCTAATTGATCATGTTTACAAAATCAGTAGACGAATCAGAACTGAAAAGTTAAATGTAAATAAGACAAATTCTAAATGCTGGCAAGAATTAAAAAATAATTTTTTAAAAATTTAAAAATGAGAACAGTTTAAAATGTATATAAAAAAATATAAATAATCTTGAATAACAAATTAAAATGACTAGGAATTTATGAAAACATACATTGATTGGACTTTATTAAAAATACCTTGTGCAACAATAGTTCCACTTCTTCCAGTTCCAACTGGATTCTACAATCGTTTTTCAATCGAACCAATCAGAACTAAAAACTTTGCGCTTTAATCCTGTAAAATTCGTATGCCTAAAGCTTTTAAATAGCTTTCCCATACATATACGAGTATATCTAATATAGGATTGTGGATGTATTTAATCAATATTTGATTGGTCTGATACCACGGCCAATTTTCTGTACGATTAGATTCGTGATAAGCCGCGTACAGCTGGCCCTATGAAAGCCGCACGCCGAAAATATAGTTAGTTTTCTTGTTTTAGTTACATTTGTATTCGCCTAGAGTAAATAACAAATAGTTGCGCAAATATGTTGGGCTTTTTATTAATTGCCATGATCTTCATCTATTGCCTTGTAAGTTTGATAAGTTTTCAATTATTTTTATAAATTTAAATTATTCATATCTTTTGTTAAAGGGCTTAATCATGTTAGTGCGAAAGAGACATACTAGAAGTCCGAGTAAGTGAACAAATATTCATATCTAAAATATATCCAAGAAGATCTAAAAAACTAAAAAACTTTTGTTCATTCGTATATGTCTGCCCATCTGTCTAGCTTCTTTAACGATTAGATTACAATATATATGTGCAGATTGGCATAAGCTTGTTCGTAATCAGCTTACTCTTCTGCTGCTGTGTA
Organism: Drosophila anceps; assembly: GCA_035045945.1. Classification (NCBI taxonomy): domain Eukaryota; kingdom Metazoa; phylum Arthropoda; class Insecta; order Diptera; family Drosophilidae; genus Drosophila; species Drosophila anceps. The sequence goes on from JAWNON010000073.1 coordinate 3,600,344, forward strand.
AGATGAACTGGTAAAGTATCTGTTGGCTTTTAAATTAATTTTTTTAAAAATATTTGTAAAGGCTTCACTAATGTCCGGGCGTAGGTGGATTAGACAAAGGCGTGATTAGATTTTTAACTCCTCTATTAACTTTACTCTCTTGACAGTGTGTGAAAGGCAATTGAGAATTTTTTAAGCAGTGAGAAATATTTTATTTAATTAGTCAACGTACTAATACTCTTTTTTGTATATATACCAATTTTTTTTTTGCTTTGATTTGTTTGATAACTTCACTAAAGTAGTAAAGTTTAGCCACTCTCGCTCCCTCTCTCTCTCTCTCTCTCTCTCCACTCCTACATCTCACATGTGTCAAAATGCTTTTTAATATTAGTGTATTTTTTATTTGGCATCAACAAAGTTAAGTTATTTCTGTATGTGTGAGCGATAAGATTTGTGATAAGGCTAAAGAATGACTGTATTAACGAATATGTCAACGCAATTGATCACGTTTTTGTGTAATTAGCTATTATGCTCGTTCACGAAGTGAATAGAGCATATACATTTTCCTCTTCTTTTTTGGGAAACACTCGCTATATGCATGGCAAATTCGGAAAACATTGGATTACAAATTGATTTATATAGTCTATATATGTTATCAATTTTACAGCTAGACTTCCAAAAATGTAGTTAGTAGCTCAATGCTTGCTTGTTGTTTTGATCGAAAATTATATATTCATTCAATAAATCATCTCAAACTGGAAATCATTAAGAATTATTGATCAACCATATCCGCAATTAGAAAAGTGAACGAGTATTATGCAGTCAGTAGCATTGAACAGTTACATTTTACTTGTATTGATTGATATTGATAAAGTTCTATATCTATCCATATATCATGATATCATATATATCGTCATATAGATAAAGTTTGTTATAGTTATTAATTACAAAATGAAGTTAGCTTACTTTGTACTCAATTTGGTTCTTCTATATTTCAAAGTCATTCATGACTGACATTTTGGCAATAGGTTAACTTTGAAATGGGGATCCCTTTATGTAGTAGTTAAAGCACGATTAGATAAGCAATCGCACGAGTTAGCAGCTCCGAAATATATCAAAGTGCCATTGATATCATTTAGATGATAATAATAATATTAAGCGATAGACAAGCAGTTCGACAATTCCAATCAGGCATTTGCCATAAGTCAGCCACTGAAGTTTGTCGCTTCGTTAGTTTTTGTCTTTATTTATTTACTACCTCAAGAAATGGGACAGGCATATTGGGAACTGACGTACGGTGTTTTGCTAATAGTCGTGCTAATGATATGGGTGAGCTAAGAGACTGACAAAAAATAAAAATAAAAAAAAATAAGGTACAAAGTCGAAAACCATTGCTGATAAGAATCTTTGCACTTCCGAAAGGTGTTTGCTACAAGTTGTAAAACCGATGAGACAACAGCTCAAGAAACGCCTACGCAAAGAACCAACCGCAGACCCAACCAAACTGCAGCCAGAGATACGAGAGTTAACGGTAAGCTTTTCAGATAAAACAGATTCTCATCCCAAGTGACTCTGCGCTGATTTCAGTCTTCGTTAAGTTTGCAATACAGTTAGTTGTTTTTTAAATATCTTCTTCTCAATATGGACATCTTATGGAGTTTAATATTTATCGCATTCTTCTTTATTGTCATCTACCTCGCCTGGGTGAGCTTTTTGTGTGAAAGCAATGTTTAGATCTTGACTTAATATATTTCAAATTATTATCTAAAGATTGTGGATAATATTTTACACAAAATCAATGAGGAGAGAATACGAATTGAGGCGCGACGCAATGCCGTAATGCCAGCTACAAGTGCTCTGGGTAAGCTTTTAAGATCTACAGAAAAAAAAAAACAAACAATAATCTTGTAGCTTATCTCGTTTTTTCATACCCTAAAAATGGGAATTCAAGTTATATTGATTTTGTGAAAATGTAGGTGATAAGCAGGAGAAGGCGTAGCAGATACCACAAAGTATATATATTCTTGAGCGGGATGACGAGCTGAGTTGATCGAGTCCTGTCCGTCCGTAGACTACAAATTTGGAGTATATATTCCTTATATATAGCATAGCAGACTGAGTGGAATATCAGCCCTTACTCTATTCTTGATCAGGACGACAAGCTGGCTCAATCTAGCTATGTCAGTCTATACGTCTGTCCCTCCGTATTTTAGATTTTAGGGTATTTCCTAGTCGTGCACTTGTCTTTCTTTGTTATTTATCAAAGTTGATAGCTGCATAATATTTAGTCATCCCTAAATACATGGACCTGCTAGACTTTTTTCGCCTAATCATTTAGCTTTCTCTGTTAAATATTTCGCATCACGGGCTTCCAGCGAGCGCACATGGCTTAGATTAGATAAAAAAAGCTTTTGCTCTGATGTGTGTATGATATGTGTGATATGAGCTTAAGAACAGTCATATAAATATATATCTATTTATATATTGTGAAAATAAACAATGCAATCGTTGGTCGTCAGTCGCTGCTTGTTTGTCAGTGGGAAATATGTATCAAAACCGCTCCTATTGGGAGCATTGCCTTGTTTTCTAATTGGAATAATTGTTATTGTGTGGATGAGCTCTAAAATACTTTAAATACCAATTTAATTCGCCAGTCGCAGTTACTTATTAAAGCTCATATTGAATCCAAAAGTGAGAAAAGGCGTGGAGAGCCACACTTGACGATTATTAGACAATTGAAAGATTTAAATGGTAAGCTTCATGAAGATAAAAGATCCTAATCAGATATTAGCTAAATATAGCACTTAAGTAAACTGTAGTAAAGCAGTAAAGCTAGAAGTAAAGCCCTTATCTGGCTCTGTTGTATCATCATCAGCCCCGCTGGCATCTAGATAGCAGTTTAGTTTCATCCTCATTCGCTTGTTGTCCAGTTGTTAGCTCTGTCAGCTCGCATTCAAATGGATATTATGGAATGGTATTACACCATATCATTTTTGCTAATATTGCTCATACTGCTGCGGGTGAGTTGTGTAGATTTCAATTGGTAAATAACTATCCTATATAGCCAAGCGTTTATGTTGCTGTTTAGACATATTTGGGTCCATTTCGGCATTGGAGCTCCTGCAGTAAAGTTCAAACGGAGCCTGGTGAGTGCTTTTCAAAATGCTAAGCAGCAGTGGGATTAGATATCAAAACATATTTTATTAACCTTACAATTAGCATAAGCTGTCAAAATTACAAGCAGATACATTTCAAATGTACACGGAATTTTGGTTCTGTGGCATTCTTATTGGGATCGCTGTCACGCTAATTTTACGGGTAAGCCGTTTGTAGCTTGATATGCGTCGAGACCATTCACTCAATTCACTTTAACTCTCTGAAGGAGTGCTATCTATTTGTGAAACTAAAGGTGGAGGAATGGAACAGGCGTGTCTTGATGCGACGTGAAGTCATTTTGCGTCTAGCACTTGAGGGTAAGATTTGACTATAGTTAATGTCACTGTAGACCCCCCACGTTCGAGTGGACGAGCTAACAAAGCTTTAACAGAGCTCGAAACGCAGTAAAAAGCTTGTCGCGATTAGATAACAATCCTTACCATAAATGATACGTACCTCGCCTCGAGTGCTGTTAAACTCATTCAGCAAATTTCTAAATTTTCTAAACTCTGTCAGTATTCGCACTTCAAGCCGTTTAGCACGGACAATGAATCCGAACGATTTGATCTATATTTTCATACTATTTCTGTTGGTGGCTATTGTAAGTGTGTAAAGTAAATGGAATTCAAGTTCTGGTTTCTGAAAATTTTACTCTGCTAAATAGTTGTGCTTTAAGAGCCGAAGAAATAGGAATTTGGAGGACGCATACAACTCAACGTTGGACCACTCTAGACGGGCCTCCAGTTTATCGGGTGCGTACTCACCCAACAGTTTAAGTTCCATACGGTATCGTCATAGAGCATTTGACTGATAATATGCTGCCGCTCAGATATGACACTAATATATATATATACATATTATAAATATTTATTTATATGCCTATATATAATTAATCACGTCCCACCATTTGCAATGGTGATAACGCGCAAGTTCTATTTATCGTGCTTGGTTCTAGACGCTTTACCATTATAAAAAACAGTTACTTGACCGTGTCGAACAGAAATCGTCGTCGATTTAGTTTAAGTTCTTAGTCATGGCCGTCGATGTCGGCTTGTGTATAGTTTATTTTGTTTTACTCGTCATTTTGGTGATTTTCGTGCGTGTAAGTTGCGCAGTTTTCTTCATTTTCCCAGTCTGTTCACCTTTCGCTTCTTGCAGTTGTGTTGTATGTGTGCTATGCGTAAACCTGTTGTCCAACAGCCAACACCCGTGAATGGGCGTGGCCCGCCACGTGTGCTACGACAAATACGCATTGATCCATCCGGTACAACGACCGAAATAACCCCAGGTGAGCTGCCGTTGATGCACAATGAGTTGAATCGAGCCTTATCGATAGGGCGTCTATTTTTAAACTATCATAATCAGAATCATGGCCAATTATCGCAATGCGATTAGCATTTATACCCCCCACACACTAGCATCGTTTGCGTTTGTTATTCTAAAGGAGCTTTTCAAGTGCACCTTGGCACTTGTTTATGTTCGTATTTCCCATTCTTGTGTTCCTCTCCGATTTGATAACAGCTGAACAAATGATAAGCCGATATAAAATATATGTCTATCAACAGAAAATGACGTCAAATACCAAGTATTAAATCTCTTAGATTTTGTTGATATATTTGTATCCATAGATAGTCTAATAAAATAAATAAAACTGCTATTGATATGAATTGAGAAGTATTTGAAAAAAGGTTCCGATTTTTGCTATTATTTAAAATAGTTTTTAAAGAGCAACTGCTCTGCATAGAACTAGTTCAGCCAAGCAGCTTTAATCTGTAGCTCTATTTAATCTAATTGGCTTTGTGATTCCAATTGGTAATTGATTTATATTGGAGTTTGCTAAACATATAACAGTGGTTGGCTTATTTAATAGGTGTTTAAATTCATTTCAACAGCACTGACCTGGCTTAAACTTAAATTTTACTACGCATCTAATTAAGCTAAAAATTAATTATATTAATTATTTAAAATAATTATTAATAATAAGTACTTAAATTGTGTAAAAAACATTTAATTAATATGTATTAATTGCACTATACTTTTTTCTAAGGTTTTCGACGTGGTAAATTCTAATCCAGAACCAAAAGAGCCTAATCAGGAGACCGTCTAACCTAGTAGTATAAAGTAGGACATTTATGCAGTCTTGTGAGGCTCTGTAACTATAATATACTAGGATTTGTTTTCGATTCGTTTTTCCACAGGATAATTAGGCTATCTATAAGTACTATACTTTTTGCACAACTTTTAAGCTATATGTATACTTAAAGTTACCATTAAATGCAACTTTCAAGTTAGCCTTCAATCTTACTTTCAATGCAACCTTAAATATACCTTTCAAGCTATGCTTAATGGGACTCTCTAATTTACACAACCCTTAATGTGTCTGACATACCCGTAAGCTTATAACTCAAATGTTCAACGTTTTGTTTCAACGTTTAAAGTTAAGAATGTTCCCTTAAATGCGCCCAATAGCTACTTTTTAATATAGTTTTTAAGGAACCTTAAAAGTATCCTTCAATGCAACTAATGTGTCCATAACGTTACTTCAAAATGTATCGTTAAAGTATTTTTACATGTATATTCAATATAACCTTAAATATACCCTTAAATTAACTCTAAAATATGTCCTTAAAGGTATCTAAATGTACCATTCCTGAATATATCCTTAATATATCTTAAAAGTACACCTAAAGCTATGGCCTATTGTACACTTAAGTGTATTCTTATTGGCAAACTTGAATGTACACACGCTTGCTGAACTTTTCGATATATTTCTATCTGTTCTATTTGCAGAGTCGAATTCAGCACGTGATAAACCTTCGGTCAGGTGTCCTATAGTACGCTTTTTTAAATTTATAAACAAAGAAAAGATTAAAAGTATTTGACTCAATTTCCGCTTGAGATAAACGATAATCGCTCATTTTGCTTCCGCTAGTTCAACTTTACTAATTGAAAACTTATCGATAAATTAAGTTAAAATTCAAAGTTTTTCTTAAGGAAGCAGCTGCTGCTGCTGTCTGTACCTTTGACATTGAAATGTTTTGAATTCCCCACGACATTAAAGTTTTGTGGAGCATGTGAAAAATGTTTTTAGTGAAATAATGGAATATAATTGCTTTACGGTGCCCACTTGAGTAGCTTGTCCGTAATAGATTTATTACAATGTTTTTTTTTTTTTGCTTTGTTTATGCTTGTGTAATAATTAATTAGCTTGTGTCTCACACAGTGTAAATTCACACACACTGAATTAATTTACAATTGTTTAAATGCTTCCGCAGTTGGCGGGCTTTCAAGTTTGTCGAAATTTATGATTGTCTATATTTGTGATGTATTCTTAGACATTTAACTGTCTGCAAATGCGAATGCATTAAAATGCCACGCAATGATGCAAAATCTTATCTAATCAGAGTAAAACAGACTCTTATCAGACAATGCGAAACTCTCAAGTATGAGCGCCACCTATATATATGCCACCTGCCTAGCCACAGTCCTACTCTCTCTCTCACTCTCATATTCTCTCTCTCTGAGCTTATAAAACTGATAAGATGCTCCAAAATGGTGAAGAGCGTGGAAATACAAACAGTTTGCCATCGGCTTCTGCTTGAAGTGATGCGATTGAGACCTATAAAAATTTGCGTATTTTGGCAATTTTAATTAAAACGTTAAAATGGAAAAGGATATACTGTCCATATTCTCGGGCGTGTTCCTCTTGTTCCTATCCTGTGCCATTTGTTGTTGCTGTCTGCGCTTTGCTGTCTGGGCCTGCTACGAACTGTGGCAGCCACGCACAGGTATGTGCAAGTATACATCTACATATGTATATATTGTAAATTAAAGGATCTTATTATTTTTTCGATTTCCTTTATATACACTCTAATAGCTAATCTAATCATCGTATATTACCCCAACTCTGATAAGCTGTGTGTTAAACTTAAACATACAAACTTCCATAAAGTCATTAAATGACTATTGGCCCGATTCGGCAAATTAACCGAATATTATTGAATTGCTCAGTTTATGTTATCAGTGATAACTTGTTAGGAGCACACATTTTCAGTGCTCTCCGACTTTCCAAGCCAAACGGATAAGAATACTGCAAACTATAATCATGAACGATTTGTTTATGTTTTACTTTTTTCTATTCTTTATAATGATCCTCGTACTGCCCACAGTTTATGTCTGTATACAGGTAAAAGCTAAATGCGCTAGCTAGCTTGCATTACTTATTATCTCAAAAAGTGTTCTATATTCATCTCAAAGTGTCTGGTGTGGAAAATATTATTCGCCTGCCGACGCACGCCAACCGAATCGCCGCGCAATAATCGGGATATGCAGCTACGCTCTTTTGGTATGTACATCGACAGGAATAGCTATAGCTATGCAGTGCCAATTGTATAGATGATATATAGTACAGTTATATATGCTTATATATTTATATATGCATACATATACATTTGTTTGTGTGTGTGTATACAGATACTATGCGTGGCTTGAAGTGTATCTGATAAGACTCTCAGTTAGCCCTGTTTACGGTATATAGCCATTTCAAAAGTCTACCTTATTTCTTTATGTCTTTATTTATTATTTCTTTTTTTTTGTGGTTTGATAAGCATGCTTGCTTGCTTTAGTCTACATCAGAACTTGCTGCAATATGGAAGTGGGTCCAGTTTTCTATTTCATAGTACTTTTGCTAATTGGTTTCCTATCTTATGCGCTGCTGCAGGTAAAAATTTGCGGAAATTTGAAAAGCGTTAAATTAGGTTCTTTTGTTTTCCTGTTAGTGTGCGATTATCTGGATTATCAGGTGCTGTTGTCCTGCGGCTAATCAAGTTGGCAGCAGAAGCCAAAGTAAGTGCGTGTGGATGTGTGTGTGAGTTTGCATTATTGTAAGTAAGCACTAGCTATGTTGTACTTTAAGCTTTTACAGCATTGCATAGGTGAGCCAATTCTTACATGTGACCGCTAAAACATATCGTACTATATATACTATAAACATATGTATATGTGCCTGTGTATGTGTGTAGTTTAGCAACTTCGTTTATCGTATTGCGTGCGGCTATATACACATAATCTTATCACTAAAAACGAAACAAGTACCAACGCACACAACTATGCATATATATACATACATACCTAAATATCTATGTACGTATATACTATAATACATAGCTTACTAGTTGTGTATATAGGCACTATGATTAGTGTCCAACGTAACGTTGCCTGCGGCGGGCGTGCTAAAAATTATGCACCTGTTCTGTCGACACCCGGTTTCAATTCAATTCCACATCCAAGTTCAGCCCGCTCATGGATTGGGGCACTGAACTGGGCCTGCATGTGGCCGTCTATTTGGGTTTGGTTTTCCTATTCTTCGGCGTAGTGCCCGTCGTTTGCTTCTATGTGCGCATCGAGAATCGAACTCTGGCCAAGATTTGCCCACCGCGCTGCCAACGCCAGCACAGGCAAATCAATCGCAATCGTAATGGTAACGTGTGCCAAATATGAGGGCGGGGTTTATCTAATCGCTGGCTTTTTAGCACCCAGCACCATTTGAGTTTGCTGCTTACAATTATTGTTTTGTTAGACAAACGACTTTTTTATTATTTTATATATATATAGATAGATTTTTGTATTTTTTTTTTTTTTTTTTTGGCAATAACACTTGAAACGTCAAATGACTTTGACATCCTATTTGGCTTTGGCGCTAGGCTTCCTGGTTGCTTTATTCGCAATAAGCCAGTTTATCTATGTAATTATCGTGCAGATCATCAAGCGACAAATCGAATTATCTTAATAGTTAATCTCGTTTCATTAGCTGGCTATGCGCATACATCAATCCGTCTTGTTGAATCGCCAGAGACAACGTCAACGTCAAAGGCTTGGTGGTATACGCGTTGGTTGCCAATAGCACGATTTGATTTTAGATAGTACTAACATATGTCTTTTAATTATGTTTATCTTGCAGATCGTCAGAACACTGTGGAACTTGGACGTCAGCACAGTCGCTACGGTGATATTTTCTACATTGAGCCAAACAGTCAGGAGGCCGCACGCATACGCGAGCAGCTGGAAAAGGATGAAAAAGACTTGCCCAGCTATGATGAAGTGATGCGCATGTGCAATCTAACGACTCCCACGGCAGCTGCAGCTGCGCCAATGCAATCACCAATAATGGAAACGAGCGCCATTGGCATTGCTGCATTGCCCGCACCACCATATTCAGAGATTGATCCACATCAAAGCGTTGCGATGACAGCTCCCACAACTGTCAGTGTTACAGCGCCCATCACGGCAGAGCCCTCACCCTCTACTTCGCGTGCTGCCCAAATTCCAACGTAGCAATAGCTCCAGTGATCCAATGCAGGCCAACATATCACCAATATACACGCACATACACACAAACAGACGCCCAGGACAATTAGTGTGAACCAGTCACTGCAACATTCCAGTGCCACTCTGGGCCGCACAAATCTCCAAATTTGTGTGCGCTTCCCCATTGAGAAATAAAAGTGTGATTTTAAAAATTATAAATATATATACATATATATATATATATATATATATATATATATACCTAGGTATTAAAACGTAGATTTTCGATAATTGTAAATATTTGTAAATATTTATAAATTTAAGGTGCAATAAATTAGTTAGGCGAATTAATACAAGTGTTTAAATAAATTGTACTCCACATTTGTAAATTTAATTATATATCTACAGAACGAACTATTTATGTTATTTTTAAAAACACCAGTTGTAATCAAATTTTATAAAAAAGTTGCAATCGAACTTTCTTAAAAGAAAAGTTGTTTTCTTTATCTTTGTTTTTATTTTTATTAAATACCTACGTGCTTACGCTCAGGTAGTTCATTTTTAAAAATAGTGCCACACTGATTAATTTATTTAAATATCGATAGCACGATATATCACATGAATGAACGGACAGTTGGAAATATCGATGATAACGCGATTCAGGTATCTCTGTATATTTATCGACAGCTTATCAACCATTATTTGTGTTTCGTTGGTTTGCTGCTTATAAACAACGCAATGGACTCAACTAAGGTAAGAATATGGTAAATTAAATGATTCTAAATATATACTTACTATAATATATAGATTGAGTTTGCAGTGCAAATGGATAAAGATGTTAAATCGTGCGTGGAAAGGCTGCGGCATGCTTTGCAGGGCATAGGTCATGTTGACATTGATGCGACTGAGGGACGTGTGATTGTACAGACCACAGCACCATGGTCCGAAGTGCAGGATAAAATCGAAAGCACCGGTCGACGAGCTGTACTCTCCGGATTTGGTGGTCAATCAGCGGTGGCACTTATCAATACAACTGGCTGTGTAGTGGACCGCACACCCGTCCAGGGCGCAGTACGATTCACCACAATTACCGCCCAACAGGCAGGCGTTGTTGTAGACGGCGTTGTGGATGGACTAGTGCCAGGACTACATGGCTTTCACATACACGAAAGTGGCGATGTATCAAATGGGTGTGCATCAGTTGGCAATCATTATAATCCGCGTAATTCGCCGCACGGCAGTCCCGATGCAGATGCAGCTAAGCGACATGCCGGCGACTTAGGCAACATACGAGCCGATGAAACGGGTCGTGCGACTTTCCGCTTTGTAGACCCAGCCCTGGAAATTTGGGACATAATCGGACGTGCAGTTGTCATCACAGCCAAAGCCGATGATTTGGGATGTGGCAGCAATCCCCAAAGTCGCATCGATGGCAATTCAGGCGAAAGGTAAGCTTTCACAAATATTTCTCTATAAAATGTACAATTATGCGGTTCTTTTAGAATTGCCTGTGGCATAATTGCACGCTCGGCTGGCATATTGCAAAACTTTAAAAGAATTTGCGCCTGTGATGGAGTAACGCTTTGGGATGAACGTAATAAACCGTTGGCGGGCAAAGGGCGTGCCACCAAACTATAAATTTAAAACTATTTCTGGGTTGAATGTAAATATATATATAAATATTAATAACTACATATGCATAAAAATGAAATCTAATAGTTATTTAATATCATTTTGCTTGCTGGCAAGTTTTAAACGTGCCAAATGAGCCTTGCACTTGGTTTTATAGGACTGCACGAGCTTGCCACCGGGTGAAATGGCAATCGCTGCATGAATCTAAAACAAATGTTTATTAGAACTCAATTATATAATAAAAATAACACTTGACGCTTACCTCCATATAATCGATTTCTTGTTCGTAATGTATGGAATCTTCTAGCATATTTAAAACCACTTGAAACTGTTCAGTGCTTAATACATAGGACATTTCGCCGATATTTTGTTTATACCACTTAGCATAATTATCCAAATTTTGTTGTACATTCATTGTGTTAGCTGCAGCAGCTCGTGCAGTGAGCAGCAAATGCAACAAGGAAAGCTGACAGTGAAACGCAGCCACATGTAGCAGACGATTCTTGAGGTATTCTAAGTGCAGAGAATAACTATTAGCAATAGAATTGATAGATATTAGCATATATATATTACTATACTTTTAATAAATACAGCTGTGTCTGCATTAGCGCTGCTGGCTATGGACTGCAGCAAAATTATATAAAACTTCCAATACTTAAAATTGGTTGAGGTAGATACTTTAAATAGATGGCTTAACGCTTGTTCTTGATGACTGACAAGTAGCTAAATAGAAGTTTCTTTATTACTTTTGGCATGTTTGTATATAAATTTATCTCACATATTTACCTTATCTGTAAGGCATTTGATGAAGATCAATTCATCGACTCCCTCATTAATCCAGGCGCTCAATTGTTTAAATGCCACACTAATGTCTGCAGCCGCATGCAATTCCAACAGAATGTTCAAATGCATTTGCACGCATACGTTTAACAATACATCATCTAAAAAAAATGGAATAATAGATAAAGATAATTGTATTTTAGGTTTATCTACCAGGCAACGATTTACACAGCGGCTCAACATAGCTCAAATTGCTGATCTTAGGATTAACAGCCAGAGCACTAAAGAGATTTCTCAAAGCATTTTCGAGTATATTATTCAGTCTCAGCATATTTATGGAATCTGCAAATTAAACATAAATTAATTATTTTATTATTTTTATAGAAACGTTTTTCTTTTACCATAATGAGCGGAAATAAATAGATTTATTAACAACTCATTTTGATTTTGTAGGAACTCTATTAATATCAGTTGCAGCTGCTCATCGTTCTCTATGCTGTCAATAAATAAGATCAATATATTTATAAGTTTTATATACATAAGCATATATCAGATTTTTACCCGCATATATATTCCGTGGCTGTCAGAATTCGAAGATTTTGCAGCTGTCGAAGCACTCGAAAGCTGCCAACACTTAAAGGCAATTGACAAAAGTATTTTGATAACAGGAGCTGCTTGTGATACACATTGATTACAAATATATATTTTAATTTCGTTAAAAGGTATTTTTAATCATCGCACCTTTTCCTTTGCGTTCAGACACTTGAGCAGATCGACAAGATCCTCGGCGGCTCGTTTGCTGATCTGTGCATTTTCGCATTGTTTTTGTACCAACTGAAAATATAAATATAATAATACAATATATATATATAAATTTGTATGCGAAAAGTTCGTTTACCCGGCAAGTAAATCCAAAACTGTTGCCAATGTTGAGATTCATTTATTTTATAATTTTGTATTTTAGTTTTGCCGCAAAAATAAGCAAGCAAGAAACAGTGTGTACATAATAAGTGAATGAATAAGTACTTAAAAAGCCGCTGCAGTATTGTAGCCCTGGTAAAAAGAAAAAAACGTTTTTTTTTTAACTTACCATAAATTTATATCTATTTAAAATTGCATTCATTTAATTCAACTAGTACATGCATACTAGATTAGAAACTATTATATTAGATAACCCATCTTTGTGAAACACGATTGGGGCGGTGCTTGCTGTTATCATCAAAGTGAACATATTATTATTAAAATCATGAAATAATTGACACCTTTATTTTTGCTTATAAATAATAGATAAATTAAATTGGGAATATCAGTTGATACGATATTGTCGACAATGGTGTCTGTCAGCTTTAAACTTTTAATAATAATTTTTATTTACCTTGTCCTGTTTGATAATCTTGTATCAGTAAGTTTCAATTCAAATTCCAATATTACAAAAAAAAAGTTTAAACTAAAAAAAAATCCTATAGAACTCGAAGCAAGGGTATATCGTGTCGAACCTGAATATTATAAATTCTCCTGGAAGGATAATATTACCAGATCTAACATTGATTGGACGAAATCATGCCATAAATGGCACCGTAACACAGCTCGAAGACTTAACGGACGATTTAGTTTTAGCTATACATATTTACTCCGATCCATACAGCGTTGGTAAATTCAAGAAGATGCCATGGGATCTGCCGACTTCCGGTATATGCACAGCATTGAAGAAATTCTACGATCCGTACGTTGTTAGTTCATTTAAGACGAATTTAAACATAGATTTGGACTTACTGAACGGAACATTATGCCCGATTCCCAAAGGCAAACATTGGTTCAAGGATATTATGCTTGACCCACAGGATTGGGTGAATACACTACCAGTCGGCTTGCTGAAAGTGGAACTTGAAGTTATCAAAAATGGAGAATCTGTTGGAGGTGCAGGCTTAATAATTAGCATAGAGAAAAATATACGATATTAAAGCCAAAAAGGCATATGTAACAACTTTGATTGAAATATATTCAATGTAATATGAGCATAGAATTTGTAGTTCATTTCATTTCATTCACGCGAATCAGCGAGTCAAAGCAGGGAGCGCAAGGATTCTAAGTGCAAAGCATGTAACGAAGCAAAACATTGCGCCGCAACTGCCGGAAGCTCGAAGCACGCATGCGCTGTGCTTTCCACAAGTCTAAAAAAAGCTCGAGAGCCAGGATAATAAAAAGCTCGCGTGCGTACAAAACTTTCCACAGTCTGTGGCAGAATTCAAGTGAGTTGAAACATTCGAAAAACACGAGAAGAAAAAAAAACACATAAAATTGCGCAGCATTCAACTAATTTGTGAATGACATCCAGATTGTTTATAAACTTGAAACATGCGATAAAAATTGTTAAATAGTTTACAGAGCCACACAGCTATCAATTCAAGTGTCGAACATACTGCAGTTTCCGTTTGACACCCACATAGAGACGTAGGGTAAGTACATCAATTTGCAGAACAATTGCATTCACTTCAAGGTTGTGTCATATGTGTGTGTGTCTGTGTGTGTGTCTGTGTGTGTGTGTGTGTGTGTGTGAGCGTGTGTGAGTCTGTGTGTATGTTTGTCTATGGTCTGGCTGTGTGTGCTTTTCGATTTTTCCTACCGCTCTCCAAATCCAAGACAATTGAAACGAACCCACGGGATCCAAAACACAGCCATGAATTGTACATGAGTGATGCAAGGCTGCAGACATGATATATATATATATATATATATATATATATATATATATATATATATATATATATATATATATATATATATATATATGTATATATATTTGTAAAGTATATATATAAATATATCAGCAAATTAATGGCAATGCGTCCATGGCTGTCGCCCCTGGCTAATTCATGGCCATTCACATTGCTGTTTACTCAATTAGATATCAGTTTTCTTGGCAAGAGCATGGCTCGCCCCACCGCGCCACGCCATGCCACGCCACGCCCCACCCACGCATTAGAATTATTTGTTTGCTCGGTGTTAATTTCGCCTTCAATATGTGTGCGACCACGACAAGTCCTCCTACTGTATGACGCCATGACAAAAAGAATGAAAAGGAAAACGAAAAAGTAAAAAATGGAAACGTTCCATCATCATTCGACTATCTAACGTCCACACAGGACACTTGTTTGTCTATTTGCCTAATGAAGCCGCCTTTCGTCCAAAGACAATTCGTGTTTGCATATAATTATCCTGACCAGCCAGTCAGTCAGTCCTTTATTTGCTTTCGACTTGAAAATGTTGTCGCATTTCATTTCTTTAATAAAAGATATGCCATCAATTTGATTGCATGCAACAGTTGCGTTGCGTTTGCCCCTTTTATATTTTTATGGCTAAAAATATCATTTTGATTTTATGGCCTGTACTTAGGTGGCACAGCCAACTTATGATTCAACTCATCTCATCATGAATATGGCAATTTTTTTACCTGAGGCACAGCAAGCAAAGGAGTTGCAGAAAGCATTTGCTTTAAGTCTTGAAGCTGCGCAAGTTTCTCGAGTTTCTCGAGTTTTCAATGCCTGCCATTAACAGCTTCGCTTAAGATTCAGATGTGTGCATAGCATTTTCTGTTCGAATAGACATTCATTGAACATGCAATTTAGAGCATAGTTTGACATGTATATGAGCGCATGTATCTTTTATTAGGCTGTCAAATGCAACGAAAATTGAAACTGTGACCCAGTTTAAAAGGTATTAATAGATTATGCCACGCGGAGTGGCACAACGAGACAGAGATAGAGCGATGCAGAGATGTTAAGTCAAAGCCGAAAGTCGTTGCAAGTCAAAGTTGCAACATGTTTGCATATGCCACTCACACACACACACATACATACTGACCAAATGGAAAACTAATGTAGTTAGTATTGAAAAAAACTCAGGGCCAGAGGTTAACTGATAGATATCTGTATGTACATACATGCATGCATGTATGCTGTGAGATCTCGTAACTGTGCTAATTAATCATTAATTAGCTTCATTCAGTTCAGGCTAGAGTGACATCAACTTTCAAGGTTGCCTTGCATTAATGCCAATTCAAGAATTTTTATGGTGTTTGCTTGATAAACTGTCTCAAATATCCATTAAAAAGGCAGGTAGAATATACCTGCAATATAGCTATGATTCTAAAAAGGCAACCTGAATCATGAACCATGTTCTATAGCATCTCGCCAATTGATATCTATGTCGTCACGAATTACCACATATCAAAAAAAAAACTACAACATTACGTGGCAACTGCAACGAAATTTTTCAAAAGTACCAGGCCAACAGAAATGAATAGTAGGATGAAAAGTGTTTGTTTACATTTAGTTAACATTAAGTTAACCTTGAATTAACAGCACAATGTTAATTAACAGAGAAATTTGTGCTGAATACTTTTAGGCATGGCAAAAAATGAAAATTACTCTGCACTGTTAACATAATTTTAACTAATATTTGTCAGCCCACTGCTCATTTCTGTTCGCCTGGTGATTTTGAAGAAAACAGATGTTCATAGAGGTGTTGCTTCACAGGGCGGCTGCTGCGGCCGTTGGGTAGCCAAATTTGTGCAGAAATTTGTCTGAAGTACCGGGCGCACAAAAATCAGTAGTAGGCTGAAAATGTTAGTTTATATTGGGTTAACACTTGGTTAACATTTCACTGTTATATTTAATTTTGTTCATGCCTAAAAGTATGCAACACAAATTACTATGTTAAATAACATTACTATGTTAAATAACATTACACATTTTTAAATGAATGTTAACGCAATGTTAGCTAACTTTTCTCCCCCTACTGTTAATTTCTGTCCGCCTGGGACTTCAGAAAAATTTTCGCTCATTTTTGGCTGTTAAACCCAGTGAGCCAGTGAGCGAGTGAGCGTTGTTTATTTACATGTATTTTTTAAGCGCTAAAATTTGAACTGTGAGTTGCTTTGAGTGAAATAAAAACAGCATTATCTGAACATTTTAAGTAATTCTTTTTATTGCACTTAATATTTTCATTTCATTGTTGCTAAGACAGCATATACATAGGTGTAAATGATATAAATACATATAAATAATAATTAAATGTAGTAAAGTTAGATGTGTGTAGAACACCTGTGTTCGTAGAACATCTATAATTGTAACGACATTCAGTTACCTGCATGCTGCCTCTGGAAGAGCTAGAAATATATTTATTATTATATTGTAAATTGTATGAAAAGTCAATGCCTCACTTACCCAATGTCCTTATCAAGGCTATTTCTCTTCAATCATTTGGAAAATTTAGCTGCAATCAAGAAAATGTTAAGTAAATATATTTAGTCAATCAGCTATTTTGGCTTATGTCTATAGGATTTAGATTCGTTTATCGTAAGCAAATATCAATTTTTCGAGAACAAATAAACTTTGAGCACATAAATGACTTCTGTATGCACAGCTTAAGCACACAGATACATACATTCAATTCTGTGTACCCCTTTATGCTGCAGCCAAACTTAAGCGGAGCTGCGTGGCAAGCACCTGAGGCGAAACGAGCGAGCGAGCAACCAATTTGCAACTTACCGCAAAGGAAATGAGTTTCTTTCTTCTACTGGGTGGCAATAAGCATAATAATAACCAGGTACATGTAGAGCGACAGCAGCAGTGGCAGCAGCTCTACGTTGAACGCTCAAAGCGTTAAGTGGCTTTTGTGTAATCTGCATGACAATAAGGCATATGCCAAGCGCTGAGCGCGTCACCGAGTGGGCTGTGCTTGTGCTGCTCGCCTTTTTAGCCAGGGCGCGTGCCACATTTTGGGCTAACAACTTGTCGGCCAAACTAAAAATTTATAAACACATACAACAGTTGGCGCTCAAGGACATGTTAGGTGCGCTGTTTTAAGGCCCACAACGCTGGCAATTAATAAACACTGGCATAACATGTGCTAGTTGCATGGGGCGTATACGCAATGTTGGCAGTGGCACGTGCCGCATATAATGAGCAGCAGCTGACACGTGTGCCACATGTGTATTTGTATCTGTCTGTGTATCTGACTGTGTGTAAGGTGTTTGCCTGCCTATCAGAGCAATTCACATTAATCATTTTGACAAGCAGCTTAAAAAAATTGCATTAAATATCGCAAAAAAAGAAAAAAAATTACCTTAATATTAATTGATTAATTAAAAGAGCTATGGTGACAAATAATTAAAATATTGCAAATATGTTAGTTAATATATATGTATATAAATATACCTACACTCTATTACATACTTCCAGCTACTTGATTGGGTCTGTTCGGTTCTGTTCACTTTGCAGGTAAAATTCTATGGAAACCAAAAAAGAAAAGAAAAGAATTAATTTTTGTTTTTTTTTGTATAAATTTGCATGCAAGTTAAAGCCACAAATTAAAGTAAAAAGCTCATTAAAATTAATTTAATTAAGATTATAAATAATTCTAGCTGTAAGCTGTGATATTTTGTGTTCAATTGTAATTGATGTGATAACTATTGTAACTATCATCCTTTATAAACACACTTCCTTTGTATCTATCTATCTCTCTCTCTCTCTCTATCTCTCTTTTTCTCTCTCTCTCTCTCTTTCTCTTCTCTTTATTTCCTATGCATCAGTATTGTTCAACTTGATCTAAAAACTAAAAAAAAAAAAATAGTACCACTGGCCCAATGCGCATTTAAAACCGTAACGCAATATAATAACTCTAATTGGAATAATCGGTATTCAAAACTGATAAAAAAACGCCCAGATATGGCGCCATTTAAGCTCAAGTTTCGCATGGGCAGCTCGCGAAGCACGAACACATCCCAAGAGCACGATCCGGATCCGACGGTGAACGAGGCACTATTAGGCACTCAACAGCAGGAACAGGAACAACAGCAACAACAACAGCAGCAGCAACAACAACAACAACAACAGCTGCAGCAGGCTGTGGGTGCAAGCAGTTCCACAATTGATTCAGTGGATTGCAACAGTCTTGGTTCAATGAGTGAGCGGAAGCTGCTTTTGCCTTCAAATTCAAGTAAAGCAGTCAATAATACCAACAATTTGCGTATGGGTAAGAATAGGCTAAAAAAAATACCAACAAACATAGCCAACCAATCTACATACATATATCGCATTATACACACTCAAACACATACACTGATTAAGCCCCATTTCTTTTAAATGTGATTTTCAAGCATGACCGCACTATTTTAATGGCTCATGCTTGCATTGAGACGTTTATTATTTGCCCGACAATTGTTACCCGAACAACTTTTTATTGTTTTCAAATGCACAATGCATGGCTCATTGGAATAAAGCACAACAATAAGCCCTGCTTACACTCAAACTGCTTCATGTTCTTCAGAAGCTTATTTTTAGAAAAGATTACTTCCTTTTCGTAAAACTAAAAGAATCACGTACTCTTGAATTTCAATGTGAAGAAAACTCTTTCTTTTTTTTTTTTTTTTTGTTTAATTTTGCTTCATTTAAATTCAGGGCTGCAACTGAAAAAGAAATTGGTTTTGTAATTTGAACCAGTTCTAGTTAATGATACTAACTTTTTGTTCTTTAAAAGGAACTATTTTCAACCAAGTTCAGTTTGATTTCTGTTTCTGTTCATGGCAAATTAAAATTTGAAATTGAAACCATCCTTGTGTAAATTATACAATGGTAATTGTTTGAATTATTTATATTATCAATTTGCATTTCTGATTATTTAGTTAAGACTAAGCCCTTGACATAACACTAACCTCTTTTAAGGCATCGAATATTTAGTTTGAGTGTATGCAGAGCTCGAAATTTGCATGACATCCCTCTGCCGCCTAACCCGACCACAGCAGCAAAATCAATAACAAATTTTATGCAATTTGTCTGTTGAAGTTTTCTAAACCCTCTTTCGATTATCTTGCAGGCTATGTCAACCCGAGTCGCACACCGTGCATCAACGCAGCAACAACGGCAGCGGATAGCAACAACGTGCCTACCACCCCGCCGCCCACTTATGAGTATGTCCTAGAGGAGGTAAGTAGAGGCTGATGGAAATAGCAGAACAGAAATTGATTAGGTTTAACACACACACAAACGCAGAACACACGGCTTTCTCAGCACCAGCGGCAGTTGTCGTCGGACAACAGTGCCACGCCCAATCAGAACAGTCGACGCAGCTCGGCGAACAGCTCGAGACAGAGCGCTGCTCAGTTGAGCGCCGCCCTGGAGCAGCTGACCCTAAATGACAGCAGCAACAATAGCAACTGCAATAGCGACAGCGACAGCAACGACATTTGCAACGATCCAGATTGCCAGCAAAACTACAACAACGCCGGCAATTGTGGCAACAACAGCCGCAACAACAACAACAATAGCAACCAGCATAATAACAATAACAACAGCAACAACAACAACGAGGGCGAAGAAGTGGATCAGCTGGAGCAGCAGGCCCATCCGTCGCGTATCATCGAGGGCGTCACCGAGCTGGAGCTGGAGAACAGCGAAGAGTGCACGCTGAGCGTAAACGAGTTTCTATTGGAAACCGAAATGGCAGCGGCGCGTGCCAACAAGGATAATCTCTATGCCGCCTGCAGCGATGCCAGCAATGGACAACAGCAACATCAACAGCAGCAGCAACAGCAGTCGTGCACAGATGCCGAGTGCACAGAGTGCAGTGAGCAGGCGGCTGCCTGTGGTCACATTGGCCTAGAATCTGAGGAGGATGGCGAAGAGCCCAGCACCAGCAATGCGGCACGTCACAATTTCTATGATCCGCTGCTGAATCGCTATGGCAACGAACGTAAACTCCCATCCACTTGTCTTAACACCAAATTCTAATAAATTTTTCTCCATTTCAGCTGGTTGCTCAAATGGTGCCGTGTCGGCCAATAATACACAAACCTGCAACGAGGCCTGCTGTGCATCGGGCTCAGGTTCCGGCTCTGTTTCCTCTAGAAGCCGTCGCGGACGACGACAACAGCAACAGCAGCAGCAACATGAACAGAACTGTCTGCTAACGCCAGAGATGATGAGCAACAAGACCTCCAAGGAGATCTACAAGGATCTGGCCAAGCAATGGGGCATCACATGCAAAATGTCGGAGAGCTGTCGCTGCATGGACTGTCAGAGCCATTATTTCGATTGCGATTACGATGATGTAAGCATAAAACTAATTTATTACGAGTTTTCTAAATACACAAATTAATGTTAAGCAAATCAAACTTCCATAAATATCAATTTAAAGACTTTAGATAGAGAATTAATTAGCATATAGTATAAGTACAGACAGTTCAATGGATGAAATTAAAAATATATTTTTATGTTTCCAAACAAAAAGATATGTTAGCTAATGATAACATTTGATCATAGAGAAATTAAGCCAGCTATTATTCTATATTGATAATTAGTTATTTGAAGGTAACTCTATTATTTTTTGATTATTATAAAAAGTTAAGATTCTAAATCATCTAAGCTTCCTTTCTAGTATAGAAAATGGTTGCAATAGCTCATATAGAGTGAAGAAAACAGTTTCTATATTTTATAACATATAATTTTCTACGATTTCTAATTTATTTAACCTAATTGAATTTCCGATTTCTATCTAATTTGATTTCCTATTTGATCTAATTCCATTTCAGAACGAACATCAGAAAACCGACGGAGGCTTGGGCGCTGGCACGCCCATGTTTATTAGCGAGGTAATGCATGGCTCTGGCTGTCAGATATTGTAAAGAAGAATATTGTTTTGTTTTTTAATGCCATAAGAAAAGATTGCTGAACAACAAAAATCTTAAATGTAAATGCAAATTGTTCGTTTTCAAGACGAAGCCAAACGAAAGATAAAGTAGAAGCAGCAAATTTGATAGGTTTGGCATAAGAGCAACGCAATTCGATGTTTATTTGCACAAAACGAAGTAGGAGATTCAAATGTTGCACTGCTTAGGCTGAAATATTCAATTAACCAATTATTTATAGCCACAAATGTTGGGCTCTAAAAATTATAGAATTAACGTAAGAAGACGACATCTAAATTCAAAAGAAAACAAAAACATATATTTTTTTGGTGTACAATTATTAAGCAGTTTTCAATTCGGAACTCTAACTGAATGCATTTTGTTTTTATTCTAATTTTCTCAAAAAAAAGAAGAAGAAAACTTTAGAGAACCCACCTTGCAAGACAACATTTATGAATATCCTTAAATGTGTTCCATTTTTCGAATCATTTAAAAAAAAAATACTTTTATATATCTGATTTAAATTTGAACTCAAATCTTAAACTTCAAAATCCGAGCTTGTCAAGAGTTTTTCACAATGTTCAAAAGAAAAAAAAACAAAAAAATGGTCAAATTATGAAGTAAATCGGCTTTATATATATATATATACATAAATTGTATCGAAGGAGAGAAGTTTGTATGTATTTTTCTATACGACGAAGAATTATGTGTAGCTGGCAAATCGAAATCGAATTAGAAATGCAAAAGTAGGCAACTGCAGCAGGCATTCCCGTGCCCTAGGAACACGTATATATAGCCATATATATATATATATATATATACCCAATATGATTATCATTATCAAGATGAAGAAGAAGCAAACCAAACTTAGCCATAGCTAAGCACTTTTGTGCTTTTGTGTATTAATATATATTAATATATAAAACAGAACTAGAATTCAGCCTTATCGAGGCGAAACAAAGTTAACTTTTATTACGAATATGCTGATATTTTTCAAACGAAACGCAAATGTTTAGTCTGATATTTTGTATGGTCTCGTTATCTTTCATTATATTTCACTATATACAAATATATATATATATATATATACATATGTATATATATTGTATATTTGATTTTGTTGATTCATCGAGAAGCATTTAGAAAACCCTCAACCTAGGCACACAGATTACAAAACCTTAACTATGTTCCATACTAACTAAGTAAGCGGGTTTCATTCGATGCAATTCAAATCTAAAAGCCAATTTTACCTGCATTACTCGCGCAGAGATCGAACATAAATTAATATAATATATATATATATATATATATATATATATATATATATATATATATATATATATATATATATATATATATATATATATATATATATATATATATATATATATATATATATATATATATATATATATATATATATATATATATATATATATATATATATATAAAGAAATATAAAAAAAAGAAAAGAAAAATCGAAAAGAAAAATATTTGTTTATAACTCGTAAAAATGTAAAAGAAAAAAGAATCAGAAAACCCCGACTAAGTCTGTTAGCCGTTAGTTGATATTAATTAGTTAATACTTTGCTTATGTATCAATCGAACTAGACACAAATTAAAGATTTAAAAAGTATTATAAAACAAAATATACATACATAGAAAGTTTGAGAAAGTCCACCCGCTTGAACAAATGCGATCTTGACACTTTGATGCTGTATCAAAAAACAAAAAAAATCAACTAAACGAAATTGGGTATGTAAAATGTTATGCGAAATAGAAAAACAAACAAAAAGAAATATATACATACACACATACGTACATTCCTACATACATAGATGCAATAATATAAGTACTAGGACCCCATTTGGATTTGATCATCGGCATATTTCTGAAAGTGCAAGTATATGTGAAATCTGAGCACACAAAACTGAATGATATAGCTTACGCTGGAAAAGTCACGTCCGTTGTTACCGCATAGGAACGGATATCTGGAACTGGGGGATGTATCATATACATGACACTGGCTGACTGGCCGCCCCATCTTATACACATATGAGCCGATAACATTATTATAGTCGTAATGGCACGTCAAAAAATAGCAAAACATATTAACTTTACTTCGCTGTACACACTGTGATCCTACTGCAAGGGCGCAACCGACTCTGGAAACTCTTTCATTCGCCATCAGAACAAAGTGTCCAGCCTCGTCATTACTGAAAAAAACAATAATACTCGCTCGCGATCCAAAGACACTTGAATCTTTTTTGGTAAATCTGCAGTAAATTAACTGTCAAATTTTAGAGTTCTGGCTTATTCGGAATCAGCTATCTTGGCATTATAAATTTCTGAACAGTTTATAAGACGACGATAGCAACGCGTATATGTTCCAAATTTTAAATGTCTCTTGCTTCAAATGGTTTTCGTTTATTCGGACATACGGACGGAAGGACAACTGCACAGACGGACGGACATTGCCCAAAGCCAATATACTCTTTTCACGTCGTCCGCGAGCATAAAAATGTCAACTGCTTTGACCTTACGCGAACAAATCTAAATTATCGACCATATCGTTGGGATCATCAATTTTTATATATTCGGCAAACATAACCATCAACGTAGAGTTCAACACGTCATCGATTGTACGACGCTTTTCCTTGCTGACAGTCATGCTTAAATTTTCACCGATATACGGAAAACGTTTTAGGGCACGGCATTTTGTATGCTTAAAGGACATGGTGTTGACATGTAAGCGTGCTGTATACGCAAGCTCCATATCCCAGATTAGTTCACGCATGCGACTTGCCGTCGGAAAGTTTTCATTGTCAAAATTTGTCAAATAACCGCTGGCCACAGCATTGCGAATCTTGTTATGATAATCCAGCAAAGTATCACGCAAAGAGTATGTATCCGGTATGGAAGCAAACAGCTTGGACCTAGGAGACATTGGTTGCTACAGCCATAGGAAAGATATTATCACATACTAGGCTATGGGATCTCTTCACACTCACCAGCTCATTTTTAATGTCGCAACTGAAATGTCTGTAGTACAACCCTTCACATTGCGTTGCTCTACTGCTACAGAGATTGTAGGCATTGGCTAGCTGCAGCAGTAACAGCACACCCACCAAGGCTAACAGTTTCATTGATTATAACTGAGAATTTGAATATAAAATCTAAATTAATCACGTTGCAATTTCAGTAATACTCTAATTGTTTAAATGCATTTCAGCTGCATATATACATAAAAACTTTTTAAAGTTAAAAGTATATATATATAAATTTATTTTATAACTGCGTGAAACATTTTGCTAAGCTTTCGTGTTTAAATTTTCTATAAATTTTCACGAATTAAAATGATCATATTGGTTTTGTGCAATGTCCGCCTGTCCATCTGTCTTGCTGTCCGTCCGTCCATCCGTTCGTTTGTCCGTCCGTCTGTCCATCCGACTGTCCGTATTAATGCAAACCAGAGACTTGAAATTTGTAATATATACATGTTTGTACTCCCATCTAATAAAGTGTAAAGATTTTCCCGATATAATCACTAGGGGCGTGGCAAATCGGAAAATCCTCTTTCCGGTATCACAGAAATATTGCTATCTAAAGTGTCTTGAAATTTTAAATTAAATTTAGATATGGCGGCTATATCTACACACATTGGGGGTGTGGCAAACCGGGTAGAACTGTATCCTCTACGGTGTTTAACAATTGGGTAATTAAGTTACTGTTGAGCTTCACTATCGATGCTGACATATAGGAAAAGACCCTGTAATTTCCACAGCTTTGGAACGTGAATCGCAAACTTGTCGTGGTGAAATTTTGTCTACAGTTTTACAATAGGAAACTATCTTACTGTTGACCTTCAACATTTTTGCTTTGAATATTTGAATTTTAACAAACTTAGGTAAGTACTTTATAAAAACAGTAGTAAATAATAAAAATAAATAAGCTGAAAATGTACATACATATATAAACATTCACCAAAAATTTAGTTACATTAATCAATTGTTCATAGACGTAAAATTTAAGAAACTCATGTAAATTTGATGATAAACAAATTGAAAATATTGGAAAAGATATCAATTTTGCATATGAAACATATAATAGTCCCCGGTTTCGCTCATTTTGAGGATATGCTAGGATATATTCTGAAAAAAGAAATTAGAATCAAGATTTTCACCCGTGCTTGAGTGATGAACGCTCACGTGTGAATACTTTTTACCGCTATTAGCGCATAGATTAAGATAATTGCTGCTGGGTCCTGTTCCCCAAGCGCTGCACCCCGAGTTGGGAAAGCCGCGCTTATATATATACGAGCGGACTATATTGTTGAAATCGTAGTAGCAGGTCATAAAGTAGCAATAGCTGAAAATCGTTTAGTTACATGGAGTCAAAGTGTAGTTGGGCAATTGAACAGATTGTCATGCTTACTCTTCCTTAAATTTCACGCATTTTGTGGCTATGGCAAAGGCGCAGCCCACCCTTGAGATTCGATCATTGACCATGATTGTAAAGTGGGCCAAGCTTTCAGGATGACTGCAAAGAAACTTACAGTTACTCAGTGTCAATTTGGATCGGTTTCGCATTTACTTTGTAATATCGAAGACGTCAATAATCGATTCGGGAAAGGAAATCGCAACATATTCATGGAACATACTGTGCAGTGATATTTCCAGCAATTCGGTTATGTTGCGCCTCTTTTTGGATGCGTAAACCAAAATTAGATTTTCACCGACATGTGGAAAATGCTTTACCGCACGGCACATCGTATGCCTGAAGGATACGGTTGAAACATGCAAACGTGCCATATATGCCAGCTCCATGTCCCAGATGAGCTCGCGCATGCGTTTGGCAGGCGGAAAATAATCACCAAATCGATTGGCCAATTTGCCGCTGGCCACAACATTACGATATTTGTTATGATAGTCCAGTATAAGATCACGGAATGTGTACGTGTCCGGTATGATGCCCACAAGCTCGATGTAATCATTTATGGGAGGCTACATAGACTCGAGCAATACCAAATTGCAAGTCTTGAATAATATCAAATCGCGCTTACCAGTTCCGTCTTCAAACGACAGACGAAGTGCTTGGAATTGGGTACTTCACAATGGACACTCCCATCTTTGCAGAAGTTGTAGGCGCTGGCTAGTTGCAGCATCTGCAGCCATATCAGCAATAGCGAAAACGTCTTCATTAAAATTTAAAAAAATAAAAAAAAAATAATTTGTTTGTTAATATATAAAATTAGCGAAAAACGAAAAATCTTTTCATTGAGACTAATATTTAAAGAATCAAAAATATTGAAAAACAATTCAAAGATGTAATGTTTTTATGTATACCCATTGAGAATGGGAATGGTTTTGGCCATAAGGACTTAATCGGTTTTGCACATATATCTATGTATAGAGACAGGCTATAACCTTTATTTGAATACACTGTTCGGTCGACGCTCAGGGTATTTCCTAACTCGAGCGATCATACTTATTTATTTTTTTTTGAAATTTTTATTCGAAAACTTTAGTTTTTGTTCCTCTATTCACATTTTATTTAAATAATAATAATGATATTTCTTAGTACTAAAAAATCTGATTAATTTGATAAAAAATAAAAAAAAAATAAATACAGGAGAATTGGAATCACTTAAAGCAAGCGCTTCATAGACATAAGATAGAGATAGAAAAATTATGTGCTTATACTCTCATTAAGGTTATGCTTAGAATGTGACTCTCTCACATACTCGATGTCCTCAAATACTCCTGAAAAGAAAAACAAAGATAGATCAAGATTTTGAAGATTAGACAAAGCATACGCTGAATATATTAGGATAAGTGGAACTGGCAAATAAAGCAATTCGTGGCTGTTCTCCGACTCCAGTATAATCGTAGTGGCAGGCCAAAAAGTAGCTAAAGCTGTTCAACAGAAGTAAAAATAAGAAGAAAAAAAACGAATAGAAATTTGAATTTGGTTTAGGCAACGCACTTACTCTTCCATACAATGTTTGGCTATGGCCATGGCACAGCCTACCATTGAGACTCGATCACTCAACCAATTTATACCCGCCTCGCATCGTGAACAAAGTTCGATGCATTCTGAATATCTCTGCACTCATTGAATATAGTCAATCATCAATTCGGTTAAGTTTCGCTTTGCTTTGGCGCCAAACTTAGATTTACACCAACCGCTAATAGACCTACATACGCCAGCAGCATATTCCAGATAAGATAGAGCAAGCGAACGCCACTCGTAAAAGAACTTTTTGTATGAAGAGTATTACGTAAATCTTTATGATAAGCTAGTATAGGATCGGGGAATGCACGTTCGGTAGAGCGGCCACAAACTCGGTTGCACTGTAGAGTGGATGCTAGAAAGATGCGAGTTGAAAAACAATGTAATTTCGCTGCATCTCATTTACCAGCTCCTTGTGCAAACAACAGAGAAAGTGTTTCGCAGTATTCATGCCGCAGCAACTGGGCGCTGACTTGCTACAGAATCTGCAGCAGTACGATTAACAGCTTCATTACAATTTTGTTAGTAAGAAATAAAATGACCAAAAACGATGAAATTTAAGTAAATAAATTTTGCTACATAAAAGTAAAAATACAAATAATTAAAAAAAAAATTTTAAAATAATGCAAAGATTTGATGTTTGTTAAATATTTTTTATATATTTTTTCAGTTTTATTTTTGAAAAATTCAGTGTTTTTTTTAGTATTTATTGCTGGGTTTTGTAGGAAGATTTTTTGCCTATAAATTCATTTATTTTGTTTTTGTTTTTTTTTTTTAGTGTTCAATATATTTTATATGTAGTTTGTTTTTAACATTTTCATTTTTTTTTTTTTGTTTTTTTTTTAGTTAGTATTTTAGCAAAGTTGAAAATCGAATTTTTTAACTGTTGATTGTATTCGGTTTTACGTTTTCTCTTAAATATTTCTTTTGAATTTTTTTCAATTCATTTTTCTGCTAATATCAACTGATATAATTTGAACTACATATCGTCTATATGCCAGGGCGCAATAAATTAACAACGAATCAAAATAAATCACTGACTTTTGCTACTTAGTACAACGACTAAACAAAAGGTACGTTATTTTCCATCTTTTTTCAATCTTTCGCTTTTATAAAAAAATATGATATTTATTTTGTTTTTTTTTTTTTTTGCTTAAGGTTTTATTTAACATTTTTTTGTTTTGGTTTTTCTTAGCAACAATTAACAAACAAATTAAGTTTTTCTTTTACTTGTATTGCGTTGGGCGTTGGGTGGGCAAAAACCAAAGATTTTGTGGTACTATGCATATACATATATATATAGAAGGTTTATACACATACACATATTTTTGTATATATATATACGCATGTATAGTTGCTGTCTCTCACTCTTATTGCATATAATAATATTTATATGTGTTTTCAAGGAGCTGCTAATAAAATAGAAGTTTAAAACGTTTTCAGTACTACTTGTAATTTCATTTTTTGCGGGTTTTTCCATATTGGTTTAGCTCGTTCAAGTTGAATTGATTATATTGTATAATTAGTAAAGGTATTTATGAAAAGTTAGTCTAATATACAATAAATATATATAAATATATATATATATATATATATATATATATATATATATATATATATATATATATATATATATATGGAAATATAATATATATATATATATATATATATATATATATATATATATATATATATAATTTGTTGTATATAATAAATGTAATTTGGCATAAACCACAAAATTTACAAAGTTTTTTCTAAGGTTCATTCAGACACACTCGCACGCACCACTACACAGTAACTACTTATACTTAGTTAGCATTAAATACATTCACACACAAGCGCACACACATACATACGTCTTATACCAGGTGTAGGCACATCATTTGCAACAAAAACCGCGACGCCCACAACAAATGGAAACAAATCTACAATCTAATTAAAGCATGTGTACACAAGTCTAATCGAGAACTTAAGATTGTAATCGATAATAATAATATTCATAATATTACTTATATATAGATAACATATGTGTAATGTATTTAGTTCGTATGCATGTATATATATACAAAATGCTAGGGATTGTGATTGAAAACGTAGTTGCTATAAGACTAGAGAACTTTCTATAAACATGCACACAGTTTTGCAATGACGAATTTCGTATAAAAAATATATAAGTTCTATATGTAGTTGTATATATCCAAAACTTCTTCCATATATCACTTGCGTGGTGTACAGTTTTCATACATATATATAAAATGGATATATATATATATATATATATATATATATATATATATATATATATATATAAATACATATTCATATTGTTGCATAGCTTAGACACAGGTCGAGGATGCATGCGATACGTTTGCAGCCGCCTCCAGATTAAAGTCCTTACTGTGACAGCACATCTCACAGATGTGTTTGGTATCAGGATTCAGAAACGTGCAGAAGCGACAGCTCCATTCATTGGGACTAGTCACAATCAACTGCGTGGATACAGGCGGTGGACGTTTGGCCACAGCACCTGTTGAACTGTTCCTCGCACCGCGCGTGCTTCCACTTGGCCGACTGTCTATGGTGGCCGTTTTTAATGCGGATTTGATTTTCTTTACCCCTGGAGTGCTGCTGTTCTGCGCGGGTGTGGGTGCTGCTGCTTGGACAGCACGAGGCTCACGCTTCTTCTCCAGCGTGCGTGATTTCTCCACAGCTCCAGCGGCAACCTGTGTGTGAGTCTCGGTGCTGCGTCGCTTATCGGCAGATGCACCGGCACCACCATTGGCCAAAGTAAGCGAATCCAAATCCAAGCTCTGTACAAGCAAATCCTCTCGATCACCTAAATCCTTGGAGTAGCCAGAGCGTTCAAGATTCTTGAACACATAATTCCAGGACTCGAAACTGCCAACGCCCTCTTGAACTTTAGGCATCAATGGCGGCGATGATGCGTTACTGAGAACCGTAAAGTCCTCCATGCTGGGCGATTCGTAACTGGTGGTGCCATCGGAGATTTGCAGATCACGCTCCCGCATATGCTGACGTCCATCTGCGGCGCCGGCGGTCAGACTCATGCGTTCCCTCAATTCCTTGTGCATCGTTTTGCGATTATTGTCCAGCGACTCCTAAAACATAAGAAAAGTTAGAAATGAACAATAAAAAAAAGTTGGGCATGCTTTCCAGCTAACGAGCTGTGAGCATTATTAACTTCTAATCTCATTTACCAGTATTGGCTCTCGATGTCTGTCCGTTGGTTTGTCGACCGACTCCACCTGGTTGCGTATCCGGCTACTCTTCGGCACGGGTCGTGCATACACATACATATCCTGTGGCGGTGGCTGGGGCAACGTGGTTGGCAGCATTGCTGGCACCTCATAGCCACCAGCATAGCCCATAGCCATGGCATCCCGTGGCTGGGCATACATGGTGTTACTCAATATGCCATGCTTGGCTGTCTGTGCACGCAGCCCTCTTCGATCATAGAGCCGCGGATCATTGAAATCATGCTGCATCAGCTGCGCCCGTTCATCAAAGTCAATTAGATGATCCGGCGGATATGTGCTCTGTCTGTGCTGCATGGCGGCCAAAGCCGTGGCATTGTTTGGCTGATGTCTGGGCGGCCCAGCATGGTAGCCACAGCTATGGGGCACCGATGTCATTGGCTTGCTAGCTATGCTGGCATACATATTCACATTGTTCGGCTCCGCATTGGCATAGGTATCCAGGGGCGTGGCATAGGGCGCATTTAACTGACTGGAGATATTGTAGGGCAACGGATACCGATTGCCTGGTGCATTATAAGCGCCAGCAACAGCCGCATACGAGGCGCTGCTGCCCAAACTAAGCCCATCCAGACAATCGTACGGCGTCTCATACAAATGTCCGTGTTGTGGATGTAGTGTAGCGCAATCTTTGGGATGCTGATCAAATGAATGACGATGCGGTAACGTAGCGTGTGGCTCCTGATAATGTTCCAAGCTGCGCGAATGCGTCATCAATGCGCCCTGCGGCTGTTGATACATGTAATTGAGATTCGTGGGCGGGATTGATTGATGGATAGGCGCATGCAAAGCACAGCTGTTCGGATTGCTATTGCTAGGTCCATGCAGCGCACAGGGTGCAGGCGGTGCAGTCAGCTTTTCCGCTGAACAGCTGTCACAGCGATTAGGCGCTATATTGCTGTAGGTGTTCTCCGTGTTAACTTGTTGTTGTTGCTGCTGCTGTTGCTGGAGTTGCAACTGCTGCTGCTGCTGTTGCTGCTGCTCTTTGCGCAGCCGCTTTTCATGCAGTCTATAAGCCATTTCCTTAATGGTTTGTGTTGTGCCGCCCACATGTCGTTCCCGATAATGGAATATATCCTGCCAGCTGCAACTGAAACCCTCGGCGCTCAATCCCGCATAAATGTGTTTCATTATTTGGCACTCCACATAGGCAGCCATTGCATCGCGACTGACATTTGTCACCTGATCCGGACAAATGGGACCCTCCAGCACAAATGTGTCCTCGGCAGCGCGGCGATAGCCCATGGCCAGAAACAAGCGTTCAGCATCGATCAAATTCGATTCCACCTCATGCTGATACGAACCGGAGTAGGTCTGTAAATCAAAAAACCAAACCAAAAAACACAAGATTAGATCTAAGAGCTATTGAAATATGCTGTACAAGCTTACTTTGAGCGTGCGAAATTCCTTGCGCCATCGCTTGGTGAACAAGTTGTTGGCATATTGACTGATGGCCTCGAAGCCAACAATCGCATTCTGTGCCGTGAAATCATTGAGTTCACAAACAGTTCTGCGCAGCACGTGCCCCGTTTCCGGCAAAAAGAATTTGCGATCATGCGGCACTACGCAAAGAAACTCCTTCAGGCAAGCTATCAAGATATAGATAAAGAGAATTATATTATACTGTAAATCACAATTTCACAAATTAGGGAAATTCTTACAATTAATGCTGTTTGCATTGTTATTTACTCACCCTCAACCTTTTTGCGTTCCTCCAATTTCTGTAGGCTTTCCTCGGTTTCAAGAAACGTCCAGTGGCGTCTCAGTATCTCGGCCCATAATTCGCAGGGTACAAAATCGGACATTGTGGCGTGGCGTGACATGCAGCAACGCCAAGGACACTCATTCAATGCAACGAACGCTCCTGCAAGCCAAATAGTGACAAAAACAATGGAAACGTGTAAGCTACATGCATCAACGAATATGTAATACTCTATAAAATACATATATATTTATATACATACATACATAACTAAATCTTTTGAAAACATATAAAAATAAATTGTAAAAATTTGGATTTAGAAATAAGTAAAAGAATTCTAGCTCTTTGCTTGATACAGAATGTTGAAATCTAATCTAATATATATATTGCTTATAGCACAACAAGATTTCTCTTATCATATGGACTTTAAAGCAAACCAAACAGACAAGCAGACAAGCAGACAAACATACAGACAGATTTGTTAAAACTGAAATATGTGTAAATTTTAATTTTGGGATCAGGAGTACCTTTAATGTGTTACAAGTTTGGTGACGTAACTATAATAGCCACCTCACTGAATGGCCGTCAGTTTATATAAAAATGAATTCAAGGCTGCATCTTCAAAGCGAGACTTTTATTGATTTTAAAAGCAAATGCTCTTAACAGCTAACAATTACGAACAACTGCACATTATATACATATAAATAAATATATATTTATGTACATATATAAGTTGGTTGGACTGAAGCCCAATTCAGTTGGCCCAGTCGTAATGCAGAATCTGCCCAAATGGCTGGCACAAGCATGAATCACAAGCAAACGCATGGACGGAGAACAAAAATTGCCATCCGGCATGACGCACGCTCAAGCTATCAGAACAATATACAATATATATCTATATGTATATGTCTTTATATATATGTATATATACATATGCATATATATATAAAAATATATTTATTTGACAACAACAAGAACAATATCAACGAACGCTGATAGAGTAAACAATGGCAACATGTTTTCTAGCTGTTGCCCGCCTTTGGCTATGGCAGCCACATCGATAATGACTGTTAGTTAATACTTATCAAGAGACTTTACCAGCAACGCCAACCATCCAACCACTCAACCATCCAACCATCCAACCACCCAACTACTCACCGCATACCGAGCAGAGGGAAAACAGCTGAGGACCGGCATGTGCAATCTACGATTAGATTCGCTTACCAAACCCAATATCAACAATAGCAACAACAGCTTGGTAAATCAATAAAGTGTTTGCTTAATTGTTCTATATACATATATACATACATACATACATACATACATATGTATATGTATTTATATACATACAGAGGTATATTGAGCTAAGAAGCTGCAATTCGCAATTTTGTTAGCTGAGTAAATCAATGAATAAATAATTTTATGGCGATTTGAATACAAGCAAAACAGCTTAGCGAATATGTATCTATAACAATTCACAATTTATAACAAATTTGGGCAGCGGCACAAAAGGGGGGAATTCCACAGAATTGACACCTGAAAAACCTGAATACTGAATTAGTGTTTTACTTAGCAATAATTAATGAGTGCAATATTTCAAATGAAACCAATTTTAAATGTTCTTTCTAGGAAGTTCAATAACATTTATATTTAATCTTGTATTTCCCCTATTATTAAAATATAGTTTGTGACTAATATATATCGATATTATCCATGTATTTGTTATCAGGTTCAATTTTTATAAAAATATAAATAATTCACATTTATAGGGTATTTGCGGGTGTGTATGACACTTAAATTGTTTCAGTAGACAAAGCAGCTGAGCTTTGCACAGCTGCTTGAATAGCTGATAACTGTTTTAAAAGTTTATTAGTCACACGCGGTAGCAACAACAATCTGCATATTTTATTTGCAAATCAGTGACTGGCATCTTGAGTGGGGAGGGCGGCAGAGGAACCATAAAAGTTGGCGCTGCAGTTGCACGGTGACAAATTCAATTTCAAGCGAAGAAAATAGAGCGCGACTAAATGAAGAGTGAAGCTTGTTAGAGAGAGTTGCGAAATACTAAGGAGCTTTTAGGCCCTTGCTGAAATCTTATTAGCTTTAGCAGCTGTCCTGTTGGGGTTTCTACTATACTTAACGCAATTTTAATTAAATGAAGCCACAAAGTTGATTGGCAGCTAAAATGCCCGTCAAAGTTGGCTGCACATTTAATAAGTCGTTGAGACAAAAAAGAAAACAATGCAACTTTTAATTTGTATATTTTATGAGGCCAAGCCGAGTGCTGCCAAAGAGCAAAAGAGACAGCGAAAGGGCAATGGTTGCAGCTTGAAACGTGAGATGGGTAAAAAGCAAACAAAAAAAAACAGAAAAACTGTAGAAAGTTAACGGTACAAAGCGCGAGCGTGTAAGATCGAGCGAGAGAGGTATAGAGTAAGCGCAAACAATCGTCAAAGAAAGGCGGAAAAACACGCACACAACAGCAGCAGCAACAGCAGCAGCAAAGATGGTAACAAAAGCCTTTGAAGTAACACTGTAAAGCCAAGTGAATGCTGCACAAAACAACACCAGCAACAACAATAAGAAAGAGCCCAAAGACTGCTGAAGTAGTGTTGAACAACGCAGCAAAAAATCAATAAAAACTAAATGAAGTGCAAAACGAGCACAATAACAAAAAAAATACAAAGACAAACACACACACATATGCATACACACTCTCACAAACAGCGGCCTGATCAGCTAGCAAGCTTGAAAGTCACGAACTGTAAAATTCTCTCTCTCTCTCTCTCTTTCTCTTACACCGAAGCTCAGCCTGAGCTTTTATGCCTGTGCGTAAATAAAGAAACTACGCGCCGTAAACTGTGAATAACGAGGGAGTGGGAGACAAGCAACTAGCTGAAGCTGAAGCTGAAGCTGAAGCTTTAACTGCGCCGTTAACTGTAAACAACGCAGAAATGTTGTTTTTTCTTGTTGCTCAATATCTCACATGCTAGTGCAAATGAATAGTAATTAAAAACGTACATTGACATTGACAGCATTCAGGGTGAATATTATGGCCAATCGCGTAAAATTTTTAAATATTCTCATTGGAACTACAAATCACATCAGAGCACTCAGATTATTGGCCATTTATTGATTTTGACAATTTGACCCAAGCAGAACTGCCTATGTATGTGTATGTGTATGTGTGTATGCCTGTGTGTGTGCTTTACTCACAGCCTTTACTTATGTATGTATATATTAAAGTATTTTTTCAATCTTGCTGTTGCGGGCATTTGGCGCAACAGTTTAAAGCACTTTTCTTGGCAAGGTGACAAAAATTGCGTGAGTATGTGTGTATATGTCCGTGTGTGACCCGTTAGTTCGTAGCCGGCAAAGTCTACGGCAGGGTGCTCCAATTCTTATTTTCAGCCCAACACTTGCAACACTAAATTTAGCAAAACACACATATACACACACACACACACATTTGCGCTCACACACACACACACATTCACAGCATCACTGAAAAGCTTACACCAGAAGAAAAAACCGGAAATAAACTTACAGAAATTCCTCATTGCTGTTGTTATTGCAATTGTTGTTGTTGCCTTGTTTAATAATTTTGTGCATCTGCATCGCTGTTAAAGTCAAACTCACAATGTCCACTAAGGTTGCCGAATTAAGTGCTAGTTGTTTTTTTTTTGTTTCTGGCGTGGGTGGTTAAACGTCTATTTTTAGCACACGAGAGTAGCAAAGCAAAGTAAAGCAGAACGATGTGCGAATCGCGAACAGCGAATGAACGGAGGAATGCTTCCGCTTGTTATTGTTTTAACACCAGCTGCACACCTATCGATAGCGTTTGACTAGTAATGACCACCATTCACTTCAGCAACAAATGCGCGTATAGATTAACTGACGCATTTTCCATTAACTTTAATTTGCACTGGTCAAACACATATATTTTGTATTATCATTATTATTATTATGCGCTGCGTTGTGTTCGTGTCATTTTCACAGCAAACTAAACTTGGTTGCTTAACAGCACTGATTTTATGCCAGCTTACAGCACTGCCACTATCGATTGATTTCAGCTTAGGCTATCGATGTTTAAAGTGCCAGGGCTGCATTAAAAGCACGCGCTCTGTTATAAAGGTAAACACGAGATGGATTTTGATTTGGGTTTCGCTGAGGAGCCAACTAACGCAGCTTGGCTAAGTAATCGGTACTTTCCCAGCAAATTGGGCGGCCAGCCGGCATGGCTGGAATTGGAAGTGCTGCCAAGCGCAGCACAGCTCGAATGCAAACAGTGTCACTCACAAAAAGCATTTCTCTGTCAGCTTTACGCGGCTTTCGAGCAGGAGTTCAATTTCCATCGCAGCATTTACGTTTTTCTGTGCAGGAACGCCGAGTGCCAGCAGAATAACAAGGCTGAGTAAGTATAGAAAAGTACTAAAATATATATAGGGAATAACATTTCGTCTGTTGTGATTGTCCAGAAATTTCACTGTGCTGCGCTCACAGCTGCCGCTGAAGAATAAGTTCTACTCGGAGCAGGAGCCATCAGAGGAGGGTGAACCTTTGGTAAGAGGAGAATACTTAGTGTTAAACAAGTCTTATGAACACTCCATTTGCTTGCAGCCCGCTGTAGCCAGTTCGAGGAAACTTTGCGCCGCATGTGGCTGCTCAGCTCCGCTCGCCTGCAGCCGTTGCAAGAACATCAACTACTGTTCCAGCTCCCATCAGCGCGCGCACTGGAAGCAACACAAACCGAGCTGTGGTACTGGAAAATCAGCAGCTGCCTTCACACCGCTTCCAGGGATTGAGTTTCCTCTGTACGAAATAGTCATGGAGCCTGAATCAACAAGTGTAGCAGCTGAGAAGGATGAGCAGGCTTGCCTAGCCGAGTTTGAGGAGCTCTCAGCTAGTGGCCAAACGGGCGAGCTTCGTGATGTGCCCGAAAAGGAGCTGGACAAATACTTTGGCAGTGCAGCTGCAGCGGAAGACAAAGTCTTTCAAAGCTTTAAAAAACAAATTGCAGCTGAACCTGAGCAAATTGTGCGCTACAAACGTCAAGGTGAGCCGCTGTGGATAGCCAATGTGAAGGACACGATTGAAAGTCAGCTGCAGGAGATGCCAAACTGTTCGCATTGCGGCGGTCTACGTCAATTTGAATTCCAGCTGATGCCACAAATGTTGACGCTGCTCCAAGATGAGAACCTGGACTGGGGCGTTCTGGCCATATACACCTGTGCGAGCAGCTGCCCAATTAGCGGCTATGTGGAGGAGCATATAATCAAACAGGATATAGTAGGAGCCGCAGCACCAGCAACAGTAGCAGAAGATGTGGCTTAAGTTGTTCGGGTTACAGTCTCTGCTGTATGTATGTATACAAACCAATTTTATTTGTTAAAGGACGAAACAAAATGAAAGAAAAAAATACACGGCGACGATCTAAAACAATTCTACTTTAGTTTGATAATGGGAAAGTAGCTATGCTTGCTGAAATCGAACTCTGGCTGACGCTTCAGCTCCTTCTGATGACCACGAGCGAGCACGTTCATGACCACAAAATTTGTGCGTGCTATTTGCAGCAGATCCAAGATCTGCAATGAGAGAAACGTAAATCAAATTAGTTAAAGTGGATAAGCAGATTAAATCTTGTTTAGCTATTACCTCCTGCTCTGGATTCTGTATGCTCTCGAGCACATTGCGTGCCTGATCGAAATGCTTGGCTGCAAAACTGTACAGCTCCTCGACACTGTTGAGCATCATGTGATCCCGTATATTCTTGAATTCTGCATAGGAAACAGGCGGCGGACTGGTCAGCGGCACAAAAGGCGCAAAGCGTCGATTATAGCGTATTTCCTCATTATCAAACTTCGACATGGGCAGACGAACGCGCCCGTCTTTGGTTAGAGCGCCCATAGCTTTGTACATGCCGCCGCAAAGGCTGAGCAGCGCATGATAGTAGACAATCTCCTGGCGATAGGGACGCTGTTGTTTCTTGTTCTTTTTGGGCTTGGCCGCTTTACGATTCTTGCCGCCAGAGCCGCTGCCACCACCATTCAATTGAATTCGGCTTTGGTGCTCGGCATACTCCTCCTGTGCTAGCAATATATTCTCGGTACGCGTCAAGGCAGATACCAGAAATCCGACTAGGAACTCATAGGGATACCAATAGATATAGAGAAACTCATGCACAGCATACAGCTCCAGCTCAAAGCCAGACATCAGATAGATGAGCATTGCACGAAAACAATTGTAGAGCACCCAGGTGGAGAAGTGTGTGCTGTGCTTCAGCGCCGTTGCATGCGACTCGTTGCCCTCCATGGCACGATCGTTGGCCAGCTGATTCATCAGGGAATCCAATCGTGCCGCATCCACCTGCAGCGGATCAAAGTTCTCAATTAGATGCGCCAGCTTATCGCGCTGCCTAGCACGATTAAAGCCGCACAGACGTATAAACTGATTGAAGGTATTCATGTTGACGCAATAGCGAAAGAAGGTGTCCAAGTGCAGCTGCACCTTGGGATCGTTGGCCACCGGATGCTTAGCGTTCAGTACTGGAGGTGAGTTGAAAGCCTGCACCGAATGCCTTAAGAATTGCTTCATCGACTGTTTGCCGTGGGCCAAGCGTATGCTCGAGCTGAACAGACTCTGCAGCACGCTGCGCGAGAGAATACAGTGGCCCGACTTACGGCTGTATTCAATAAAGAAGTTCTATAAGCAAATAAACAAACTATTATATATATAATGATCAAGTCTCTCTCCTGATTGTTGTTACCAGCGCTGAGTAGTAGTCCTTGTATCTGATCACCTTGCAGGCGTACTTAAAGCGCGCCACCATCTTCTCCAGAAATTGATAGCTGGCGGGACGTTCGCGTATTTTGATGCTACGAGGAAACGTAGGCGGTTGGCTTCTGTCATGTATGCGCGGCGAGAAACCCATTGGATTAGGTGCCTCAGCTGGAAAGTTTTCAAAAGATTTTCTGATTCACTATTCGCTGTTATATAGACCCGCATACTTACAACCCTCCACGGGCTGTGTGCCACGTTCAATGGTGCGCTTGATGAGCGGCAGCAGCTCAGAAGCCACATTGAGATTCTTATAAATCTCGTTGACTGCCTCCTCGGCACTGTCAGCGCCCGCCATCAGCTCCACTTGGTAGATGGCTTGAAATAAGTGGCGCATAAAGCGTAATCGATGCACCACAGCCATCAAATTTTGGTTCTCAATGGCCGTTAGTTGCTTGCACTTGCGCACCAGCTCATCCTCCACTTCCTTCAATAAGCCCGCAATCGTTGTGGGCTGTGCCTTTTCCGCTGCCAGCAGTGCTGAATTGCCATACAGTTGAAAGTCCTCTTCCTCGTTAACTGCAGCCAGTATGATAATGTTCTTAATGACCACGATGAGATTGCGCACAGCGGTGCAAAAGACGCGCAGCGCCTTATCCTGAATCTGCGATGGGGCATGCAGATAGAGGCAGGTGAAGAGCACTTGATCCATGGAGTTGCCTTCCAGCCAAGAGACCAAACAGGCAAACAGCGCATCAAAAATGCCAATCAGCTCGGCGGGCTCCAGGCCATCCAGCTTAATGGCGCCCATCTGGAATGTAGACAAGGACGATGTTAAGGATGCCTTCAAAGCAATTTCCGACTCACCGCTACGGCCGCCTCAAATGAGGGCGGTGGCAAATCGAATTTGTCAAAGCCCATGCCCACATCCATTTTGGGATCCATTATCTCTATCGCAGACATAGCCTCAAATAAACCGAACAGCATATCCTGGGCCAGTTCGCCTGGTAGCAGCTCGGAGCATGCATCGTGAAACTCCTCCGTCACATCCACCCAACCATGTATGGGATATTGTGTAATGTCTTCGGCGGCGCTGCCGCCGCGTATTGCACGTTGCACGTCACTGTCCGCAAACCCACATTCACTCATGCTCCACTCATCAGGATCATTGCTATTCTGCTCCCGTTCCATGTCTCGCTGCTCAGCTGTTGTGCGCATTGCTGAGGCAGAAGCAGCGGCTGCGGCAGCTGCCGCCGCTGCTGCTGCTGCTGCTGCGGCGGCGGTGGCTGCCTGAAAATCTGTTGGCTGCTCGCTGGCGTAGGTTCCGTGCATTATCCTTTGTTGCCCAGATGCTTGGCAAATAGTTGTTTTTGTCAATTGCTATTGTTTTTTGTGTTATAAATCGACTCTGCTACTTTTTTCTTGCCGTGCATCTAAGAATTAAGACAGTGCTGATAAGTTCAGCGCAAAGCGCACAGCACTTACCAAAGCGTATTACACAGCACTGTGTTTGCTTGGCGCCAAACACGTAACAAATTCAAAGAATATGTACAAATAAATTAAACTATTGAAAACAGTCTAAAAGCATACTAACTACAATATGATTTCAACTATATTGTATGTTTATCAGATAAACACACTTGCAGAATTTTTGAGTTTTTACATACGAGTTTTATTATTTTTGAATTCTTGCAGTGCAACTAAGATTTCGCTCAGTGTTGATGGCAGTGTTGATGAAAAGTAGGTGAAGTGCACAGTACTTGCCAGCGTATTTGACAACACTAATTTGGCGCCAAAAACGATTTAAATTCAAAGCACATATAAAATCAAATCAAACTGTTGAAAACTGTCTAAAAGCATGCTACATAAATATTGCAGCCACTAGATTATGTTTGCTATAATGTGCATGTATTATTGCATAATCTTTATTATTATTCATTAAAGTATAATGTAAAATAAAGAGTGTCTTAAAGACAACATTTGAGTGTTTTGTCATACAGCTATTAAGTAATCTATATGAATGAATTGTAAATGCAGCAATTTTTTCTTTAGCACGCTTCGCTTATAGTGCTGACTAAATAAAATATACATATGTATTTATATATGTGTCTGAGTAATTTGGTTGACAAGTCGAAGTTAACAATGTTCGTCCGTAATATGTTCGGCTGATAAGAAATAAAAACTGCCTTCAGTTACTGCTTGGTATTTGCTCAACAATTGTTATCGCTATTAATTTGTATTTGCTCAAATGCCATATAAGAGCAGCCACTAGTGCTGCCTTATCAAATGCCTTCAACTGTTATCGGTCGCGCTCCATTTTGAGTGGAAAGTGGAAAAGCTCGCTCAGAGCTCTGTCTCTCTCTCTCTCTCTCTCTCTCTCACTCTTATATACACACACACACTCTCTCTCTCTTTCTCGCACACACACACACACACACACGTCCACAGTGCGCTTTAGTTTGTCCCCACAATTTGGGGGTTGTCCGTGTTTGAGTGTTTCGAATGCCCAAATAACGGCAGAATTGAGTGGCGCAAAAGCATTTCACCAATGCGAGGGGTTGTATTAGTTTGTTTACAACAATTCGGTTTCAGTATCAAATGCGTTGCCCTCGTGGTTAAAACGCGCTAACGGTCAACCGCTAAAAAAAACTAAAGTAAAATAATAAAAAAAACACACACAGTTTATATCGCACAGGGCGCACAAATTTGAAAGAACACGACACAGAAAGAAAGAAAAAAAAGCCACAAATCAAATACGAGGTG
The DNA here is from genome assembly GCA_035045945.1 of Drosophila anceps. Lineage (NCBI taxonomy): Eukaryota > Metazoa > Arthropoda > Insecta > Diptera > Drosophilidae > Drosophila > Drosophila anceps. Next base: position 3,642,411 of record JAWNON010000073.1, read on the forward strand.
CCAAGTTCTTCAACAACTAGCTGCTCGAATTTCCTCAAGGAAGCAGCCGACCCGATTTATTAGCCAACGCGTAAGTTTTTCTAGCCCACCTCCAATAATATGTTTTTTAATTTATGTATATGGCTCATAAGGAAAATGTTCTTTTGTTCTTGTTTACTGTACTTTGAGTTTTACAATTTATTGCCATGTGTTTTGTTTTGTCTGTGTTGCTTTGACAAGTTCTAAAACAAAACAAAAAACACACAGAAAAATAAAAAAAAAAAAAAACAAAATAAAAACAAAACAAAACAAAATCAAATATATGTATTTAAAGAAAAATGAAAATAAAAATATCCGTAGCAGAACTTGATTAAATGCGGCAAGAACAAACGCGAAACAAAAATTACGAGACTTTTTGGCAAGCGACCAAATCAAATTATAAAAAAATTGTCTGACCCTATAAATACTATATATAAATATATACAGCCACTACCGAACCAGAACAAAATACTATATAAATTTTCACTTAAGCATATGCCAAACATTAAATATTTATAATATATAATTCTTTATAGCTTTATCGCTTGCCAGTCTAGACCCAAGCTTATTTCGAAAATATGTCGAAAATTTGTAGTTCGAACACTTTTGAGATATTTCTAAGTGCTTGACCTAAAGAATCACTGTTGTAGTAGGTTTTGGAACATAGTTTTTTTTTAAATATATCTAAATATTCACCTTGTAATAATTATAATAATAAATTTAATAAATATATATATCAAATATTTATATATATATTTTTTAGATTTTTTAACTAGAAGAAGTTAAAAAACTTTTAAAGCAACTTTTAGGCAAAACCTTTTGAAAAGTTGCAGAGATATTGTTAGTTAAAAAACGAAATATTAAAAGTTAAACGTTTTATTCTTCTGGGTAAACTTGAGATTATCGTTTATATTAAAAAAATATATATATATATAAACTTCTACAATAATATAAATGCAAACCTATATCAAAATTCAAAAACATTCCTGAGCATTTGCCCAAAAAGAAATCAACATTTAAAGTTGTGAAAATGATATTAAATTGATATCAAAATATGATCAATCATATTTTAACTATTGATTTAATTATATGAATTATAAGTACAAAAAAAAATATATATATATATATCTAACTTTTTTTGACATTTTTATATAAAATATATTATTTTATATTAATATAAAATATATATATTGCCAACATATATATTTTTTACATTTTGTAGATGAACTAAAAAATAATAATATTTTATATAAATGCCAAAGAATGCATATATATTTTGTTTGTATGTACAATTCACAAGATTAAATCAATTTCACAACAGCTTAAGCATTTCTTTTTATGTCTAAAGTTAGTGGAACATTCTAAAGTAATTGGCCTAAAGACTCAGCAAGCAGCTGGAATATAGATTATTTTTTAACTATAAAAAAAATACAACAGATAAAGGCAGGTAAATTGCAGAGTTTCGGCGAATTCACTATCAACACAAAGCCAACAAATGTTACCTAGAAAAACGTATATAAAATACTTGGAACTTGCCTAAGCATTTGAAGCTAAATAGATGTTGAAACTGGCGTTTCATATGGAAAATTATTATTCGGATTATAATTTATATATAAATAAATATAAATCAAGTTGTTAAATAGACCAAAACTCTATGCCAGAGAAATATCGCCTGACAATTATACTAGACTATCTACAGCTCTAAAGCTTGATAAGAAATTAAATATTTGTCCATAGACCTTGTCTCATATTGATTACTAGAATTATATTTAAAGTCTTATCGGAGACTAAAATTTGAGAGCCCAACAAGCAATTGAAATTTCATTTGGCAGATTTCAATTTTCGATCTGAATGGCTGTCGAGCGTGTGGCAAATCGTGACAATTGACCACATTATAGATGTGAAGCACGCAGGCAGACGATTTGTAGGTACACAGGATAACACACACAGGACATCAAATGGGGCGACGACTGCAAAATGTCGAAAAGCCCACACAGAGCCAAGCAACAAAATCTGCACGTACGCGATAAAAGCAATGAAAATCAAACTCATGTAGACAACGCACAAAGCGCAAAGAAATGGGAAAAGGGCGAAAGGAAAATCAGAGCGAAAACTTACACATGGAATTTATTTCAATTGATTGGAGCCAAGAACTCCCCCAACGCTGACAAAGAAGAAATTCCAAGGAGACCAGAACCCAGACTAAGTCGTAGTCCCTCTTAGCCATTGCCAATGCCAATGCTTGGAGCTGTCTTTAAGTTGCGTATACGACCCCCCCCCCCCCCAAAGCCCAGCTGAAGTGAGAGCAAAAACTTACACATGGCATTTATTTCAATTGAAAACAAACACAAAGAGCGAGAGGTCCAATCTCTGGCAAAGCATAAATTCCAGTCCAGTCGTTGATTTGGAATGTATTAAAGTTGCGTATACGCCCCCCAAAGCCCAAGCGATTTTTCTTAGCCCTCTCGCTTTTGGCCCCCCTTTTGGCCTTGCTTAGACTTCTTCCTGCCTTCTTTTTGTATCGATTTGATTGGATTTCATGTTACGAGTTTGTTGTGTTTAACACGCTTCAATAAAGTTCAGCCCGGGGGAGAGCAAAAAAGAAAAAGTAACTTGAATGCCTGTGCCTTAATACGCAGCCCCATTTCCTTCCTTCCTTACTTCGTGGCTCTGTGGCTTGCTCTACTTAATTGAATTCAAATGGATGACAGATGAGAAGGTCATGTGTGTAGGGGCTGTGTGCGACTGGGTGTGCGAGTGAGTATCAAATAAAATGCAGACTTGGACAATTCGTAAATTGTATTAGTTCGGGTCGAAGGATTCAGGCATGATTAGCTGAACTTGCGCAAACGTAAGGATAGAGAAATTGTAGAATATATAGCTTATTTACGGAATATAGAATATAGATATATATATATATATATATATATATATATATATATATATATATATATATATATATATATATATATATATATATATATATATATGTATGTATAAATATGTTTATACGAGAAAATAATTAAAATAAAACGGATCTATTTTATGTACATAAAAATAAAACTGTGTTAATTGTAGAGAAATACATAAATAGTTACATACTATTATTATTATTATATTATTTAATATTAGTATTGGAAGCACCGTTGTGTGGAGTTCTCATTATTTCACTAATTTTGATAGACCTTTATAGCTGTTACAGAATGAGCGACTAGTTACGAATGAGTGTTAGAGTAGAATAAAAAGTATATGAAAAGTCTATCGAGAGTAAGCTAGACATGGAGTAAGAAAGGCAGACGGAGGGAAAGAGAGAAAGAGAGAGAGAGGGAGAGAGAGAGAGAGAGAGAGCGAGAGAAAGAGAGCGAGGGACAGAAGGAGTGCGAAAGGTAGCAAGAGAGACAGCGAGAGAGAAGAGTAGAGCCTGCTGGGACAGGGAATGATAGAGAAAGAGAGAAGGAGGGAAAAAAGATAAAGATCGACATTAAGTATGAGAAAAACAGATTGGGAAAGAGAGAGTGAGAAAGGCGGCAGGAGAGATAGCAAAAAAACAGAGAAAGAGAGAGAGAAGAACTGAACGAGAGAGACAAAGAGACAGATAAAGGTAGAAAGAAAGATAGAGAGAGAGAGAGAGAGAGGGACAGAAGGAGTGAAAAGGGCAGCAAGAGATATAAGAAAAAACAGAGAAAGAGAGAGAAGTACTGAACGAGAGAGACAAAGAGAAAGATAATGATAGAGAGAGATAGTTATCGAGAGAAATACACAGCAAGAGAAAGAGAGAGAATGCGAGATACCGAAAAACACAGGCAGAAAAAAACTGTCTGCAAGAGATAGGCAATAAGAGAAAAATTCGGAGAAAGAAAGAGATAGGAGAAAACTTAAGCTAAAAAACAAGGAAACTAGAATAAAGAAGAAAAAATTTATGTAGTGACATCAAAGGAGTAAGCCAGTCTTATATAGTATACTATAAAGTATAATTTAACTTCCATATGTTACCATAAAAAAAACCATTCTAGGCGATTTTCGTCATCTTCAAAAAGGGAGACAGATAGAAAACGAAGCAGAGAAAGAGAAGAAAACATAAGAATATGCATATAAAAAAGTAGTCAAAAAAAAAAGAAGGAAGATCAGAAATATAATTGCTTAGTTAAAATCAAATTTGATATAAATCGGATATATCAGATATATTTATAAAGCAACAGCTTTGCCTAAATCGTAAATTGATTCTGAAGTCAGGCATTAAATCAACATTTACTTTAAGTTCCATGCCAGCAAAAAGCTGTTGAATAGAACACAGAAAACAGAGCTGCCTTTTGAATAATGGTTTGTGCCGGATAAAATATGCGCGCAGTCGACCAAAAGGCAGCTGAATGGAAAAACCATTTTTCATGCAATTAAATTAATGAGTGCGAACATACGTATATATAAATGTATATGTATATGTATATGTATATTGGATTGTGTGCTTTTGGGTTTGGGGGTGGGGGAGATGTGGCAAAATGTTCACTTTTCCGTTAGCTTAATGAGTCTAGAAGGCAAAAGTAAAAGCTGTTTAATCCAAATGTCTTTTGTGCCCAAACCAATTAAGTTGAAATGTTTGGCTCGATGGCGCTTCAATAAACAAAGGCAGACAGCCATTCGAACAGGACCTGCTCACCCGGCCCCATGCCACTCTGATATAGATAGAAACATAACAATGACAATAAAAACACATCAAAATCAATCTGTCAACAAAGCTGTTGCCCACTCTCTCGCCTTCTCGCTCGAAGTCTTTGTCAAGTGCTGTCAGCCGAAGGACTTTTAGCAGCCTCAACGGGGGAGGTGGCTTTGCGTGGCTCCCTCGGCGCACGGCAACTGTAGTCGACCCTTGGAGTCATTGAATATTTTCAAGTATTTAAATGCAAAATGTACTTTGCAAGTCGAGAACTTGACTTGAGTCTATATGGATGCCATTATCATTAGCACACCGTCAGCAACAAAACAAAACAAACAACAGAGCATCATCAGCAGCAGCAGCGGCAGCATCAGCTGCGTCAAAGGAAACAGCATGCCGGATCTCATTTTATTACAAGAGGAAAGGCAAACAGCAAAATGGCGCCAACATTGTGTCAGGGCTTAACAGAGAAGGAGAGAGTGAGTGTGTGAGAGAGAGAGTGGGAGAGAGAGAGTGGGAGGGTAGAGGTAGGCTGGCTGGTAGAGCAGGCAGCTATGAGCCTTAAGGCAGCTTGTTGCTACTGCACTCCAGCCAAGCGGCAAACACCATAATGATAATGACGATGACAGCAATGATGATGATGATGATGATGTTGTTGGTGATGTGCGGCAGCTGCCTGGCTGGCTTCCTGCCAACAATTTAGTTTGCTGTCTGTTTGCTTTTCATTCAACAGCGCTAGGCGAGGCGGTGCGCGGCGCAACGGCGCGTATGCGTATTGTTCCGTGCTGGGCATGCCACAGGGACTGCCAGATTAGCTGTGTGTGCTGCTGCCACAACAACAAAAACAACAGCAACAGATTTCAGCGCTGCTGCAGTGTGGCATATGTAAGGAATTATCGTGCATTTTGCAGCATTTCATTTTAATTGAGCTTTAAGCTCTTCCACTTCCATTTACCACTTCGCACTAGTTTTGTTTCTTTTTTTGTTTTTTTTTTTTTTTTTGTCTTCTTTTGTATCATTTCCATTTGCATTTTAAGCCCCCTTTTTGCCAACCATCGCTGCCAGCGCCACTAAATGCAAATGCGACAATGAATATGTCATGCAGATGCCGCGCAAAATGTTCGCAATTTATGCAACGTCTGTTAAACGATATTTATGGAGTTCACATATATACATTTATATATATATATATCTACCTATCTATCTCACTCGAACTCTTCCTCTCTCTTTCTGTTACTCTCTGGCGCATTAAATTGGGCTGATCCAATAAAGTGCGAGTGCTGCAAGCCACAGCTAAAGGGTGTACGCGGGGTAGCTTGGTTTCTGTATGCAAATATTCAGATAAAATAAATATAGAGAAATATAAAATAAATCAAAAAAGGTTCAAAAAATAAAATATTTATATAGAAATATAAACTAAGTAAATAAAGAATCATAAAATAAAATATATATTTAAAAATATAACATATAAATATATATAAATCTATAACATCTACATTGAAGTCATTCATTTTTTGGGCTTTAAGCTATATATATATATCAAATATATGCCTAGCATATTATCTTTACTATGTAGATAAAGAGTAAGCTTACACCGCAGATATCATCTATACTATGTACACACCTAGTGTAAGGTTATCCCACAGCTTTGTTGTTGTAATCGTGTTGTAATTGAGAGATGACATACTTTCCAAACACCCCAACCAAATTGTTTTGTTTATTGAAAAAACACAGGCATGTAACACAGATATATAGATATACATATATACACATATTTATATATATCTTTATACATACATATATCATATCATCAGACTGATATTATGGGTGCAATTTAATGAATTTTTATTGCCATCCATGGGCCCAGCACATTGTAGAGTAGGCAAATTTGAGCTGGATTTCGGCTGGTGGGGAGGGTCCAGCCCCCCTCAGTCTAAACAGTCTTAAGTAGTCCATTGATCATGATAATGCATTAGTTTATATAGTGCGGCCCCGATGCTTGTTGCTCTCGTTGTTGTTGTTGTTGTTGTTTTTGTTGAAAACGTGCTGCTTTATGGCATTGATGCGAGATAAAAGCACCTTAATGTCTTTAGAACGTAACATTAATTTCGCAAGAGCGCAAATCAAATAAATAAAATAAAATAACACAAAATAGAGATACCGAGAGTACATTTAAATCAAACAAAGCTTTGGCTCTGGTTGTGGTTGCCAACTGAGTTTTGGTTTTTAATTGTAGCCCAGACCAGAGAGCAAGTGACAACCGACTGCATAATACTTGTTCGACGGGCGGACGGACGGACGCGCTGATAGACGGAGCGACGGACAGAAGCAGAAACAGATGAAGGACAGACAATTGGGCAGACGGTCGCATAGACAGTCGCACTGACATACAGACCAACTGACTGACAATCGGACAGACTGGCAGACGATCGGGCAGACGGGTGGACAGAGAGTCGGAGTGACAGACAGAAGGACGGAAAGACTGAAGAACAGAAGGATGCAAGCACAGACGAATAGATGCAACGGTAGACAGACAGAAGGAAAGACAAATGGACAGATTGCTAGTAGAAAAACCCAATATACTCACTTCACACGATGAACGTGTATGAATAAAAAAAACACCCACAACTGGGTGGGCAATGCTGATAAGACGCGATTTGAAGTCATTGAATTGAAATATAAATAAAAAAAAAAAAACCTGGCCACGGGTAACTGGAAAAGCTGGCAAACAGCAGCATCGCGACGGGACGGCGGTGACGTGTGGCATGCGACAGCGCGACGTCGGCGACATTGGCTTTCAATTTCAAGTCACGTTTAAGCATTAAATGTTGACTTAAAGCCAGCCAGCCAGCCAGCCAGCCAGCCAGCCAGCCAGGCAGCCACACGACCAACTCAGCCATCGAGTCGGAGTCGGACTTCAGCTCAGCTCAGCTCCAACCGACCGTGGGCCATTTGTCCAGTTGCCACCCGTTGCCACCCGTTGTCGTCGTCGTCGCTGTTTGTTTGTGGGGTCAAATCAATTCCGCTTTGTCAAGCACAAGCAAACACGGACACACAGTGAGAGAGAGAGAGAGAGAGAGAGAGAGAGCGAGAGAGAGAGAGAGAAAGAGGGAGAGGCACAGGCACAGGCACATACACACAGTTACACACCTGTCGGAAAAGCCAACACAATTTGTTACCGAACTTTTGCAATAAACATTTTAAAGCTTTTGTTATAAATTTTAATATATACTGAATATAGTGAATATATGACAATATGCTATATAGCATATTTGTTCTATTTGTTACCAAATGCGAGCGTGGTCTAAAAAGTTGATGAATTAAGCAAAAAAAATATTATATATAAATAAATTCAATCAAGCTGCAATAACTAGCAACTGCGAGGGTTAATCGAAGTGGCAACTTGAAGTTACTTATACTAGTAGGCCTGCTAGGGTAGTCACACAAGTTGTCAAGCTTAAAAAATCAAGTCAAACTGTATTTATTTATTTATTTTTTATTTTTGCTATCACATTATATATTTACTTGAAGTTCTCATAATTTTGAAACTACCCTCGCATATATAAACTTTTATTTAATTATAAGACCAGTGCGGCACGTGGGCTACCCTGTACCGCAACTTAATCGCAAAGGAAGTTTAGCACACAAAACTATTTCAGAGAGAAAATCAATTTGCAGCTGTATCAGCGCTCAGTTCTCTATCAAATGAATCTGAAAGCCCCGTTTTAATGGGTATTTCCCCAGGTAATACGCTCACCTAATGCCCTTTTACTTGTCATTCATTGATTTATTGCACAGTTGCATTAGAAATGTTTTGTTTTGTTTTGTTTTGTATTTTTTTTTTTTTTAATTTATGACAACTAAAACTAATTGGGATTCAGTTTCAATCAGCGCAATATGAAAATAGACTATTACGCTAATCTCAAGTATTCTAGACTTTAATAGACTCTATATTTTGACACAAGTGAAAAGGATTAGCTAAAAGGATAATGTTAAGTATAAAAGTGTTATATTATGTTAAAGCTGCTCTGTATGTGTATTGTTAACAGCTGCTTAACATAAAATGAGTCAGATGTAGATAGATGAGCTATAATATAATACTTTCCTATTGATCTATAATAGTTCACACAATATAACAGTAGTATAACAGTTCATATAACTATTTAGTAGTAGTCGTTAATATTCTCCTTAGTATAAAAACTTACTATATTTAATTGTAAAGTTGCTTTTGTTTATTAGCAAAAGGCGCTTCATGCAAAGTCAGCCAAGATTAGTGTTGTATAACAGTTCACTAATTATAACTGTTCATATAATGCCGTACTATATTTCCATTAGTGTTAATTTTTTAACTGTAAGCAGCCTAAGCAAAGCATTCAAGCTTTATGCACAGACTCTGTAAGCGGTGTGCTTCAAAAATGTTAAGTATAACAGTTTTCTAGTTTGATTTTAGGTTGTATTTCGTTTAGCACGTAGCTGTTATATTAATGTATTACAGCTTGCTGTTATATGATTATTATATTATATAACTGTTGCACATTTAGCAGCTAACATATGTTAATTGCAACGCTGTTAAAAGTCTACTTAGCTGTTCTGTTAGCGCATTATATGTTAGCATTTGTTATAATAGCTCTAAAATCTGAAGAAATTTCTGATGTATATTCATATCATAGCTAACAGAATCAATTTCCCAAACTATTTTCGGTAAGCGTATTTTCGTGTCGTTCCATTTGAGCTAAAGTGTTCCTTTGTAATGTTATTGAAATAACATGTTGTAAGCTGAATAAGTCATAAATCTATATATATAGTAGACAAAAATGATATACTCAAGAGCTCGTGTCATAATTTGCTTGTTCTTCTAGTTGGGATTTGCATATGAAATATGTTCGTTGCACTGGGCTTATATTTATATTAATTACACATAGTTAAGAAGTCAACACAATTTAATTGCAGTTTAACCTGGCCGGCATTAAATTAAGATTGATTTCATACTAAACTTGACCTTGAAGCGTTTAAGCATTTATATTTAACAAAAGCCAGGTAGGTGTGTAGGCCAGGTGCGCTTAGATTCAATCACCGTAGAGTTTCTAACTAAAAAAAAAAAGTCTTTTTTAAAATGCAAAGCAGGTTTAATACCTTAGACTTTGGCTTAGTCACAGCTATAATCATAGCCAGCTAGTGGGATTCGAGCTATTGTTCTCGGTGGCTATAAAGAATTCGTTTTATATTATACAAAATACAAGTTATGAATACGAGACAGAAGAAAGTGAAAGTTAAGAGAAAAGCAGAAAAGTGAAGAAAAGACAGAACAAAGAGAAGAAAGAAAGATAAAGAGAAGATTAATTTAAAAAAAAATATATATAAGACAATGGAGGAGAAGATTTCAAAAGGGAAGAGAAAAGAAGGACAAGTAGGAAAGGAGAGAAGATCTAGAGGAGAAAATAACAAAAGTAGGGAAATTAAATCGATGAAATGAAAGTGAAGAAAAGTGTAGAGGAGAGGGATGAGAAACAGAAAAGACTAAGACTAAAGGTAAGAGAAGTAGAGCCAGTGAAGAAAAGAGAAAAGAAGAAAAACCAAGTAAAGTATAGAGAAGAAGAAATGGAATAGAATATGAAAGTTAAAAGAAGATAAAAGAAGAACAGATAAGTAGAGAAGATAACAGAACAAGAAAGGATTAGAGAATAAAAAGGAAGAGAAAACATAAGAGGAAAGCTGATGAAAAGGAAAGAGAAATGTAAAGAAAAAGCTATTAGCAAACAGAAACAAACAATAGAAGAAGAGAGAAATAAAGTATGGAAAAGTAAAGTTTAGAGCAGAAGAGATGCAATGAAATGAAAAGAAGAGAAACAAGAGAAGAGTAGACAAGAGAAGGGAGGAAAAAACATGCAAAAATAACAGATGAATAAAAATAGGAGACGAGGAAACTGAAATAAACCAGATAATCAAAGAAGTAGGAAAGGTGGGGTATAGAGAAGAAGAGATGAGTTGGAATGAGAAGGAAAGTTAAGATAAGATAAGAAAACTGAAAAGAATCAGATCAAAGAAACGAACGAGAATTGAAGAGAAGACAATAGAAGAAACTAGCCAGAGAAGAAAAGTAAAGGGAAGATATATGAACAAAATCACAAAATGGAATGAGAAGAGAAAAGAAGAAGCAGTAAATTACTTTCGTTAGAAAACTGCATCACACTTAGCTTTATTAATTAGACAATTAATGCAACTATCAAAATTGATGGAACCACATTAACTCTACAGTTTTTGCAAACAAAAATAACAATACAAATATATATATGTATATATATATATATATATATATATATATATATATATATATATATATATATATATATATATATATATATATATATATATATATATATATATATATATATATATATATATATATATATATTCGACAAATATCTATATCATTCATATTTAGCTGACAATTGAAATGCTCAGTTGCGCGTCGTTAATGTCTTTATAATTATCGATATGCAAACAAAATAGCGACGGCGACACGATCATTAAGAGTCATTAAACGTGCACTAAAAACTCACTCATGCAGGTAAAAAAAAAAGCAGAAAGAGAAAAACATGCTGAAAATGAATTCTAATAGAGACGTGTTTCTAGCTGTGCCTTATAATTAATTGAAATTCACTAAACATTATGAATTGCGAGTCGCAAGACATGGGTGAACACAGAACAGTGAACAAGTGAACAGCGAACAGAGACAAGAGACAAGAGAAACATATGTAAATTGTCAATTAGTCTGTTTATAATGACAGAGCGCGTTGAACGATCTTTCAACACGTGGCACCAAATATTTCGGGCCAATAAAAATGACTAGCAAAATAGATACAGTCGAGCATATCGAGGATGAAATACCCTAGAATATAACATGTTTACTATGTACAGTCATTAGCATAGCGCCCCCTTCAGACGCTCCAGTTATGTTGATTATTTCCTATATCTTTGGCGCCATAGCTATACTATTTTTTTTCTATTAAACTCTGTTTAATTCCCCTTAAAATAAAACTAAATTGGGAACTGTACGCTCACTACAATATTTTTGAAAATTTTTTGAATAAAACGCTTACAGAAAAAGTTTGCGAAAAATTGCAAAATATCGAAAACTTTTTAAAAATTTCCAATATCAATCTATATATATATGTATATAGAAGATATTTAATACTGTGATATAAAATAATATGGGTATTCCATAGTAATAAGAACAGTGTTCTTTCCATATAATATATAGGCCATTCAATATAGGTTTTGCATATTGGGAACAATATTTTTTTCCATAGCTAACTTCAGTTATCATTAAAATAATACAAAAATATTACTTGAAGAAACCAATTCTCAGCTGATTTTTCTAGTTGTCAGATAACTTCTTAGATAACAAAAAAAGCGATAAGACACATGCACACATGTTTCATTTGAGAATGATTAATTTTTAGATATAGAAGTGGAACGGCAACGCTAGACAGATGTACTGATAGTTTAATGAACTCAGCTAAGCTTGCTTATCAAGCTCAGGTGTGAACTTGCAAATCATATCATCCACGCGTTGAGACGATAAAGACGGCATTGAAGGAGCAGTTAACTGTTTAATATCAGATGGGGACAATGTAAAAGAGCGCGAAATAGATGAATAGAAAGTCTTTGAACAGCCCAATGAAAGAGCATAGAACGATAGTTTGATTGAGAGATATAGAAACTAGTTAGACAAAGTTAGTCAGTTAGCCTCCACTGTTTATGTTTTACATACAGTAATTGATGTCTTCAATGTGTTACATATTTGCCAACTAAATCATAATACCCCATTCACATAGTGTATAGGCAATCTGTTTTATTGCAGTTTTGGAGGAGTTACAGCTCGTTAGGCAGATGACATGACAAAAATTAAAGCAATCACAGACACACAAACACACACACACACACACACACACACACACACACACACACACACACACACACACACAGCAAATCAAGCGGAAACTTGAAATGAAAATGGAATATGCAAAATTGGAAGAAAAAAAAAGCAAATTTGCATGCAATTCGTTTGAAACAATGCAACAATCGAAACGTTTGGAAAGCCAAATTCAAATTGCAATTCACAAGGTGCTCAAAAAGAAAAAAACAAGATTGAGCATATATCTCCGCGATGCGAGTTTGATTGCGTAATTAGAATGGAATCAGCTGAACTTGTGCCAATTAGCGTAATTTCAAATTAACTTTTATGCTTTGCTTTGTTCTAATCTCATTAGAATTTTACAATTGCAATAAAAACCCGAAATCAACAAACAACCTAATTTGCTTATCATAGCTGAAAAAAAAAAAACTATTCCGATTAAAATAGAATCAGCTGAGCAAACTGTGGATTAAACAGTGGATTAAACATGCATAAACAAGTAAACAAAAAGCTAAATTAATAAAAATAAATGAATAAATTCTTGACTGTCTAGCTGCTTATCTATCTGTCGCGATTAATGAGCCAAAAAAACGAGAGCGAAATTTATGATAAACACATTCTTCGACATGCTTAACTTGTTCTGCGAAAACAAGTCTCGATTTACTCTTCTTTATGCATTATTTTGTTTCTTTTTTAATTAGCATTAGATATACAGATATGCATATATATCTAGATTTGTACTATATCCATATACTGTTTTTATTTATCATCAAAAGTCACTTTCTACATCATATATATAGTTCACTCCTCTTAACAGTTGCAATTAATTAGTAAGAAAAATAAGATTTAATTTAATTAAAATTTTCAAATTTGGTGTTCATTTGTCTACTTTACAAACAACCCTCGTTTTTCAATAGCGTCTTTAGATGTTTTTATGTAACATCTCTCATCTCTGCAGTTTTTCTTTCAGTTAAGTTATTGTCTCCCTCTCTTTTACTATTGTTCAACTCTTCAGCTCTTTGCTTTATTCATGCTATCCCTCACTTGCTTGATTCTTTTGCCACCTTTCTATGCGGTTTCCTTTTGATACGCTTTTCAGTCTGTAATTTTGATTAAATCCTTCGTATCTGCTCTGCCCTTCACTAGTTGCTTAACCTTCAGTCCTCCTCTCTGTTCTCTCATTATCATACATTCTCTTTACTTCATACACTTTCGCTGTCCTATTCTCATTTCAAATTTTCTTCTTATAACCTTCTTGCCTTTATCTATCCAACATTGTCTCAACTCTCTTCAGCTATTATCAAATATTCTTAACTCCCATTACTACTGCCTTTCTATGCAATTCTCAACATTTGTAGAAAGTCCTTAAGCTGTTAGTTATACTTTGATACACTAATAATAAAAAAAAACCCCAAATAATCCTAAACTAAATATATTATCTATAATTATGCACAAAAAAAAATCAAATCTATATCAATTAAATCAATATTTCGGGATCCACACTTTAAACTAGATTGAATAGTCGGGGGTTTTTCCAATTGAAAACTAAAATTAAATAACATGAACTTGAGCCACATTTGATGCGAGCAACTATTAGCCAATTACAGGTATTCCATAGCCTCCACAAAAGTAGCTTGGAAATTCTATATTCTACGCATAAATAATAAGCATACGCACTGTGAGCCAAACAAAAAATTAATTTAAATTAAAATATGACACAAAATATGAATAATTTGCCTCGATATGCATGACGTGCCGAAATCAAAAAAAAAAAAAAAAAAAAGGTGCTGCAATCACATTACCTTAATTAATAAAGACATGTGATGAATATAAAAATACGCATTTAACACCTGCAATTGACCACAACAAAGCAAATTAACCAATAAAAGAAAGACAATGATAAAAGAAATAAAAAAAGAAACAAACAAAAACAATTGTGCAGCCAAAAGGCCAAAAGAAGGCTTGGCCCATAGAAATTAAACTAAGCTCTTTAAGAATTTCAGTTAAGAACCTCCCAAAAGTTCACAGCGCTCTATCAAGGGTATGCAAATATATATATACTATAATATATAATACATACATATGCACATACATATACATATATATATATATACATATATGTATAAAGTTATATATGAAAAACAGGTTCACAGTTAACCGCAAATTAACCAACAGTTATTTTCCAATGTGACTAAGCACTAAGCACAGCCTATAGTTTTTAGCTTTAAATATATGTATGCCGACCAAAGGTAAACAAAATTATAAAACAAAAAATAATAAAAAAGCTATTAAATAAAAACTAAAAAGATTAAAAAAAAACCCCTTTGACTCATCATTTTCCATAATAAATTAATTAATTTGTGAAAAATCAAAAGAATAACAAAATATAAAAGTAAAATAAGTTAAGACGCGATAAATTCATAAATATTTTGAGACCTATATTGATGATGCGAGAGCGCACGCCCGCTAATGTAAACAAAATTCGAGAACGCAAACAAAGCTAGCAAAAACAAAAAAAAAAGTAAACAAAATAATCAAAAATAAGAAAAAAAAAAGAGAAACAACAACAGCACACGCCGTTTTGTTTTTCTTTCTGCTTTTTTTTTTGCCGGCGTCGTCAATGCAAACACACAACCAATGCGACCTCCGCCTCCACCTTCATAGCTCGAGAATTGTGCTTGTGTGTGTGTGTCGCCTCACACTCTATGTGCCAGTATGTGTGTGTGTGTGTCTGCGAGAGTATTTGCTTAACAGTCGATCTAGATAACTCTTCACTCATTGACAGGCGGCAAATATTTGCGGTATTTGCAAGTGAAGAGCTGCTTCGCTTAGTTAGCTAGCAAAAGTCGAAGAGAGCGCAGTGTGGGCAGGGTAATAAAAATACTCTTGAATGCATTGAGCTTAAATTGTTGTGTGATAAGCAATGTACTTTCAGGGTTACACTCTGCATTTAACTGTAAAAATCAGAATTTTCAAGAGAATTTCAAAGTTTAAAGAGAGCGAGAACTTGATAACTTTCTTGTATTCTGCGTGCATTCGTGGACACTTTTATCAGCCACTACTGTAGGTCTGCAAGTAACAGTTAAACTATTAACAGAAGGCAGCTGCGCAGCATTGCGGTTAAATTTTAAAATAAAAAGAGAGAGCGCTCGAGCACAGACGAGGGGGGGGGATACTTTTGCATTGACATAACGGTAAATTGTAAGGCATCCATAGGCACTTTTATTAGCCATTACTCTCGCTCTTCAAATTTAATTGCTGAACATCTGCGTGCAATGAATAACTTAATATACCACAATTAAAATTCTGTCAAATTACAAATAAAAAAAACACTTGCCTGGCTAATAATTGAAGTTAATTAAATTGTATGATTAGTTAAGTACATCGTCAAAACTTCGAACCACTAATTTGCGAAAAACGATTTCACACACCGGAAACACACTGCTCTAATTTGACCTCTCCTATTCAGCCCAACTCCAAAACGGGCGAAGCAGCCGGAAAGCAGCAGCAGCAGCAACAGCTGTGAGTGACCGACAATAAACTTGTCACGATGCCAAAGCGCAATTCCCTTCTCTGTATTGATCAGCTACTGGGAGAGCAAATTGAGAGAAAGAGAGAGTGAGAGGGCGAGCGACCTTTCCTTCAGTCACACACATATGTACATATGCAACTGTCGTTTGTCTAATCCGCTCGTGTGTGGGGAGCCACAGCAAATGCAAATGTTGCCTCTGCCTACCACCATCAATCTGCACACACATTTAAAAGCAGCGCCGACACGACGCGACGCCAGCAGCGACGCTAGCTGTTCGTTTTGTTCGTCGTGATTCGTGCACAGTTGCGATCGGCAGCAGGCAAACAACGGAACTGAATTCAGTCGTCAGCGCCAGCGCCTGCCAGAAAGAGATTGAAATTTCGCTGTCCTACGTTGCGCCTTCAGTCGCTCTTGTGCTCTCTCATACGCTCGCGCGCTCTCGCTCTGGCTGCCTTGTCCGGTTCGGGTTCAGGTTCAGCACACACGGCGTATACGTTAACCCAGCCCATATGTATATAAAGTGCAAACAGCTGCACGATGTTTAGCATTCATTGTTTGCACTAGGGAAGAGCTAAAGCTCGCTGTGAAAACGGCAATTTAAGCAATTCAAAAAAGCTACCGCCAGGATCTTTATAAACAGTTTTATTCATATCAAAATAAATTTGATTGTTTTATTGCCCTTTGTAACTATATGTGTGTGTGTGTGATTGTATAAAAAATTACCTTCATTTGCAACTGTCAAAGGTGCAAAAGTGTTTGTGCGCAAAATCAAACGAAAAAAGAAAAGAAAATAAATAAATAAATAAAAAACAAAAGCAACAATAATAAACATAAATACGCTGGCAAATAAACAAATGCCCCGACAACAATAACAACAACAAAATAGCTAAGAAACGCGCGCGCCAAAAAGCAACAACAATATTGTTAAAAAATATATATATTATATATAGTAAATATATATATATATATATATATATGATAGCGATTTTCCTATACGTTTTTTAATAACATTTTCTCACGCCTCACACAAAAGTAAATAAAAAAAATAATTAAGAAATGGAGGTAGAAAAAATGCGCGAGCAGCCGCTGCTGCAAAGCAAATGCCGCATCCTTGACTCCAGATGTGCGGTAAGTGTATATCTCAGCTATATAGTGTATATATATATATATATATATATAGTCTAGTAGTTGTTTGATTTGCCGTTTTATAAACACATTCGTAAACATTTGCCATTTGCGTGGGTCTTCACCTCTGCAACGTAGGATTGAGTGGCACTATAAATACATATACATACGTATGTATATAGAAAGAGAGGGAGAGACTGCGTGCCATTAATAGATCGAACAGATCGAGCCAAGATATAGCTTAAACAGCTTAAGTGTAAACATTTGCCAAAATATATGTCTAGCTACATCAATTACTAAAGGGGCTCTAGGTGCTTTGATAGCATTCCAAACACGCACTCAAAATGCAATTAAATTCAAAATATGCAAAAAAAAGAAAAGAAAACAAAAGAAATATATCAAATCCAGATTTTGGAATGTTGTTTAATCTTATTGTTAAATAATACTTTGATCAATTTAAAGCATTTAAATGTCAAAGTTCTTTAGCATATTTTTTTTTTATTTTTTTTGTTTTTTCATTTTATTCACATTATACAAATGACTTTTGAATATATTATAAAAAAATGAATACAATAAGAAATTCTATAGAAAATTTTAAAGCTCCATTAAATATTTATATGAGCAAATTGAAAGTACAACAACATTCAATAGAATTTTAATACTATTCAAAAAAATTCGCGCAACTTTTGACTAAATTATAGAAAAAATAAACTTTAAATAAAATTCTAATAATTATAGCAAAAAATAAAATAAATAAAAAAGAATTAATTAGAATTTTAATGCAAAACAAATTCAAAGAAATTCTAAAGACTTTTGAATATATTTTAGAAAAGTGAATTTAGTAAACAAATTTAATGAACTTCTAAAAACTATTTAATAAATCATACATAATTCTAATTGACTTGAATTATATAATTATTAAATCAATTATACAGATGTATCAATATAAATTTTGTTCATTATTTATTATATATGTATGCCCTGGGTTAATCCCATCTATGAAAGTTTTAATGATTTTCTTTTTAATTTTTAATAACTATGCAAACAAAAAATTGCATTCATCACTATAATAATTATTGGTACCTTAATTACAGTTGCTTCAAACTATTGAATAGAATTTTTTATATTTTTTTCTAAATAATTTTACTATTTAACTGAATGAAAACTAAGATCACTCTTTGAACTTTTAGCTTTTTTAATAATATATTATTTTTAAAAGCATTTAATTTATATATTTAAAAAAAAAAAAAAATAAAGAATTCAAAAGAATGCAGAAAACTATTTTATATATTATTGTATCAAAATAATCTATCTGTATCTAAATTGTGAATTTTTGTTAGATATTCACATGTTTTGACCACATCTATAATATATAACAGTCTTAAATAAGTTCGTTGATTTGCTCAAAAAAAAAATAAGAAACTATTCGCATATACAGAAAAATCTATAAGTTTCTATTAAGTTCGGGAAAGAAAAGAAAATTTTTGTTCAGCCGTTGCCTTCAAGTAGAAGAATTAATTATTAAACCATAATTTATGCGAGTTGTCAAAAGTGTACATGAGAAACAAATTCAAATAAAGCTGGGCTATGGCAATGGATAATGGAAAATTGGAAATGCAAGTGAAAATTGTTGTCGTCGTCATCGTCAGCGCGTAGCTGTTGTCGGCGGGCGCACATGTGCTGCAAATTAAAATGTCTGGCTTTCATCTAAGAGCAATAAATAA
This sequence comes from Drosophila anceps, assembly GCA_035045945.1. Classification (NCBI taxonomy): domain Eukaryota; kingdom Metazoa; phylum Arthropoda; class Insecta; order Diptera; family Drosophilidae; genus Drosophila; species Drosophila anceps. The sequence continues at coordinate 3,661,379 of JAWNON010000073.1, forward strand.
CCATAATAAATCCAAACATACATATATATGCATATATATATACATATATATGTATGTATATATATTTGTATATATATATATATATAAATTTTAACAACTTGTTTCGTCTATTTCACAGCTGAACGATTTATATCCGATCGCCCGCTTGACACAGAAATTGGACGTGCTTAATATGTCGTCGTCGTCGCCAAAATTGGACAAGGAATACCCCTATACCATAGAGCTGGTGCAGCCAGAAGACACGGCTGCAGTTCTAACCATGCTAAAGACTTTCTTCTTTAAGGTAATATTTTTTAAATATTTTTTTTTTTTAATTTTTATATTTAATTTTTAAAGTTCCAGTTGCAGTTTCAATTTTATTAAAAAAATATTTTTAATTTACTTTTTTTGGTATTTCTACGTTCTTCATTAAATTTATAATTTTTATTTATTTTTTTCTACTTTTTATAGCTTAAAGAATATTTTATTAAAATGAATAAGTCAATTTAATTTTTTATTTTAATTTTTTAAATTCTTATTGACTTTCTTTATTAAAATAAATCGTTAATATTAATTTCTTGATTTTCTTTGAATTTATTTTTTATTTTATTTATTTTTATTAAAAAGGTTTTTAATTTATTTTTTTTATTTATTTTTTTTTATGTATTTAGATTTTTTAATTTTGTTTTTTTTTTTTTTGTATTTAGAAAATTTATTTTAAACTCATTTTTTCATTTAATTAAATTTGCAAATTTTCGCTCCTCTAATGACTCTTAGCTTGATAAATTATTTGTTTATTTAATTTGCGACTTAGCAAGAGTCAAAACAAAACAGAAATCGCATAAATAAAGCATAGGAATTATTTATGAGCCTTAGCTAAAAAGATTTGCTTCATTAATTGCACCTAAACTCGATTTTGTGCATTAATTCAACATTTTTATGTGCTCTTAACTGGGGTTTTTTCCCCTCCTCTGATGTCTCACTCACTTATGGTGAGTGAACTCTTTATCCTTGCGATGACTAATGATTGAATGAGAAAAAAAACCCTCGACTAGGTTCAGCTTACAGATCTGCCAAAAACCAGTTGGAGAGAACGTCATTTGACTTTGTAGATCACAATGGGAGATCATATTAACTGGTTACCCAGTTAACGCTTCACTGCATAGCCATCAAATATTATATACATATATGTATATATATATAAATATATGGTCATAGTATCATATATATATATATATATATATATATATATATATATATATATATATTTGTCGTGTGACAAACTTCCACTCCAGTTAGTGGGGCCAAAAATCCGTATTGACTTGCACTTAATTAAAAAGCGTGATACATTTTATATATATATTTCATATAAATACATATATATGTATATGTAATATATATATATATATATGTTTGCAAACCTGACTGTCTGACTGACTGAATGACTAACTGTAGCTCCGGTTCCGTTTTGCATTTGCCATAAATTATGCATAATCTTTGATTAAAACGTGTAAAACTGTTTCAGATGCGATTGCTCGACTGAGAGCTACCCTGAAATTGGCGGCACTTCAAACAGTCTAGCATTCTTATATACAAACACACAGACTTCCTAATATTAGTTATATATTTATATATAAATTCAGAGCATACGAATGTATAATGCAATAAAATATGTATATATGTAATCAACATGCATCAAGAGTTTACTATATTTTTGCTTATGTAGCAAATGGAGGCCTGGGAGCTAAATCGCAACTATTCAGAAAGTGTGTAGTCATTAGCAAAAACTATATTTCAAATAGGTTTACTTTCTTCAAGTGATGCTCTTCAAGTTACACCAAACTTATGCTGGGTTGTATATACAAGAATATATATTTCGATTTTCAACTGCCCAGCTTTTGTAGTATTCGAGATATCTGAATGCAAACAGATGGATAGATTAGGTAGATTATATCTATATATAACCCGGAAAAAAATCTATGACTTTATTTTATTACCCACGTCAAATACCGTCCGTCACATACCTTTGCCAAAAACACATCCTACCCTTTTTAAATATTTCCAGGGTATTTAATAAATGCAGATAATAGATTACAAATGCGTGCACATAAATCATTTTCGTATAATTCTAATGTTTCTGATGTCACGTAATTGCTTGAATAATTTGTACAGATTGTTCAATTTAAAATGTTCGCATACAATCATTAAAAGATCTTGATATGATATGATATGATACGCTATGAATATTGAGAAACTGATAGGAAACTGATTTGATTTAGTTTGAGAATATCTATATAATATATTACTTATAATAAAATATCTAAAATATGTTTTTCTTTTGCAGGACGAGCCACTCAATACATATCTAGATCTCGGCGAGTGCAAGGAGCTGGAAGAGTATTCAGTGAAACCGATCAAGGATAATTGCTCATACAAGGCAGTCAACAATAAAGGCGAAATTATTGGTGTCTTTATCAATGGTCTAATGAAAAGACCTGTAAGTTTTTATAAACTATATATATACTATACGTGTTTAATAATACCTGATGTCCTTTTAGTCCCCATCGGATCCCATTGAAAAGGCCGCCTCCGACAGCTGCACACATCCGAAATTCAAAAAGGTACTCAGTCTAATGGATCACATAGAGGAGCAGTTTAACATCTTTGACCTGTATCCGGATGAGAATGTCATCCTGGATGGCAAAATTCTATCTGTGGACAGCAACTATCGTGGCCTGGGCATTGCGGGCAGACTGACGGAACGCGCCTATGAGTATATGCGTCTCAACAAGATTGCCGTTTATCACGTTATGTGCTCCAGTCACTATTCGGCTCGTGTTATGGAGAAGCTGGGCTTCCATGAGGTCTACAAACTTGCCTATGCCGACTACAAGCTAAATGATGTGGCCGTCTTTAAGCCAGCCTTGCCGCATGTGGGCGCCCGGATACTGGTCAAGGAAGTGGAGAAGACCAAGTCGACATTGTAATTGCTTCAACTAGTTGCGACAGCAATTTTGCATTTTTAATAGAAAATATGTGATTTTTAGTTTGTAGTTCGGTGGCGGGTTATCGAGAATCGTGAATTCATTTCATTCTATTTTCTGTTAAAGCTAGTAGAGAAATTAACTAAGTACAAGTTATATAAATATATGTTAATAAATAAATATATAAATCTAAATGTAATTCAAATTCGCACGTTTGCGATGTTAACTTTTAAGTGTTCCGTTTTCTTTTGCTCAAACATTGCTAAATGAGGAAATAAATAATTGAAAAAAAAACCTATTTTATGTATAGCAAAATATTATAAATAAAAGAAATAAATAAAGAGTAACTAGCAGCAATTCTTAACTTAATTTCAGTCAATTCAAAAAAGTAAAACTTTTGCCAACAAAAAAATTTTTTTTAAAAAATAGATATATAAATGAAACAAATAAATAAATAATTGCCCCACTTCCTCACCTGCTTACAATAAACATTTCGATCAATTTGTCACAGAAGTAAAACAGAATTATAATTTGCAAAGAAAATTCTATAAAATTGTTGAAAATTGAAACTAGATTTGTGTGTTGAATTAGCTAAATAAATATATAAATATATATATATATATATATATATATATATATATATATATATATATATATATATATATATATATATATATATATATATATATATATATATATATATATATATATATATATATATATTTATATATATATATATGTAACGCTTGTGTAACATTTGTTTTGCTTGATCCATAATTACAGATAAATTTATTACAAAATAAATAAAGAATTTTAGTCGAGACAGTTTATCACATGAGCAAAAGGTAGTTGTTGCAAATCTATTTACAGCGAATTTGTTCTATTTACATATTAAAGCAATAAAAATTATTTGGCTACAGCCGTGGCAATCGGATCTCTGGCCAGACGCTCCACCATTCGTCGCATTTGCTCCTCATTGCCATATTTTTGCGCATCGGCTACTACGGCCGCATGGTGAGAATTTGCCTCCGCTGAGACCTCGTCCTGGAACTGACGGTTCAGCTCGAAAGAATGTCTGCAAAAATCCAGTTAGAATATCTACCAAAATACATAGAAGATTGCGTACTCACCTTACCGAGCTGAAACCGAAGATTGCACCGAATACGCCAAGCGAGATGAGAAATAAGGCTACTTGCCAATTGGAGACACGATTTAAGCCCTTGATGCCATAATATGGGCCAGGATTTGCGCTATAATTGGGCTTAACATCCCAGGGCTGAATTGTTTCACGCATTGCGCCCGGATTCCATATTAAACTTTCGTCATAATCCCTACGCGATGAGGTCTTCACCAATGTTTGATATGCCTCTGTGATTTTCACAAATCGTGCTGTTTTCTCGACACTTGCCGCATTGCTCTTAACATCGGGATGATACTATAAAGACGTATATATAATTCATTAAGATTGAATTAACAAATGAAACACTTGTTGCACCTGTTTAGACAGTTTGAGATAGGCATTGCGTATGTCTCGCTTGCTGCAATCGTGGTTAACATTTAGTACATCGTAGTAGGTCTCCGGTTTTTTTGACTGATATCTTGCATTGTTGTTGAAACTACATAGTAAATACAATTTGAAACGTTATTTTATATAACAACAACAAATAGCAACAAGCGGCAAGTTTTACCTACTTGTGTCTGGTGGCCGTGTTTGAAAACACTTTTAAGGTGGGTAGACGGAGCATAATTACCGACCTCCCTTGTCCGAATGTGCGTGCAGCGGTTTATGTAAATAACTTAATAATTTTGCTCAATTTAGTAAACTCTAAAGAAAACATAACTAAAATTTCAAGTGTTGCAAAGCGTGCCATTTAATTGTGGCTATCGATAAGATTGTTTGCAATAGTATTGCATGCATATCGATGACATGCTGCCGCTATCGATATTGTTGCAGAAATCGCTGTCATGACAACCAAAAAAAATAGCGCTCTTCAAGATTAACAACAATTATTAAATAATAAAATGAGCAGCGAAAAGAAGGCAATGGAAATACAATGCCAGGTGCGCCAAAACGCATGTGAGTATCAGAGCACGGTTAAGGAACTGTATTCATGGGAAAAGGAAATTAAAAGCAAGGAGCTGGCAATGCAAAATGCGCCCGCTCCAAAAATTCTGACAAACGTGAGTAATCAAAATTATGGTCACATAGAAAATAACAAAAATACGTTTGCTTTAGAATGCGCCCGTGCGCAGCCACGTGCAGAAAACGGATGAGACATTCAAGAAGCCAACAACAAGCAGTACCATAGGTAGCCCCGGTGGCTCCGTTGCGACCACACCAACTGAGAAACAGGATTTGCCTACAGATACACTTGCTCAGCTGCATAAGAAGGCAAATGATATAAAGGATCGCGGCAATAGCTATGTGAAATTGAGCGAATATGAGAAGGCCCTTGAAGCATATACCGAAGCTATTGAAGTCTATCCCCAGGATCCAATTTACTTTATCAATAGAGCTTTGTGTTATTTGAAGCAGGAAAGGTAATGAAATAGTTTAAACCTCATAGAGAAAGCCATCCAATTTGTTTCTTGTAGCCATGATCTCTGCATTGAGGATTGCGATGCAGCCCTTGAGCTGGACAAGCTGTGCGTTAAGGCCTACTACAGACGCATGCAGGCAAACGAATCGCTGGGCAACAATATGGAAGCTCTTAAGGATTGCACCACTGTGCTGGCTATTGATCCGAAGAACTATGAAGCCAAACGCAGTTTGGAACGCATTAATGAACGTTTACGCAAAATAGGTATTAGATGATAAAAAAAATAATATAATAAGCGAATATTGCTAGCTATTTATGTCTATTCCCTAGCTACCAAAAGTGGTCCAAACTTCAGTCCAGATCGCGAAGATTTTGTAGATATTTTACCATTCGATAAGGTAGCCCCTAGGCGATCTAAACAGTCCATGCGCCGTGTTACTGTTGTGGATATCGTTACACCTCGTCCGGGTCAGGATGATCCAAAACAATTGCACATCTCGGATGAGGAAATTGATAAGATATTCAATAGCAATTGCGGACCCTTTGAAGAGGTGAAAAAGGCAGTCAAGCAGCAGAAGAAGAAACAAACTTTGGAGGCCAACGAAAAATTAAATGTTAAAATTCAGGAAACTAAGCAACCAGCTCATCAGTCATCAGTCAAGGAAGACAGTAAACAATCCTCAAAAAAACTTATTGAACCTGTTCTTCCTCAAGCGGTAAAACCAGCAGCAGAATCAAGTCAGAGTAACAAAATTGTAGAGGAACCCATTGAGACTCCGTCGCAGCCAATAGTCAAAGAGATTAATATCACAGCTGTTGCGAAACCAATTGAAATTGAAAAACCTAGCACGAGCAATAAGACTAAGATCGTGCCAGATGACCAAATAGTTACAATAATGGAGGTAAGCTTAAAGCATAACTAAATTATTGAACAATGTCAATTCAGCTAATTCTTCTTTCCTACAGCGCATACCACCTTCTCCGTCCGGCACAGCCCAGTTCTATATGACCTGGAAGGAATTGTCACCAAATCAGAAATATCATTATTTGAAATCTATTGAAATACCTAATTTATGTAAAATTCTTGGTGCTGGCTTTAACTCGGATACGTTTACGGATCTGTTGCGAACATTGCAGGATTTCTATGTGCCCAACAAAGAGCCAACAACAGCCGCAGTTATGCTGGAGATAAGTAAAAATGATGAATTCAGCATTTTGGCCATATTTATGTCGCCAGAGGACAAAAAAAGTGAGCGCCTCCACTCTATATATAAATGTATAATATTTGATATTAATTTTATAAATCATTTTATTGCAGTGGCTGCTTGTATTATGGATGCCATTACAAAGTTTCCCAAAAATAATCCAGGTCTTTTGGAAAAACTTGGCAAGCTTTACAATGTAGCCTAAAAAATTGTTATAAACAATAAAACGAACTTGATTTGCTTCAAATTGTTAGCTCAAAAACTAGAGAAAGTGTTTTTTAAAAAAATGTATAATCATATACGCAATTTATAGCTTAAATTTAGATCATATAACATTTATAGTTTAACTAAACAACGAAGTTCTCTAATGTTTGCATTTTCCAGCGCTCAAATGAATTGAATTCGAATTGCTGGATAATGTTAATGCTCTTCTATTGAATTCAACATACATTAGCTTCTTTTTTATTCTTGCTGAAAGTAAATAAAAACTATTCACATGAAAGAAGAACGAGAACACGAACGTCACGCAGTTGAGCAATGAATATTAAATAGCAAATTGAGTAATATGAATTAGTGTAATTTACATAAATCAACGTATTAATTCAATCAGAGAAAGCTGCTACCCAAAATGTAGTTGTGTGTGTGTGCATACATATATGTATGTAGATGTTTTATGCGTTCTTCTTGTAAACAAACAGCTCCATTAAGTGATTTAAAGTTGAAATTATGCGTTGATGGCTTAACTGCAGCCGCATTACAACACTAGCTGAAGGCGCAAATGACAACAAAAACAAAAACATTCAGTGAGAACATTCTCCAACACAGATTTGTGTCAGCGTGAGAGCCGACGCTGGCGTCGCGTCGCGTTGCGTCGCATCGCTCCTCGGCTATAGAGTAAGTAAATGTGCCGGGCTTAGCTTAAGGCCCATTGTTGGCTCGGCTAGTTATAATTTAATTTACATTACTTGTTGCTTCTTATCGTTCGTGCGCGCATGTCTATGTATGTGTATGTGTGTGTGTGTGTGTGAGCGCGCGCGTGTTCGGCTTAACGTAGTTGCCAGATGAGCGCAAAGCGTGGCGAGCGCACTGGCAACTCCGCAGCCGAAGCTAAGCTTCATTAAGCAGCGGCTATAGAGAGGCAGGCGAACGGAGCGCATGATCTCGCCCAGTTGCTGTTCACACTCTAACCGATTTAGATATCGCGCTCTGGTTGTACGAAAAAATAAAAAAAAAGAAAAAAGAAATAGATATATGTGCATATACATATATCAAATCAAATAGAAATCACGGCACACAAATAATAAAAGGCGAGCGCCGTAGTTGTTGTTAATAAAATTAAATCGCGTATACGAAGCGTGAAACCCAAAGCGATCAAATAAACGTAAACAATTATAGTTAAATACAAGCGTCAAACTAACGGAAATTTGTGTAAGTGTATATATGTATATATATGTAAGGTTTAAGTGTATGTGTGAGTTGCAAAAATATAAATGCAATAATACATATGAAAAGCGAGTGCAAGAGAGAAAGCAACAAAAATAACAAAAGAAATCAAAGTCAAAGCTTGCGACTTAGTGGAAAACTGGAAAATTGTTGCAAATTAAGAAAGCCATAAAAAATACAAAAAAATCTGTGCAAATGGGCAAAACAAATGCTGCGTGTGCACATTTGTGTGTGTGTCTGTGCGTACGTGTGTGTGTGTGTCTAAAGTAAACATGTTTGTACACATATTCCACTGAATATCTTACTTAAAATAAAAAAGTGCAAAAACAATGAAACTCCCACCAAAAAAAAAAAAACAAACACAAAAGCAACAAAAACAACTCGCGCAGCATCAGCGCAAACACAAATCTAAGCGCGAGTTGATGTGCGAGTGAGATGGACTCTGTGTGTGTGTGTGTGTGTGCGCGCGCTATACTCACACCAAGTAAAGCCACGTATAGGCGCTTACCTTTCATTTAATAATATTCAAGCTAGCTAAACAACAACAGTTGGGAATTGTTAAAGAATGCAAAACTTAATTGTTGCTGGCTTAAACGGTGTCTGGCAACATCTTGTCTAGAGTCTCGACTCTTCTCAATGCTCGCGCCATGTAAAGTGGCCGCCCACCTGCCGCACGACTCAACTAATTTATGCTGTACTGGTGGGCTGCTGCGGTGTGGACAGGGGGAACAGTGGTGGGCACCTACAAACAGCCGGAGATGGTAACCAAGTTCAAATTCAAGCCGAGATCTCGGCCAGTTTGGCTTTTGCGTCTCTTTCTGCTATCGGTATTTATTTTCGTTTCAACCTGTGCCAAGCGCGCAAAATAAATAAAAAAAATAGCCCAAAAAGTTAAAACAACAACAGCAACAGCAGCAGTGGTCGCAGCAGCCACTAAGACGTCAGCAGCGCGTCTCCAAAAGAAAACAACAAAAAGCAATTGGAATATCATCAGCAAAAGACATCAAATTCAACCGGTTGGTTGGGTTTCAGCGCAGCAGCAACAGCAGCAGCAGCCGCAGCAGCCGCAGCAGCGGCAATAATTTGTAAAATGAAATAAAAACAAAAAGGCAATGCTGAAAGAAAGAGAAAGAACAAGTTGTGCATGAAAAAGGGGTAAAAACCAAGCTCAAGACTGAGAGCATTGGGCTAAAGGAAAGAAGTTAGAAAAATAGAATTTACATTTATTTAAATTATTATTTTAATTATTATTATCTTTCTTTATCATATGAATATTCAAATTTATATATACACATATATATACATTTTATGTTATTTATCAGCGGGTAAAAACCATGCCTGCCTTAACACACTTTTCTATACATCCGCTTCTGCTTCTGTTTTTTGAGATTTCTTAAAAAAACAAACTTAGAAACAAACTCTTTTAAAATAATTGCCAAGTGGAATAATACCGGATTTTGTGCAGAATAATATATATATATATATATATACATCTATATACATAGAGATATAAATATGTCTAATTATTTATAATTTTATTATGGTAATTATATCACAGTTTGATCAATGTTTCCACTGGCTTCAAGTAAGTGCCACCAATGTCTGGCAACGCTCGCACGTCTTAGTGGGCAAAGCAACGGTTAATTGTTTTCTTGGTATCAAATGTTAACGTTGTGATTTGTGGGCATATCAAAAACTTATGGCTTAGCTATAAAAACAAATTTCTATAGTTGTTAAATGTTTAGCGGACAATAACAAAGCTGTCAGCAGTATTAGCTTAAAAGCTGAAACAGTATGGCAACGCTTGAAATATGACTAGCTTAGTTGGTAGCTGTTAATTTCAAGTGATTTTTTAAGCTTAATTTTCTATATTTTCCCCTTCAGTGCAATTTCACCTTTTTAAAATGACATTTTGCAAGCGATAAGCTTTATTTAGTAAAGTATGGCAACGCCATAAAAATAAGAAATCAATCAAGAATTCGTAAAGCTATAATTTACAGATTATAATTGTTATTGATTTAAGGGCAAATTGTAAATGGAAAAACTCGAAATATTTCGATAAACAGAGTTATCGATAAACGGCTAAAGTTACTTGAAAGTGTTACTAATCCTGGAATAAGAATCATTGTTGGAAACAGAAATAACTCAACCAGAAACCATTTTAGAAAAAGCGCAATCAATCAAATGAAAAAGATATGCAATATGCAGAGATAAGAGTAAATAGTATTGATTAGAAGTAAAAACATTATATAATGCGAAACTTAAGAAGCAGAAGTTACCTATAAAAACTACTTTTAGAGGAATGTCCAGCTTATCGAGTGAGAAAAAGATCGATAATTAAAGATTCAAGGGCAAAAAACTCATTGAAAGTCGATAGGAAGAAACAGAACTTTAGGCAGCGACAGATAACTCATAAGAACTTGATGTATAAGTCGGAATTTATCCAATCCACAAAGTTATCGATAACTTACGAGCTAAACTTTACAGCTGAAACACAGCAGAAATTTATGAACTTTCCAATATATGTGCCATGCTTTCATCGAACTTAACAAAACTGTGCTAATTGCAAGTCAGCGGTCCAGACAAATCTATATACATATTTATATATATATTTAAATACATGAATCATAATAGATATGGTTAAGATATTATATACAGACCCCGGTAGAGGTATGTATGTATACATATACATGAAAAGGCCCTGAAAATGACAGCCAACTGGATTGGTCTGTATTATAATTTTTTTTTGGCTATTGCAAATATATTTGCGCAAATCCTTAGAGTCGAGGCGCTAATTTGATTGATTTGTTTGGTCTTTGAGACACATGTCTATATTATCCATATAGATAGAGATAACTTTTTGCAGCCTGAGTCTAGAGTCTATTTGCATACGTACAAATTGAAATCATGCGTTGCTGCTCAGTTCTCAGTTCTGGCTGGTTGAGCATGGAGCTCTTATCTTACTCAGCTAATCCGCATGTAATTGAAATATTTTCCAAATCACATGCCACTCGCAACAATTAGCGTGCAAAGCTCTCTCTCTCTCTCTCTCTCCCTCTCTCTTTCAGTAGAAATATATATGTATATATAGGTATTATTTCAATTTAGATTTATGGCTAACAAATATTGTGGCCAAATCGTGCAGTTCAATGCAAAAGCTGATGTTGTTGTTGCTGCTTATATTTTATTGAAATGCTAAAGATTAGCCACAGCAAAAACAAAAAAAAAATACCAAAAAGCCGACGAAACGTTTACAGTTTTTGTTGCTGTTGTTTACTGTAGCTCAAGGATGAGCGCCCTGCAAACAGCAAGAATAAGAAATAGAGGCAGAAGAATCACAGTAAAAACAAACAAACTACCTCAGAGTTTAACTTCCGGCTAAATCAATATAACAACAACAACAGCAGCACCAGCAGCACCAGCAGCAGCTACGCTTTATAAGCAGCGACAGGTTTTTATGTTACTTTGTTTCATACTCTGTTCGCAAATACACAAAAAGAGTTGATTGGCTAGCATATAACTATTGTATAGAATTTCTTAAACATTTGATATAAGTTAAGGTTTTTTAAATTTTAACTATGTTCAATGTTCATAAAACAGTCAAAACTTAAGCAATACTCTGAAAATTTCTTGTAAAAAAAACTAAAAATTATCAAATTTGAGTGAAATTAAAATAATATTAAAATATTAAAATACTTTAATAAAAACAAAAAATAAAAATAAAAGCTACCAAAATTAATTTAAAAATGTGTAAAAATAGTTTAAAAACACATATTATAAATAACAAAAAATATAAATATAAAAAAACATCCATATGTTATAAAGCAAAAAATTAAAAAGTATAAAAAAAAACAAATGGATTAAGAGAAAAAATGTAAGGAAAAATATGATTTGAGGTATAATAAAGTAAACTAGTGGGCTGTGTCAGACAGAGGAACCTTTAAACCTTTGCTTAAATCATTTTCGAAATATGAAAAAAATATTGAAAACATATGAAAGCCTCTAAAAAAAACAAGAGGTTTTAGTAGAGTATTAAAAAGTCAGCAACAACTTCTTATGGCCATTCATAATTTTTGTTATTTAAATAACTCACAGTTGCTTCTTTAATAAAAAAAAATAAACTCTTACCATTATTCTAACATTTAATTCTTTTTTTTCTATTTCTATTTGTTTTCTATTTTGTTTAAGTATTTTTTTTTTACCAATTTCAAATCAAGTTTTGTTGCTGTTTGTAGCTGTTATTGCGTCAAACTAAATCAAATCAAATCACTTGAGTTATTTTTGTATGAAAAGCATTTTATTTGCTGCTCTGTTTGGGAACTTTGCGAACATACATACATATATGTATGTATGTGTATGTATATATATCCACATTCATATCCATATCCATATCCATAGCTCAAGCTGAAGCTGTAGCCGAAGCGTTAATTTAATCAAAATCATTGCGACAATGCGACGTCAATGAATGCGACAACGGCAACAACAACAACAACAACAACAGCAACAAATGTGACGATAGCTGAGACGAACTCAAAAGAATGTCTTTAATCTATATTGTAGAGAGTATCTTTTTTTACTGCTCCCAAAAATATGTATGAATGTATCTCAATACATTATTGAGTTCTAGGTAAATATTTGTGAGAATGTCGAAATTCAATACAAATAAATAATAGAAAAGAAATATATTTTATCTATATATTTTTCTTTTATGAAATATATAGAAAAACAATTTAATTTTACAAAACTATTTCTACATCATAAAAAAAATTACTAAATTATATTTTATTATCTATAAGGTCTTAGAAAATGTATTTTTTATGAAGAGTATAGAAAATTATGTAAAATTCCATTAGCAAATTTACTATATATAAAAAAATTAAATGTGCTAAATATATATATATATATATATATATATATATATATATATATATATATATATATATATATATATATATATATATATATATATATATATATATATATATATATATATATATATATGTGTGTGTATATATATATATGTATATATATATATATATATATATATATATATATATATATATATATATATATATATATATATATATATATATATATATTTAGCACATTTAATTTTTTTTAAATAATGATTTTTTTTATATTTACTTAAAATTTTAAATATAAAATTTTATTTAATTAGCAACTATTTTTTAGGCAATTCTAAACTGTGAAATATTTCATTAATTAAATATTCAAATATTTAATTTTTAAACATAAGTGTAAATATTCTATATAAAAATTTAAATAAATAACTTAATATTAAACTATTTCATAAAAAAATATATCTATTGATAGAATGTCAATAAGATATATTATATTATATTATATTATATAATTGACAACTAGTTTACTAAATTTATTTATTTACTTTCTACAATTTAAATTGTATTTTACACCTTGCCCTTATAGGAGTTTCTTATGAATGAAGTCTAAAGCATAGACTTAGAAAGTGAATGAAAACAATAAAGTCACGCTCTCAGCCGGATATAAGAAGTTCCGCATTTCAGCTCAATGCACCATATACGCACATATATATATATATTTATATATACAACAAACAGAACCGCCATAAAAAAAGAGAAACAGACACAGAAACAAGCACACAGACAGTCAGGCAGACAACAATAAAAAAACTTCATCGTAAAACGCAATTAAAAAAGCAACAACAAAACACTTCATCAACTGAAAATGATATATTCCAGTCTATGTGCCACATAGATTTCGCATCAAAGAAAATAAAGTTCAATTTGAAAAGATGCTTCCAAATTTCATAGCATACTTAGCTGCGCACAAAAGGAAAAATTCCAAAAAAGATTTGGAAGTTTCGCTAAAATAAGATTATTATTAAGAAACAAATATTAAATGTTATATAGAAAGTAATTAAAAAATAATTTAAGTATAGACGTAGGCTAAAATGCACTCAAAAGTTATATACAAAATAATATTGAAAATTTAATGAAATATTCAAGCAAAAGTGAACAAAAATTGTTAAAATATTCTTATAATTTGAATACCCAAAATACATAATAAAATATAGATTTTCTTTATACAGATTATAAGTAAAAACCATACTAAACTAGATTCCCATTCATTCAGCATATCAAAAAACTGATCTAACAAACGATTTAATGTGAACATAATGAATTTACAATCTGTCTGTCGACATATTACAAAGCAGTCATTTGTGTACTCAAAAGCCTTGGGTTAAACAGCGAATATAGAAGGCGGCGCATGTCGCTATCTTCTTGATCTTAATCAGTCCATTTGTCTTTTAGTCCATCTGTTGTACTGTAAGAACACGACCTTCATTTTATGCGCAGCTAATGATCAATTTCAATTAATTGATTCCAAGAAATCGATTAAATTGGTTAAGAAACTTGAATTTTGTGTTTTAAGAATCAGCGTGTTTGAACACACTGAAGTAATCTATATAGTAAAGTCATCTATCATATATATGTTTAGTATATAGCATATATATATATATATATATATATATTATTCCATTGGATACCTTAAGCCATGCTCATGACCTCATTGTTATTGATGCCCTGCAAATTTCATTGAAATACAATATCAATCATCAAAGTTATTCAGTAAATTTCTATTAAATTTGGCTAAAGATAAAAGCCATATATTTGTGTTAGTGTATGCGTGTGTATGTATGACTGACTCTGTATGTATATAGATTTAAAAGAACAGCTCGGCACGAGCTCAATGCCTACAGCTTTATGCCCCTTAAAGTTAATGTCAAATTCTGAGTAAGACGTAAACCTTACACTCAAATATATACAGATATATATTTATATGTTTATATATATGTAAATATGTATATAATACAAACAATAAAAAAATCTTAGTAGACATAAGTTTATAGCTCGTGAGCTGGCAATGCAAATTGTTTATCTGTAATTTTTGCATTATTTTTTTGCGTTTCGCCTGGTCCACAGTACAAATGAGATATCATGTCAAGTACATACAAATATATATATATAATATAATATATATATATATATATAAATATATATATATGTATATATAAAAACTGCGACGTCATATTGTTATCACACAGCAAGAAAAAAACATGTTTCTGAAATATGCATAAAAAAAACTCTAATCGAGCTGTCTGCCTGCGTCGTATAAGAGAGACAGAATATTTAAACACAACATTCAGCGGGAATTGTTGTTTATTATAACAAATAAAATGTTCCGGGAATTATGGAAAATCAGAATTCATTTCTAATGAACACAATAAGACGCTACAAAAAACTTTGACTTGTCGTTGAGTTTCTATATGCACATATATCTATTTTCTTTCACTTTATACACAATTCGTATTGCAGTTTTGTGGAAAAATAAATTATATATAGAGTTGAAATCGGAGTGAAATAAACAGAAATTGTGAATTTTATGAAAATTAACTATTTGAAATTTGTATATTTATACATTAACTTTACTCTCACACTTGCAGCACAACAACAAGCGGAATGATGCGGTAGAGTTTGCCAAGATCTGGAAAGGATGACGACTAACGTGTAAGCATTTATTGGACTAACTATTTTTGGATATGAATATGGAATTCGAATTTCCGGACTTTTGTAAGTATGAAAAAAATTCAAATAAAAAAATATATATAGCAAAAACTATATAGAGTATTTAGTATTTGTTAGTATTTTATATTTTATGAGAAACTTAAAAAAAAAGATCTTAAAGAAAATAGAAAAAAATAAATTAAAAACTTAAATGAGAAAATATAAAACAATTTGGGCTTAGAAATTCAATTCTAAAAGAATAGAAATATACAAATAATATTATATAATATTATATAATCTATATATATTATAATATATATATTATATATATATATTATATAATATGCTAAACTGCTAATCGAAATAGATTATCATTAATTCGTATAGTTGAGCAACATTGTTTATCTAGAAGTTGTGCTTTTAAAATACAGTTTTTTTTACAATCATGAGACAATATTAAAGCCTTAGCTTTTTATATATTTTTTAAAATATTTTTAAATTTAATTAAGTTTTTAATATAATTATAAATATATTTAAAAATATTTGTATATATTAAAATTATTTATACTTTTGCATTTATATAAGATAAGATAAAAGATTTTTAAACATAGTAAAATTGTAATGCAGATGATTGAGCCGCAAGTTATATTTGTCTAGCAATTTTTTTTTTTGTTTTACTATTTTTATGCTTTTGATGATTATCCTTCTGAATCCACAGAGCTCAATAATCAGAGCCCACAAAAGCATGTTTATTCAAGTATTCACTTGTTTTCAGATTATATTTGAAGTCAGCTATAGAAATGAATATCAACTTCGATTTGAAACTGTTTTTCAATATTTATGAACTTTCAATATATTTTCTATAATATTGTACATATTTTTAGAATATAAATAAAGCTTGGCTTGCCTAGCTAAGCTAACTGACAACAGTCAACAAATTTCCCTTTACTTAAAAGCCCGCCAAAAAATGTCCCAACTTTCAAATGCTGTGATATACTTTTGTATGTGTATAACATTATTAAAATATTAACAAAAAAAGTGTTATAATGTAAATTGTAATACCGAATTGAATTCAGTATGCATGTTATACACTAAGCTACATGTGTATAGCAATTTTTATAAAGTTTAGTCGTATTTTGTTACAGGGATATTTGGTATACAGTAATTTTACTGGGAAATTTGTTGCAGAAAGCACGGCCCCCACGTGCCACTAGCCATATATGCGAGCTAGCTTATCGAAGAGGCAATCTTAAAGGCAAATAGTTTAGATATTCGTAGCTGATGATAAAAAAGGCTAAATGACAATGGCCCATGCCAGGGTTATAAAATGGCAGCGGCATAAATTGTCCTTCGACTGGTCTACAAAATATGCGCCGTTTCGTCAATAACAAAATCTAAATGTGGCGACCAAAATAGATAGGCAAATAAAAAATAAATTGAATGTAACAGTCGGCAAATGCTTAACAGCATTTGACTTAGGCATAGCTACAGATATACATACATATACTATATATATATATATTTTTTTTATATATACTTATGTAGGTTTATATATTGCTAAATAATGTCGCCTGCTTTGCTTTGTTTGATCAATATTGCTGCGAGCAGGACGCGAATTCAAATCATTTTGCAGGCCAAATCAAATTTCAGTGCACAAAAATAACTCAACGCATTTGACGTTGAGGCGCGGCGAAAATATAAAATCAAATCAAATATTTATAAGAATAATAAGAATAATAAAAAAATATAGTTAAAGAACAGCTTTTGCTGCAATGTTTTGACTTGTGAATGCATATGTAAAAACATTGAAAAATCTACGAGAAAAAAACACTTGCAAAAATATCATTTGATTTAAATTTCCAAATGGTTTTGTTTTTCCCTTTTTTTTACATTTATTTCTCTCGCTCGCTCGCTCTTTAGCTCTGTCTCTCTCTCTCTCTCTCTCTCTCTCTCTTGTTTTTTTTTTTATTATTTTTAATTGGGTTTCGTTTTCGCTTTCAATTACTTGACGAGCTTCTGTTTCTGTTCAAGTTGTTTGTATTATTATAATTTTGTTTTCTTTTGCTTTTTATATATGTATATAAAAAAAAATTGAACATTTGGAAAAGCGCATTTTCACTGCTCAGCGAATTGTGAAAAGTGCATCAACCGCTTGTGCATTAGATAATTGTTGTTATACTTTATTTTTTCACTCTCTTCGCCGATTGGTCTATAATACTATAATAATGATTGTGGATGCTGTGTGGCAGCAGCAGCAGCAATAGCAGCTGTTAACTTGGCTATTAGTGCAATTTGTTTGGGCCTGGCCAAAAGGCGCGCAGGCAACGCGTTTCATTCAATATAAAAACAAACTCAAAACTCATATATATATATAGATATATATATATAAATCAACTTGACTATGGATTATCCCAAAACATTAAATGGTAATTTGTATAATTTTATTTCACCTGGCATTTGCATTTGTTTCTTACTCTGCCTCACTTCTTTATCGATCAAACACACTCCGCTTATCAAATCCACTTCTCTTCTCCTCTTTTTTTGTCTTTGTTTCGCCTTTCGCTTGATTACAATTAGAGTTATGTTTTTATCGCTTATTTTGTAGTACGCATTTCGCTGTAAACGCCTCCTAAAAAAAAAAAAAACAAAAAAAATAAAAATAAAAACAAAAACAAAAAATTATCATTAAACTGTGTTCAATGAGCTTCAGTGAGCGTGAGCACAAAATAATTATTTTCAAAAATATTCACTTGAACAGAAACTGTTTAGAGAGTGCTCATAGCTTAACTATGCCAACAAATTCTTCTATTAAATATTTTATCTATTTAAGTTAGATGGCAATTTTTAATTAACTTAATTATTTGATTGGAATGCCAATTAATTGAAAATAAATGTAGAAAATTTAAGTTGAAGGCAATTAAATCTTATGATAAGAACTCAATTCTCAGTTTTTCTATTGTCTAGCTTATTATACTCTCAGCAGCTCAATCAGTTAATCTTATACACTCTTCTACGCTCTCATCTCACAGTTATACACTCACTAATAGTAATTTATATATACTTATACCTGTTACTACTACTCACACTCTCATAGTTACTTATACTCCCTGTTGCCTATACCTACACATGCTCAGTTATATACTACTTCAACTTATATTTATTATCATTATTATATTTACATTTCTACTTATACTCATATTTATACTCTTGTTTTATATGTGCTCAAACTCGCATCACTACACAGTATCATACACTTCATTATATTCTAATTTCTTCCTCTACTCATACTTATATTCTTACTAATATGCTCACTTATACTCCTACCTTTGCCTAGTATCATATTTACTTCCACTTACTACTCTTATATACATAATCATTCCTACTTATAATTTATAAGTTCACACATATTTATACTTTTATAGGTAGTCTTACTTATATATACTTACATATACTTACGCCTTTTCAACTTTTATTCGTATTTATACTTTTACTCATATCTACATTTACCTATATTCATATATATTCTAATTACATCGAATATATATGTTACACATATACCATATTTAGTCTTATATTTATACTTAAAGTGATACCCATAAATATGTGCATATATCTAATTATCATATTCATTCATTTTAATACTTTTGCTCAAGCTTACGCTCTTTTTATACTCATACTTATAATCTTACTCCTAGTCACGCACATGGCTTGGCCATACCTCCTTGGTATACCAATATGTATACTCCACCTTATTCTACTATGATTATACATATTTGTACATAAATATATATATATAGATATTTAATTATATTCATAGAAATAGTTGTATTTGCACTAACTATATTCTCACTTATACTTACTGCTTGTATGTCTTATACTTATACTAACATATATGCATATACTGCTACAAATATTCATTAGCATAAGTATGCTAATGTATTTATGCATGCGCATGCCTAGCTTATGTGACTCATAGCCATTCATTACTTATACTCATTCCTTCCATTTATAATAAATCTCATATCATGAGCTCTACTTATACTCCTACGTATACTCCCACTTAAACTCTTGCGTATACTTTTACTCCTACGCATAAGCTTACACTTATACTACTACGTATGCTCACACTTATACTTATCTCGTCTTCTATACAGCATTTTACTCATTTTAGCTCTGTTTTCCATTGCAGCTCGCCCAGATTTCATGGATGGCATCGACAATGAGGCACTCGATTTGTTTATGCAAGCCGCTGGCGTCGGATCGCTCGATGATGCAGCACAGCATGCCCACAATGAGACGCTCAGCCTGGAGCAGACAGCTGGAATTGGTGGCATCTCCAAATTGGAATCGCCGCATACGCCACCCATGAACGTGCTGGATACACAGCTGGGAGCTACAGGGCGGGTGAGTGCAATGGCCATGCCACTGGCACATCTGCCCGAGAGTCCGCCCGACTCGGGCTCTGAGCCCGCGTACAGTCCGCTAGGAGATGTGCATGCGCTCAACGGGCGAGAGCTCATCTATTCAGGGCTAACAAACATGCAGCAGCAGCAGCAGCAACAGCAGCACCTGCCGCAGCATCAGCATCAACAGCAACAGCAGCAACAGCAGCAACAACTGTTGCACACAGATCTGCAGTTCGCAGCGCCACAGCAAGGACATCATTTTGTGGCGCCTGCGCAGGATGTGCGAGTAAAGCATGAGACTGGCCTGATCATGAACGCCAACAGCCTGCTCTGTCAGCAACAACAACAGCAGCAGCAGCTGGGCGAGCAACAGTTACTGTCAATGCAACAGCAACAACATCACGATTTACCGCCCGAGCAGCTGCTCTATCAGCATTACGATAATGGACATGGTCTATATGGAGCTGGCAGCTATCAAAATCTGTCCAGCATGTCCACCTGCATGTTGACCTCGCCACTGGGCCTGGGCGATCGCGTTCAGGTGATTGGCACCAGTCAATTGTCGCTGAATCGCAGCTCGACGCCCTCGACGCCAGTGCATTCGTTATCCCGCAAGCGCAAGATGTCCACCCAATTGGATTGCCCGGACTTTGCGCCAAGTGTGCCCAAGCATGAGGCGGGTCTTCTAATCAGTCCGTTGCGCAGCTCTCATCATTCCATTGCAGCTGTTCCGAGTAGTAGCAGTAGCAGCAGCAGCAGCAGCCATCACAGCGAACACGATCCGAGCAAGACACCCGCGCACTCACATTGCTCCGCCTCCGTTTCCCCAGCCTTGTCCGGCATCAACTCCCAGACAGAGAACAGCCTGGATGGGCAGGCTAGTAATGCAGCTGGGGGCAGTGGATCAGGCAGCGAAGCTGGTGATCCAGCGTTGACACAATGCATCCGATTTAGTCCCTTTCAGCCAGAGAATTGGCACAAGCTGTGCGACCAGAGCCTGCAGGAACTGTCCGTCATTTATTATCGAGTGGATGCGGATAAAGGTTTCAACTTCAGCGTCTCGGATGACGCGTATGTGTGCCAGAAGAAGAATCACTTTCAGGTCACGTGCCATGCGCGCCTTCAAGGAGATGCCAAATTTGTGAAGACACCGTCCGGTTTAGAGAAAATCAAATCATTTCACTTGCATTTCTACGGTGTCAAATTCGAGGCGCCCAATCAAACGATACGCGTGGAGCAGAGCCAATCGGATCGCTCCAAGAAGCCATTCTATCCTGTACCGTAAGTCTGCTCACTAGAAAAGTCTCTTTCACTATATAGTATATCATATATAAATCACATTTGCCTTTATCAGTATCGATCTCCAGAGCCATATTGTCAGCAAGATAACCGTGGGGCGTTTGCACTTCTCGGAGACAACCAACAATAATATGCGTAAGAAGGGACGTCCCAATCCGGAGCAGCGTTTCTTTCAGCTGGTCGTCGGCCTGCATGTGCACACCACGTCCGGACACTTTCCAGTTGTTAGCCATGGCAGCGAGCGCATTATTGTGCGTGCCTCGAATCCAGGTCAATTTGAGTCGGATGTGGATCTGTGCTGGCAACGTGGCATCACACAAGAGTCCATCTTTCATGCGGGCCGGGTGGGCATCAATACGGATCGGCCGGATGAGAGTCTGGTCGTGCATGGCAATCTCAAGGTATCCGGCCATATTGTTCAGCCTAGCGATAGTCGCGCCAAGCAGGAAATCGCCGAATTGGATACGTCGGTGCAGTTGCGCAATATGCAAAAAATTCGTATTGTTCGTTATCGCTATGAACCGGAATTTGCGGTGCATTCGGGTTTGAGGCGCGAAAGTGACACTAGGGAGATTGTCGATACGGGCGTTATAGCGCAGGAGGTGCGTGAGGTTATACCGGATGCAGTCCAAGAGGCTGGCAGCGTTGTACTCCCCAATGGAAATGTTATTGAGAACTTTTTGCTGGTCAACAAGGTAAGATTTTCAAGATAACAACTTAAATTTTGAAAATACCGTCTTTTGTATATGGTCCCACCGGCCGATTGTATCTGTAAACATTAGTAAAAGGACTAGTTGATAATAATTATAACTTATTTTAAGGTCATACTGCTTAGGCTATATGAATTTCCTCATAAGCAAAGTATTGGCAAAAGTGATTTTTTCCTTTAAAATAATTTGTACTGCGAAACGAACAGGTTTTTTAAAACTTCCCCAACATTTTATATGTGCCCTTTAAGCTGTGCTTCTTTATGGTCACATTGGTTGTAAGTTAAATAAAATTTTATGTGTACACATTAAAATTAATGCTCCTTCATGGTCACACTTATTCTGATTTGATACTTTCAAATCACTATTTGATAAAAAGAAACTCAGTTTTATTTAAAATACAAAAACAATGAGACAAATTGTTCATATATTTATACCAAACAAAACTCAAACACCAGCCAAACAATACAAATATATTCAAACTTTACTCTAGGATCGTATACTAATGGAGAACATTGGGGCCGTTAAGGAGCTATGCAAGGTGACTGGATCGCTGGAGACACGCATCGAGAATCTGGAGCGAGCCAACAACACACACAATAATCACCAATTGCGTGCCAAGGATTTGTTAGAGCCACGTTGCATTTTACCACCACGCGTTCACAAATCAAATAATCGCAGCAATGAGGGCTACGAAATCTGCTCCAGTCGCCTCATGCAGATCATCATCTTTCTGCTGATCATTGTGATGGCAGCCTGGTGAGCAATTCATGACATATAAGTCTAATATATAGTCTAATATTTAGATATTTCTTCATTCAGTTTGGCAGCTGTTTCCACACTGTACTTTGTGGAGCACAATAAGCAGCAGCAACAGCAACGTTTGGAAGGGTATCCCGTGTTCGGCGACGGTCATCTCTTTCGACCCGATGGTGCGACTCGCTTCAGTGACGAGGATCGATACAATTTTCAGCAAAGTTTGCAAACGCTGTTCAAGAACAAAACGCATGGAGCGTGGCCCAGTTTGTTGTATGCAGCGAGCACCACGCGTCCCACTGGCAGAAGCAGTCAAGCTATACGCTTGAGCGACGGCGATGTCGAGGAGGAGGAGGAGCTGACGGCTGTTATGAACAATCCGCAGGTGAATTTGCCATTGCCCAAACTGCATGCACCACAGCCACGCATCACAACTACGGCACCACGCAACAAAACAATTGTTAGCAAAAACAAATCGAAATGGCCCGTCTCACAGGATGCACTGCGTCCAGCTGCTGCACAAAAGCTGCTGCAAAGCGTGCGCGTTGCAGCCGTCAGTCGAACTCTTGCGAGCAATACAAATGAAACGGATAGTTCCTCCGAGAAGCCACAGAGTATAACACTTTCCCAGGACTTTGAAAATAATTCCATTGATGTGGATGCACAGCAGCAGCAGCAACAGCAACGATTGCTGCAACAGCAACAACAGCAGCAACAGCAACAACAACAGCAACAACAACAGCAGCAACAGCAGCTGAAGCCTTCCTCCAAGCTGGACGAGCGCATTGTCGTTGTGAACACCGTCGCCAGCACCGCCGTAGATAGTCTCTCGTCCTCCGATGCTGGACAGGCTATAAGAAAGCTAAATGCAGGCGATGCAGCCATTTATAATGTATACAAAACAGTTTCGCCCCCAACAGCCAACCTGGCTCTGACCACCAACAAGGTGAGCACGGAGCAGAGTCATGTGCAGAGCACACTGTCCCTTGCCTTAGATGTGCCGCCGCCCGCGGCTGTGCGCAACAGCAGCGGAAACAACAAAGAGAATGCCGATGCACTCGATCTGCAAAATCTGAGCAACACAAACGAATCGGAAGCCGTGGATAATCCCATAACAGCGCTATTTGGCTTTGAGTACACGGATGCGGGCTTGCGTGATTCCACAGTGGGCCGACGCTCGGCCAATCAACGTAGCCTGGACTGGATTAGGCATAAGAGTCTAAAGACACCGCTATTTGGACAGCCAAAGGAATGCAATGGTGAGGAGGCAAATGTCGCCACATGTCAGGTCGGTTACAGTAGCTCCACTCTCTCATTCTATAATATTCTAATCATTGCTTGTGCCTTTCAGTCCAGCTGCTTTGAGTCACAGCAGCCGGCTGCAGCTACTGCGGATAATGTGGATGCTAATGTCAAGCAGCAGAACGTAGACGAAGATCTACAATCCGCTGAGCAGGACCAGGAGCAGGAGGAGCCAGATATATTAATCATACAGCCAGTGACTGGAAATGAGACCAATGCCTACCATGGCAAAAGCTCGCACAGCACAGCTGCACGATCCAAGCAATTGGCCAGCCAAACGGGCGTTGCGGCTGGCGAGGATGCTATATATACTGTGCTAAATGCTGCGCCCGCTGCAGCTCCTGAGCACGTAGAGGCGGCACCACTGGCTACAGCAACAGCTGTGCCACACCCCCTAGATTGCTGGAGCATTAGCAGCTGCGTGCTGGCTGGACTAAACAATCACACAATTGACGTGGAGCAGTTTTGTCCCAGCTCCGGCAGCTCTTTGAATATCACCTACACGGTGCCTGTGTCCAAGTTTTTGCAAGCTGCCAGCTTAGAGCTGCATTTCAGGTTGGCCTACGACAATAAATCTCTGAGCAGTTTATATAATTTCTTATCCTAAATAGTTCCAGCAAGCCACTGCAGTGGTCCATTTGCAGCGATGAGGAGCAGTCGAAGACAAATGCGGGTGCACAGCTAAACGAGGATGAGGAGTCGCTACCAAGCAGCAGCAGCAGCAACTGGGTGAAGGTGCTCAAGCAGCTGGGTAATAATAAACTCATTCTAGCGCTTGATATGCCCAATCGTGGCGACTTTCTGCGCGAGTTTATGCTGCGCGCCAGTCCAGATCTGGAACAAGTAAGCCGCCGAGTTTTACAGCGTATATCAATGGAGTCTAATTCCCTTTTAATTACAGCAAAAACTATGCGATGACAACGCCCATGTGGCAAACCCTATACTGCAGTACAACTTTAGCATCGTAAGAAATTGTGATTAGTTAAAAAACAATTTAATTTATGGCACAGATCGGATCAAAAACGAATACAAAAAAAAAAAAACAAGGATTTCATTCCTGGCTCAGCGGCGACTGATCGCAGCTGAATGTGGGCCGCAATAACAAATTTGACAACAAAAAAACTACAAAACAAAAAAAACCATACAAAAATGCATTCAAAACATTTATCGACATTTTAAATAAAAATATTTAGTAAAATGTAATTTCCGACTGTATTGTTTAACTACTTAGGGGCCTACTTAGAGAAAGTTTACGGGGATTACTTTAGGGCTACACAGCGAAGGGCTGATCCTTGCCATCCTCGTGGTATTTGATGTAGGTTTCGCCATGGGTAAAGTCCTTGGTGCCTTCGAGGCGACCACGTGGCGGCGCCTTCTCATAATCGAATGCCTTTTCTGATTTACCAAACAGCTGATTGGCCATTTCGATGTCCTCACGATATTTGCCAACAACAACTTTTTTACCGCTAATTGGATCGGTTATGTCACCCAGCGGATAAACCACTTTTTCCACCTTGTGCGTTATCAATCGTGTCAAGCGTTCGGGCAGCTCTCTTATTAATACAATATCGCCCGTCTTACACACCTTTTCCGGATCGTGTGCAAAGAAGAATGTATCCTTTTTAAAGTACTGCAATTAACAATTTTTAAACAACAAATTTCCACATGCCGCTTAACTTGGGAAGTTCGCAAACCATATTTAGATTTTTGTCCAACTCCATACGACGAATGCGTATTTTGGAAGCATTTTGCTTGATGCAGGGCATGCATTGGCCCAATAGTATTAATCCGCGCGCTGCCATCCTACTTTAAATATTTAATAATAAAAACAACATAGATTCACGTTTCTCAAAAAACAAGTAAATTATGAATCAAGTGTGACCAAATCTACGTAACTCACAAATATACCATTAAATTACTCACATTTTCCATTAGTTTAGTATTTTAAGTTATTGCGCAGCAGGTGTGCACACACTTGATGTAACTGTTGATCAGCTGTTTGTGGCAGCTGTTGTGTACACACCTTGTCTCCGATAAGAAACAGTTTTTGTGTTGTGTGCTCTGAAATTTAAATTTTTTTTAATTTAATACAATATATAAACAATTTTATAGTAATAATATAACGGGCGTCAACCTAACTGCATGTTAAATACAATAGTTTTGCACAAGCAACGCACGCTTACGTCACCATGGTAAATAAACAAAGAAGCCCTAGCAAATCAAAGTCGAGCGGCTCCAAAGCTGATAACTAGCTGTAAATTGGAAAAAAAGTTGATCTTCAAACGTTTACAAGATCAAAAATTGCAGAGCAGCTGAAATGCGTACATAGCATGAAAATGCAACAGCTTATGTCGCTTATCATAAATATCTACTTTGATCTAATCTTGAACTTTTTTTTATAGAGCTACGAACATGAAGACTATCCGGAGGATCCGTTCCCAAAAGATTTTGGCTATGGTGCCTACGATCAAGATGGCCTGGATCTCGAGCCCAATGCATCTAATAACAGCGAGACAAAACCTCGCATTTTATTGATGGGTCTGCGAAGATCGGGCAAAAGTTCCATACAGAAAGTCGTCTTCCATAAGATGTCACCGAATGAGACGGTCTTCCTTGAATCGACGAGTAAAATTGTTAAAGACGATATCAATAATTCCAGTTTTGTACAATTTCAAATATGGGATTTTCCGGGCCAAATTGACTTCATAAAGCCGCCATTCGATTCAGA
This sequence comes from Drosophila anceps, assembly GCA_035045945.1. Lineage (NCBI taxonomy): Eukaryota > Metazoa > Arthropoda > Insecta > Diptera > Drosophilidae > Drosophila > Drosophila anceps. Next base: position 3,688,296 of record JAWNON010000073.1, read on the forward strand.
TATGATATTTCGTGGATGCGGTGCGCTCGTATTTGTGATTGATGCCAAGGATGATTACATCGAAGCGTTAAGGAAATTCAAGGATACGGTCATCGAAGCGTACAAAGTGAATCCTCATATCAAATTTGAAGTTTTCATACATAAGGTAAATCAGATAAGCCCTTATCAAAATGTTTTGTTAATGCAGCTGTTAATTTTCTCATAGGTTGATGGCATTAGCGATGATTCGAAAATGGAATCACAACGTGATATACACCAACGCTCGTCAGATGATCTGAGCGAAGCTGGTCTGGATCAGATACATCTAAGTTTTCACTTAACCTCGATCTATGATCATTCAATATTCGAGGCATTCTCGAAGGTGGTGCAAAAGCTAATACCACAGCTGCCCACGCTAGAGAATCTGTTGAATATATTCATACCAGTAAGTAGAACTCAAACTCTTATCAAACTAACTAATCATATTGTTATAAATGTTGCCCGACAGAACTCTGGCATAGAGAAAGCATTTCTCTTTGATGTTGTATCGAAAATTTATATTGCCACTGATTCATCACCTGTGGATATGCAAGCCTATGAACTCTGCTGTGACATGATTGATATGGTCATCGATCTGTCTAGTATCTACAGGTATACAGTATAATATAATCATAAATAAGCACAGTTTCAATGCAACTCATCTCACCTCTACCACAGCTCGGAGGAAACGGCCTTTGACAGCGGCAGTTCTAGTCTCATTAAACTGAATAACAATACGATACTCTATATGCGTGAAGTGAACAAGTTTTTGGCTTTGGTCTGCATTTTGCGCGAGGAGAACTTCAATCGGCAGGGTGTGATTGACTATAATTTTATATGTTTTCGCGATGCCATTAGTGAGGTATTTGAATTGCGATTGAAACGTCAGAAACAATTGCAAAATCCCGATCAGGACGATGATGAATTGGCCGATGATCATGGCCTAACAATGGGTGGTCGTTTGAATCATGACAATGATGCAGCTGCGGTATCCAGAGCGCCATAAATTACACGAATCATAATTCCAGTGACCTTAAGTTCTGTGTGCTTAGCTTTTTGCATCATTTTTCCCCCGTTTATCATTATACGTGAGCACACACATACATACACACAGACAAACAAAATACTGATAGCAACACTGATTTGTCTTAAACAAATATTTTTTATCCAATTTTTATGTTATTCTTCTCTTTTATATATATCTTTGCTCTGTTCTATATTGTTAATTCATATGTGTAGCCGCTTTGCTGCTCTTTACAACGCCAGAAATGCCCAGCGTTTAAACACAACTAAAACTAATAATATGTATATTTTTAAATAAAATTATATTAAATAAAAGTTTGATAATATAATTTAAATTCAAAGAAGATGCAATATCGATATAACCGACGGAGGCTATACAGCCGATAGTTGGGACCACTTTCAAACACTTGTTTGCAGATATCGAATATAAATCGACAATGTTAATAATGGCAATATTGTTATATTGTTAACTATGATTATTTTACTGAATATGAAAAATACCGAAATTTAAATATATATAGAGTGTACATCTGGCAGGTAATATCGATATAGTTGGAAAAGAAATCACAAATATAAATCGATGGCTGCAATCGTTGCATCGATGTTTTTTATATCACTTACATCTCTAGAACAAATACAACAGACTGGTCGACGGCGACACTCTTTGCATGTGTGTGTGAGCGAGCTGGTCATACAGTTGTGAAAAATGAGCTGCTAAGAGCAGTAGAATAAATAGTTAATGCGCCAGTGGTAGCCGAAATTGTTAATTTGTCTTCTACACATAAATCGTGCTAATTTAATTAAAAGTTGCTTTTAGTGCATGTATATGTGTTGGGCAGACGATCGACGACGGGGTGGTGTAATAGTAAAATAAATGAAAACCAGTTAAAAACGGGTGAAAGAAAGAAATTTTATATATATATATGTGTGAGCAAGTGTGTGAGTGTCTGTGTGAGGAAAAGCAATAACAACACCAACAACAACAACCTGGTCTCGTATGTCCGCTTTCCTTGCTCATTACGGTGCTTTTCTGTGCCCAAAGTGCAGGCAAGTGCAGCCTGGATTAATCACAAACCGAATCGACGACAGGTGCGTACAAAAAGGTTTTCTACTTTCTGTCTACTCTGTTTGCTACTTATTGATTGTTCGACTGCTCGCAGCTACAGCATCCCCATCACAATAGATATTAATTCATACAAGCAACAAATTTTTTTTATGTATAAATAAAGTGAAAGGTGGTGGCACATCTTCAGCCTTTTGTCTGTCCCCATCCCATACAAATAACAAACAAAAATAGAAGAAGAAGCACATGTAATTGTACGACTACTAATATACTAAAAAAATATATATGTATATATATATATATATATACGCTAAAACTCTTTTGTTGATTCGGTGAAGAAAAAATGAGAGTGAAGAACCACTGTAGAGATGTGCGTGTGTGCAAGCGAGTCACTTTCATGATAGCAAAAAAAATAACAAATTGGCAATCGATAAATAACAAATTGTTGCAGTTAGTGTCGATTCACATATGCAGCTGTGCAGCTGGGCGGAGCCAGTGTATACATAATGCACTAAAGTAGATAAATAATTAACCGCAAAAGTTCTCAAGCGTTTGTCACCCACACACAAACACAATAAAGCTTATGTCATAAGGGAAATTTTATACATATGTACATATATATATGCATAATTGGGATATAGTTGGCACTATATGCATATAAAGATTTTTTTAACCAACCCCAAATAACTAGAAGTACCATGGCAACATAGACAGTTATGTTTATGACCTCAGACATATATTTTTTGTCTCTCCTTTTCGGCCATTTCCTACCTCAAACGTTTTGAGTCATGCAATCTCAGACATTTGAGGTTATGTCCGAATTTAGCCGGGTAGTTTTCTTTGCAGGGGTTGCAGCCCTTATTGATTATATTATCGAAGCAAATTCGACATGCGACTATTGTTTAATAACTGCTTAAGCAAACATTTAAATAAAATAAAAATGGCTAGAGGAGAGAAGTGGTTTGGCCTGATCAAAAAGCGTTAAGTGTGTTAATGTTTTTTAATTTGTGTTGCCAACACGTGCCGCTTACAGTTTTCGTTTGCTTTGCTCCAACAAATTCTCAACTTTTGGAGGGCGTGCCCCAAAGGCAATGAGCATTCGACGCAGGGGGCACAAAGAAATCTCCAAAAAAAAAAAAAAAGACACAAAAAACTCATTTGTAGGCAAATTAAATTTCCAACAAACCGTGAAGTTGGTTAGTGGGTTTTTGTTGTTTTGGCCAAAAGATATGATTTTTAGTTGCATTCGTTTCTGTTTTTCTTTGAACGGCACTTCGCCATTTTCAACTCTTTCGCCATCTCCCTCTCTCTCTCTCTCTCTCTCCCTCCCTCTGTCGGTCTCTCTGCTGTTATCTGTCAGACGAATATTTGCCGTTAGTTGTAGTTGGCATCAGGCGCTTTGTAAATTATTTTTTTTATCGATTGCTTTCACGCTTCCGCACTGAACAATTCAATCAGACCAACAGACAGACGAAACAATTGACTTTTTGCTACACTTTTTCTCTCATTCTCGTGTCTGTCTATTAAGTTCTTTCTCTTCTTTTTTTTTGCCAGCCATCATTCATGTGCTGGCCATACTTTGTTTTTGTTGCTGTTCTTGTTGGCTGCGCTGTTCGCTTGCTCCAAGCGGAAGCGACGTCATTTATGTAAATTGTTTGCGTGACATTGCTATAGAGAGTCCATATTATGAACCGGTATACGCACGCCCCTAGGCATTAAATGCAAACAATTGTTACCACCACCAGAACGAAAGCCAACTCAGCCCTGCCTCCTCCACCCGCCTGCCTCTCTCTCACTCTTCACTGACGGCTGCGCTTTGTCAGCCATAAGCAGTCAATTTGCCATAAAAAAAAAACAACAGTAAAATTTAAATTTGCATATAGCAAGAGCTGTTAATGGCATACGCTGTTAATGGCATTGTTTGCAGAAATCGACAGCTGTTAAGATCCTTAAAACCTAGAACCAAAAATTCCCTATATTTTATATCTGTTTGCAGCAGTGTAAGCTCTTTATATATGCATGATCTGTTGAGTTGCTGTAAAGTTGCAAATTTACATTGCTATGTTAGACTGCTGCAAAGGAAACTTCCTTTTATGCAAAGCAATTGTTACTATTGAAAGCAGTTAACATGCATATGATATTTATGCAGAGCGAAAATTTCCCTAAGTTCGAGTAGAAATTCTATGCTGTTTACAGATAAATGAGCTCTTAACACTTAAGTCTTTTTTTTAATAATAATAATAGTTTTTAATAAATATTCTCAGCTGTGATGTTGCTCAAGTTCTTTCAAGATCATAAAGTCAAGTAAATGTTTTAAGTGCAATTTGAATATATAATAAAAATAAACTATAAAACTCTGTTAATGTGGGAACACACATTTTTCTTTGTGTGTCGGCAACTAATAAAACTGTTTTATTTTTCTTTTTTTTTGCCCTTTAACACACTCAACGAAACAAAAATTTCATATGCCTTCATCTGGCGCGCCATAGATTCAAATTGGTTTGCAGCTTGTTGGATTTTTGTTGTTATTTGCCTAAATTACCTGCTCCGTGCGCAAAGTTCAGCGAGGTGAAACGGTTAAATGTTTTCAAAAACTTGCCCCCAACTCACACACAAATGAGCATATATGTATGTGTGTATATATGCATATATATATATATATATAGTGTCTATCTGTGCTCCACATTATGAGCCTTTATTGCTCTGCCCATAAAGGGTGCTTTGGCTGCACTGAAATATCGGTTCAATGCACTTGGCCCATGATAAACTACAAATAAAGTATGCATTTCTCTTATAGTCACGTTGCTGCTGTCTTTTTACTTCGTTTCTGTTTAACTCTGCTGTCAGCGAATATGAATAATGCGATTCAATATACAATAAAAAATAAATAAAACGTGATATAAAATAAACTGAAAATAAATAAAAAAAAAATACATACTTATAATGTATATAAATATGAAATATGTTCGGGGCGCAATGCACCATAATAATATCAAGAAAATGCTTATAGACACGCCTATATAGCGCACTGTTTGGCAGTCTAGTCAAAAAAACACTAAATCATGCGCCAAAAACTAAAAAACAAAAACTAAGGGTAAACAATAATTATATAAAGATATTATATATGTGTTCATGAATGATCATAAAATATGCATAGACAGACTAAACAACAGTCTAAAAACAAATTATATAGTAAACTAAAGGGTATATTGTTTTTAGGCATATATATATGCAACAGGCATCTGTTAGGTTATAAAATATATATATGCTTGATCAGCATTAACACTCAAGTTGCGCCTTAGTATAGTCTTAGGTATCATCTCCATAGTCTAACTACTACAACGCACTCAAAGCTTGCTAAACGAGCGCTTACAACTAGCTCAGCGCAAAAGGCTCCAAATTGCTCTGCCCCTATTTTGAGTGACCTTTTTGTCAGCTATAAAAGGCGCGTCGGCTGCTGCGTCTAATCAGTCACGATCCTGACCTGGACCGGGTCAGTTTCAGTTTTAGTACAGTGAAGTGAAGTGAAGTGAAGTGCAGTGCTGTGTAGTTTAGTTAGTTAGTTAGTTAATATATTTAAGTTTTTTTTTTGTTAATAATAAATGTCTTTGTTTAAAATTGTACTATATTTAAATATGTTTGTTAAATAAATGGTTTTATATTGTTTAAATATAGTATTTGTTTATTAAATATTTAAGTGTTTTTCTTTAAGAATAAATTAGTATTATTTATTACTGTTAACAATTTAAATGTTAATGCTAAATTTGTTAATGTTAAAATTGTTTACGTACAAAATTTTTACGTATAATTTGCTTACGTAAAAATTGTTTACGTATAATTTGCTTACGTTAAAATCGTTAACGTAAAAATGTTTACGTAAAAATGGTTTACGTATAATTTGTTAACGTAAAAATTGTTAATGTTTATTTTTAAAATGCCTTTGTTATTACTAAAAAAAAATGGTCAATGTTAATATTAAAAATGTAAATGTTAAATATGTTCATATATTATATGTGTTAATGTTAACCATTTTAGTGTTAAGCATGTTAATGTACGTTTATTTTTATTAACCTAAATGCTAATGTTAAAAATGCATTTTTGATCTTAACAATTATATTGTTAAATATTTATTATTTTCACTTAAATAAATGTTAATCCTAAAAATGTATTCCTAAAATATTACTTAAATTCAATGTTTACTATGTTAACGTATGCTTATGTTAGTGTTAAAATACGTGCGTTTGGACATCGTCTTGTGATCTTATACTTACACAATTATTATGTGTATCGTATAGCTAAATATGTACTTGTCGTCCAGTTCCAATACTTTGTGCATTTCCTATAACGAAGCTATAATAGCTAAGCACTTATACACTGTCTGTTACAAAACACTTGCACAACGCATCACACTCGTTTTGAAACTCAAGCAGGGTATTCAAATAGCACACAACAACTACACAGCGAGCGTCATCAGTACTTCCCTTTCATACCATATTTCACACAACTTATAGTTTTACCTTCATACGTACATACGTTTGGGTAGCTACCCAATGCTCAGATCAATTTTCTGCTTGCCTGCGAGCAATTTAAATGAAAAATCACTGTAAAATTAAATTTCACCGTTAACGGTTCCATACGCTCCATACCAAATATTGACCTAGTCAACGAAATCTGAATCACCTTAACGATGACAACGAACTTTTTTCCATATATATAAATTTGTTTTTTTTTTCATTTCTTCCAAAAGTTCATTCGATCAGAGACAACGCAGAGCGTTGAAAAGTTTGCAAAAAGCTTTTGCATGCACAAAGCTCAACTGCAAAGCTTTTAAAGAGCGCAAGCTAAGAGCAACTTTGCAAAGTGTTTCTCTTTATCAAGTTTATGTTTGTTTGCTATTTTTTTTTTGTTTTCGACATTGGTGAGGTTTTTGTTGCACTAAAAACAAAAAACACATTTGTAAAGAAATACTTAACCTTATGGCCTGAAGGTTTTCAATTGTAAACCAAGAAAGCTGAGCCTGGTTCAAATATATATTATATGAGTTACATATAAATATAATAGATAAATAAGCGATTATGTATATATATATATGTATGTTTGTATGTGTGCATGTGCAATAAAGAATAACCTTTGTTAAGTGCTTAACAATTAAACCAGGCTAACAACAACGACAGTAAAGTGCAATTATATGCAATCAGTTAACAGCTGCTGCTGCTGCTGCTGCGCGTTGTGAAATGTCATTTGCCACGCCCCGTTTCAGCAGCAATTGAAGCGCGTGTAAACAAATTCTTAAAGCTACTGAGTAAACAACAACAACAATATAACATAAACAAAGACAATTTGCTTACGTGCAGCTTTACTTTGTCGTCATCGAAACAGTTTTATGTTTTTTTTCTTTTAATTATTATGTGTTTGGAATTGTTTACGTTAATTATACATGCATATATATTGCATACATATACATATATATTATAATACATATGGCTTTAATTATGCAATAACTAAGCGCATTATAATAATTACAGTGGAAACTCAGTAGAGCGCACAGATCAGTTGTCAATTTTAATTGCGCTTGCAAAATTATTTTGGTGAAATATTAAAAGAATATTTAGAAATCTATAGAAAAAATAAATGAAATGAAATAATAAAAAATAAAAATAAGTAATAAAATCAAAATTAAAATATCGAAAATTATCTCAATAAAAATTAAGAAAAATTTAAAAAAAAAAAAAACAAATAAATTTTATTAAATAAGCATTTACTCTTTATTTGATTTGAAAATTTTGATATATTTTAATACTGAAAAATTTAATTTTAAATTAATTATAATATTATTAGTATTATTAAACATAAAACAAAAATTACAAAAAATTTGATATTGTCAAATTTGTTGATTTTTTCATTTGAAAAAAAAAATATGTTTAATAAAATATAAGTATTATTATATGTATACACGACAGATACAAAATAAACTATATAAGATTATAGTATAGCTTCAAATATATGTTATATGACGGAAGCCAACACATAAAAAAGATTTTAGAACTACTCTACAACTATGTATAAGTAGAACGTATAAGACTTACCACCTTTTCGGCTCGGTAAAGTGAACAAACACCTTACGCATACCTGATAAATGCTGATTGATAATAAATATTCGCTTTGTACGTAACTTAATATTTCTGTTAGATTAAATGACCTTGATGTGTTTTTGGTTTTTTTTCCCCGCACTTGGAGGCTTTTTTTTTGACGAAATTAGAGTATTGAAAACAACAACTAAAAGCAACCGCACTATTTGGTTTTATATACTACATGAACTATGTGTATATATAAATATGTGTGTGTGTGTGTCGACTTTATGCGATAAGCCAAACAACATGCGAGCCAACTAAATTTCTCTATAGAACATTCTTTCACATCTGTCTATACATATATATATTTATAGTTAATTTGTAGTTTTTTTTTTTATTGTTGTTTTTAAGCTCTTGAGAAATAAACAAAGTAAAACATTTGTACGAGTGCAAATTAATTAAGCGAAACAAAAACAAAACGAAAGTTGAATGAAAAAGTGTGACTGCAATACAAGCAATATATATATATACATATATACAATATTATAGAGAGAGAGTATTACGTATTTTATACCCTATGACATTTCCGACAACGTCAACAGCTTTTCAAACTATTAAATGTAAAACCTTTTTGAGCACAATTTAATCAGATTTGTATTCGATGGCAAATGTACGTAGTTCGTCACATGTCAGTTTTCAGTTTGCTAATATAATATATTATTTTATTAGTTGTTTATGACTCAGAGTACTTCGTGTGCCTATGCCAAATTTAAACTGTCTATGATTTTTTTTTAATATTTTAAGAATGGGAAATGCAGCCAAAGAAAATTGTTATAATTATATCAATACATAATATATATATATATATATATATATATATATATATATATATATATATATATATATATATATATATATATATATATATATATTTAACTATAAATTGATTAATATTTGCAGCAACTTGACATCGCTTTAGAACCTAGGTTCCATAGTTAAACAAGGTGCTAGCCTTGATTCTTTGTTTCTGTGAGAGCTGTGCAATGTTCACAATTAAACATTAAACATTCGGGGTTTAATAGGGATCACAATTACAATATGCTTAATTTCTGTCAATTTCTCTATTTATTAATGCAGTAACTGTGCTTTGTTGACATTTTTTTTTTTTAATTAACTTGATGCTTACTTAACCTTATATATTTTTGAAAATTTAACAATTAAAGTTATTGTTAGAAATGTATTTTTTATTTTTACAAATTCTTCGCACACTCAAAGACTTTTTATATTGCTTGCTAAATTATATTGTAGAATCAAATACATATATATGTATATATATATATATATATATTAATACTTATTTTTCCCATGCTCAAGGATGTGTTCAATTCAAATTGAATGCTTAAAGTTTTTGTTTAAATTAGAATTGCTTGCATTTTTAACTTGAGAGCTGAGCAAATAACTTTCCCAATTTGTTTACACAAGTATTATATAGTACATTACTACAGCGTATCTCTAGGGTATTATGCAGTTGACAAATTAGTCATTCCACAATGCATTTGCACACATATCATTATCTAGTTGCTGTTGTTGTTGTTGTTTTGTTGTTGTTGTTATTGTTGTTTTCAGTGTACTTAAGCGAAACCCACGCGCAGCTCAAGTTGTTTACGTTCTGAGTTGTTGACGCCAGCTAAAGATACAAATACATAGATACAGATACATTAAGAGCAACAGCAACAGATACATTTGGAGGCACATAGACAGCTTCTTCTATGCCCACATTTATGCGAGTCGGGCCCACAAATTACAGCCAATCGGGGCCGCGTAAACATGCAACAACAAATATATGTATGAATATAGACTATATATATATATACATATAAATTTACATATATGTATATGTGTATGTATATACTTGTAGGTATCTGCTAGAACCTGCTGCGCTGCGTATGCGGAAATGTTGTTGGCCCTTGTTGCTGTTGCTGTTGCTGTTGTTTCGTATTGTTGTTTAGTTGTTTACCCGCCAATTGCAGCGCCAATTAGATATTAGACGCCTAACCCAAATAAACTTGATTACACGTGTCGCCAGTCGTGCATCTCATTTGAATTATTATTTGGAAATGTTATAAGAGAATAGATATATTATATTTAAACAATATTATAAATAATATTTACACAAATCTATTTGTTGTCATGTAATAAACTGGAACTTACCTTTAAAGTCTTACAGAAAATCCTACTACAACTTTGTTTTTTATATTGATGTACTAGATAATAAAGTTCAAAGTTCAACTCTTTTATGATTTGCCCAAAAATAGATGTGATACAATTAAAAAAAATAATAATAATAATAAATAGTTAAGCACTTCAACTTACCAGTGCAACAACAAATGCCTTATCTCTAGATATGTTTTATAAACACTTAAAGCTCTCACAACCCACTTTAGATTAGAATAGTTCTTTTTATACTCTATATATTTAAATATATAAATAAATATGTCTTCAATTAAAACATTAAATATTAAATAAATAATTATGTATTTTAAATACGGTTAATAAATTTCGATAAGGCCCAATCAAGTTTGTTTTAAATACTTTTTAAGTGCTAAACACAAATAGTTGAAAAACGACATTTAAAGTTCTTTCAACCGAAATCATTTGTTTATTCACACGAATTCAGCAATTGTCAGTTTCATTTCAAATGGAACCCAAATGCGTAGTAGCTTTACTATGATTTTGTTGTTGTTATTGTTAGCTTTTGCTAGCTTTTGCTTGTGTTAGTGTTAAGGGTACGAATAGCGCTCTACACGCGCTCTATGCTTAACAAATTTGACCTTGATATGTGTATTTTTTCATTCGCCGGGTTATCTATTATGCTCAGCTAGAAATAGCCGGTTGTGAGAAACATACATATATAAATATCTGTATATATATAGAGAGAATGCCGCTCCATACAGCTAAAAGTATATGTCGTATGTATATATACAAATATATATTCATTTCGATATGTATTCTGCGCATGCTCGATTAAAGGGGCTCGTCTCGAGTTGCCTCTCAAGTTGCGTATAAGTTTGCTCTACACAAATTGTTCAATTGACGCTTCAAATCATTTATATGAGATAAAAACAAACACATTTATATATTAAGCTTGAATTGCTGTACTTTTGACAGCTAGCAAATTTATTTAAAAATTATAAAGTTCAAAGTTTATCAAACATTGAAATTCATTTAAAAATCTATTTGTTTTAATTGTTTCTTTTGGTATCCTCCTACAAAACCGGATGTTAGCAAATGCAAATTCGGCTAAGTTATGCTCGCTATAAAAATACAATATCAAAACATGATCAAGGTAAAGCAAAGTTGAAAACAAATGCAAAATCGCGAACGAAATAAACGAACAACACAAGAATAACAAGAAACTAGAGAGCTCTACATATAGACAAACTGAACTAAAATATTACAGAGTGACAAAATCTAGTCTAGAAAATGTCAACAAGCAATGATATAAAATAGTTTAATATATAGATATATATATAAATATATATAATATAATAAAGAGAAAAACTAAACAAGAAATTGTCAGCAACACAAAAATATATGTATTAATATTATATTTTATATAAAAAAGTCTAGACTAGACGTCGAACCATTTAAATTCTATGGCTAAATTTGATTATTCCAACTATATTTCCTTGTTTTTTTTATATATATATATATATATATATATATATATATATATATAAGTAACTTTCAGTATCCCCTATAAATGGATAGCTAAAATCAATAGTTCTTCAGTTTTTGGCTGAAATTTGGGGGAAGATTTCTTTACATTTAAATTAGACAATATTTAATAGTAATTATGAGCGTTTGATTTATGTAAGAATGAGCTAGAGTCTTAGTTGCATATTAAAAGAATAAAATATTTATAAATAAGAAAATTCATTTTGCCATTCAAGTCTTGAATATTTCTTAAATTGTGATGGGGTATACCGTGCCAATACCCTGTCATATTTAATACACATTTGCACTTTGTTTAATCTTTCATGTGTTGTTAGGTTTTGATGTTTGATTTCGATTTTAAAATTTGTTTTTCTTTAGTTTTTTCCAAATTTTTTGCGTGCTATTGCCATACGTTTAGCAAGTGTAACCGAAATATCGAGAAGCAGCGCAGGTACAAAGTAACGTAAGAATCAGATGTGCGATAGCACCAGCTCAACTGCCGATAAGCAAAAGCAAAACAAAAACAAAAAACACATTTAACTAAGCTGGACATAATTAGTTAAAGCTGTTGAGCACCGCTGGTCACATCGGCCACTTAAAGTTGCATCTCTAGTCAAAGAATCGAGGGTGGAATGAGGCGAATTGAAGTTAATTCGCCCAGTTATGCCGTTATGGCTAAGCACACGTTATCTTCACAACAACTCTTTCTCACTCTCTCTCTCTCTCTCTCTCTCTCTCTCTCTCTCTCTCTCTTTGTCTGTCGCTCTCTGTTTTTGCTGTCACTGCTCTCTTTGAGTGCACTTATCACGCGCTTGTCACACATTAAAATCTTATCAAATAAAAAAATTCAGCAGTAACACAACTTTTTGCCAGTTTTACAGAAAAAGAAAATTTCCTTTTATATTTCTTTCAATTTCATTGTGTTTATTTTTGCTGCGCGACGTGCTAACTTTTTGTATTTTCAAATTTTAACTAAATTGATAAAGTTTAATTCAACAAAATCTGGGTAAGAGGAACCAGTTCAATTTAACAAGCAGCTGAACGAGCTATCGTTGCTGCTGAGCGTGTTTAACCTCACTAGCATTTGTTTTTTGTTTATATTTATTTATGGATATTGCATTTAGAACTTGATACAATTCCAAAAAAACAAAAATGTATATACATATGTGTGTATTAGCCAATTGGTATAACCCTTTGTTATTGCTATTTCCATTTAAAATAACTTTCGTAATTTGGAACCGTAGAACTTCTGCTCGAACTGTAGAAACTTTGAACGCTCGTTGACTCATTTTCTTTTGACTCGATTTTGCGACTATAAATTATTGTGCTTAGATTAGATAAAATTTCTATAAATGTTATGGTTTACGGGTGTTATACATATGTACATACACACACACGCACACACACACACATACTCATGCATATATGGACACGGAACTAATAAAAAAAGCTAACCTTTATACTATCTGTAATATCGAACTATTCAAAAAACACACTGCCACAAATTTCTTCTACGTACACAGATAAATATCTATATATAAATATATTATATATAGATAGATAAATATATATAAAGCGAACGATATCCTATCATAATACATACATAGAGGAAGAGAGGATATATTTACTGTTACAAACATGCCGCTCTTTGCCCGTAAATCGACGAAAAACTCCTCCGATCACAGCGACATCAGCCAGGATAGCAAAGGACGTAACAAACCCTACGATTCAAATACACAGAACAACAATAACAATCATCAGAATAATAACAATGATGTGGACAAGAAGCCGCCGTTGATCTTCCATTGCCAATTAGCACACGGAAGTCCAACGGGCTTGATCACTGGCTTCGCTAGCGTCCGGGAGCTGTACAAAAAGATAGCCGAATGCTTTGATATATCGGAAGATGAGATTTTATTCTGTACCCTCAATTCGCACAAGGTGGACATGACACGTCTGCTGGGCGGACAGATTGGTCTAGATGATTTTATATTTGCCCACCGCAAGGGTCGGGCCAAAGAGATTGAGATAGTCAAGACGCAGGATGCTCTGGGTCTGACCATAACCGACAATGGGGCTGGCTATGCGTTCATCAAGCGCATCAAAGACGATTCGATTATCGATCGCATCGAACACATCTCCGTGGGAGATCACATCGAGAAGCTGAACGGAGTGAATATGGTGGGCAAACGGCATTATGAGGTGGCACGCATGCTGAAGGACATTGGAACGGGTGAGACGTTCACGTTGCGTCTGGTCGAGCCGGTGCGCAGCGGTTTCCAGGGCATTGGACCGCGTAGCCAAAATCGTGCATCCGGTTCGGCGCCTGGACTCAATGGCGGACGTAGCTATGGTTCCGGCAAGGAAACATTACGCTTCAAGGCCAATGGCAATGCACAGATTGAACCGAAATTCGATGAGGCCACCAAGGCGGGCGTCGAAGCCATCAATGGTTTGCTGGAGTCCTTTATGGGCATCAACGATACGGAGCTGGCGTCACAGATCTGGGAGCTGGGTGACAACAAATCGAATTCGATGGACTTTGCGGAGGCTATCGATAGTTCCGATTTGGAATCTTTTGGTTTCACCGATGATTTCATTATCGAACTCTGGGGTGCTATAACGGATGCGCGTCGTATAAGCAAATAGAAACTAAGCTGCGATCCCTAAGCGATCATCAATAATTACAACAATAACGACAACAACAACAACAACTATAACAATAACATTTGCATTTTTTGTTACAAGTAATAAAACTATAAAACCAATGCACTAACTAAACAGCAAATTCTCTAAGCAAACTAGAAAGGAAATTCATTTTTCATCAGCTATTTTATTATTTCTCTTAATTGTTAGATCTTAGCATAAACATATTTATATAAAAATATATATATATATAAATATATATTCCATACACTTGTATTTATTTGTATGCCTTGCATTTGCCAATTATTTTGTATTTGTTATAATTATCTTTTATAGATATTTAAATATTTATATGCATACAAATTGACAACAACAACAAAAACGTAGCAAGTAAACAAGAAGAAGAAGAAGACAAAAATATGTATTACATTTTTATATTAAATTATTTTTGGTACAATTTGTTCAATGTACATAATTATGCATTTGTCTTTAGTTATTATTTATATCTATAAACAAATTTATAAAATAAAACTTAAATTATTTAAAATTGATTTTAATTTTTATTGTATTTTATTAATTTTTTTTTTATTTCTTGTAATTTTTAATTGACGGTAAGTTTTTGATCTTTGTATTTATTTATTATTTTATTTTCTCTCAGTGTAGCCATGTATTATTTATCATTTGGCACTCGACAACAATTTGTAGACACATTTTGCACAAAAAAAAGATTCCACTGAACAAAACTGTGACAAATTTTTCGGGCATATGTATATTCCGAATTTATACAATTTTATTTCTTTTTTTTTTTTGCAAGCATGAGAAGGCCGTGCGCACGTGCGTTTTAGACTCTTGGTCAAATTTTCTTGACGACTGTCATAAAATAATATATATACATACATATGTATTGCACACAGACACCTATGTATATGTCTGTATATACAGCCGTTTCCTGTCGATCGCTGAGCACAAAAAGCTTTCATTTCGAATGCAACATCCAACGACACGACGTCATACACACAGACGACATACATACATGTATGTATGTATGTACGTAGAGTACTGCAATTGCAAAATGTAGAACAGCAGCTGCTTAAGGCACAGCTGATAAGCACAGTTATTAGATTTCGTGTTGTGCTTCGTACATACGAAAAGAGCAACGGCATGAGAGCACGGGAGTAACCGAGAGAAGAGAGAGAGAAAGACAATCCAGCAGAATACCCACAAACAGCTGCTAAGCAACAAACCATAGCAACAATTTTTTTGTGACGACAAGAATAACAATGTTTTACAAGATATACTTTCCGGTTTTACAGGTTTTTCTTCTTCTTCTTTAGTCAAACAAACATAGTGCAAAGCTCTTTTTCTCTTAAGCATGGCGAGCAACGTGTGCGCCGCTCTCCCACACACACACACACATGCAGCTGCTGTTTAATTTAATTAGCTTTGGCAGACTGCTGCTCGTGTCGAGTAAAAAGAGACGCTGCCTTAGCTTGAGCACTCAGTTGTGCAAGCGCTGTTGTCGAAGCAACAGGCAAGGCGGAAGGGTTTAAACTAAAGAAAAAAAACGTTCAACACAAAGAAAAACTTGTTAAACATTTTGTACAGAGTTGAACAGAAATTGTGCCAGCTTTAAAAAATAAAAAAACAAATAAATATTAATTATAGCAAACAATTTCAAGTGCTGCTGCAGCAGAAATAGAGCGGGGCGCAATCTGGTCTCGTTAGTTTTTCGTGAAAATCCAAAAAAAAAAAAATTACCAAGGAAACCACAAAAGCGAAATAAATAGATTTTCAAAGAAGAAAAAGAACCAAAAGAAGACAACAAAAAGAAAAGCAACGAAGGTAGCGGACACATAAAATTTCCATTATACTAGAAACGTGTACAATTCAATGTGATTTTTCTTGGCACACAAAATTGTTCGACTTTGTTCCTGTTCTTGTTTTAATAAGTCTGTAAGTGTGTGTGTGCATGTCTTGGACTTTGATCGTGACTCAACGCAATTCACTAAGCAGCATTGCGACTAAATAAATAAATACAAACATTAAAAATTTGTTTAATACACGTCAATTGGTTGGGCCGCTGCGCTGCTTACGCCAAATTCGCTTTGCCCATTTGAATGCCGTCTGGTTCGTTAACTGTAGCTGCTGCGGCGAATAATTGCATTGTTACCCATCTCGTTCGCCCTCTCTCTCTCTCTCCCTCTCTCTTGCATTAAGCAAGCTTTTTCATTTGCAAAGTTTTTTATGCGTTTTGTTGTGCTTGTGGCGTTTCGCACGTTGCGTTGCGTTGCGTTTTGTTTTGTTTGCAGGTGAAAGTAACGACGCCGATGACGCGTGATAGGTGGCGTGTTGTCTGCGTTACCATTAGGGTGAACCAAATTTTACTCCTGCTGTCATTGTGCAATTCAACAAAAGCAAGCGTTTATCAAAACTCTTATCAACTACAAGAAATGTCTAAGTGCAAGAAGTTTAGTCGCCCCATAACATTTTTTTTTGACCATTTCCTTTGCGATAAGCAAAAACAATAAACGTTCAATGATAAAAATACAAAAGATCTGACTAAAAACTTGTTGAACGCAGTTTGTACATTGACCTTAACAGTAGACGGGCAAATTCTAAACAAGCGTTTTTTTTTTATTATTAAATTATTGAATGCCAAACACTTTGTATGTGTGTGTGTTAGTTATTTGTAGCAGTAAAACATGATTTGCCTACGCATAGCTTTGTACTGAGAAACGCAAAACTTAATCAGCATGTCACTTGGGCTGATAAACACACAATAAAATTACAAATCTATTAATGTATTTATTTATGTATGCACATACATATGTATGTATGTATGCGTGTGTTTGTTTTAAATGCCGCTTCGTGAAATCGCGTGATGTTTTCCAGTGGCATGAGAAATGAGTAAGCGTGTGTGCGTTTGTGTATGTGTCTGTTGACGATAGTATTGTTTTATTACACACAAACATAAAATCGGTAAAACACGCCACTAAAGCGGTTAACTATCACACCATCTTCTTTTATCGATAACAATTGCATAGATATGCACGCACACAGAGAACACATACATGTCTGAAAGCTGTAGCTGCCGCTATTACAGTTACACCTTGCGTAGAGTTTTTGTTTGCTCATGAACTTGCTGTTGTTGTATTGAAGCAAATAAGCCAAGTGAATGCACTTTGAATGTCACATGTACTGCGTGGGCAGACTTTATCCAAAATGTTTATTTTTAATTTGCTATAGACTTTATGTAACTTTAAACATTCGTTCTTTACATCAAGACAAATATTACACAATACAACCAAATATGGTCAGTCAAAATTATATGCCCAAAGCGAATTCAAACAAATTCGCCTTCCATTTCACTTCTCACAAAAAAAAAAATATAAATTCGCTCTTCGTATTTGTTTTGCTTGCATTCGCAAATGCATTAACCTTGACTTTCTGAGCAAGGCAGCAGGAAGACACGCGCATAATGAAAACAGTTAGCAACCAAATAACCAACCAAAATAAAAGAATTTTCAGCCGAGTTCTTGTGCCTTTCATCTTTTGCATTTATTGCATTTAAAACTGTCGCAAAAGATTTTGCTAGATGTCGCAAGGGTTTATTTATAAGCATAACGGAAAGAGAATCATATAGTATTTAATATTTAAATAAATCAGTGTATGACTTACAGCTGTGTTTTTTCTGTCATTTTCAGTTGCGCAAAGATTGATTGAACAGCAAGGCGAACAGATCGCCAACAACAAGTGCAATAAAATGTTTTCTTATTAATTAAACTTGCAAACAGAGACAAATCAAGGCGGAAGAAACACGCAGAATAACTAAGAGCGAATAAGAATTAAATCGAATCGAAAACGATATCGATATAGATACAAGTGTGAATATCGATAATTAAAGTTCAAGCAAGATGAACAGTCTGGTGCGGGTTTTTAGCAATTTGCAAGACTTTTACAATGACATCAATGCGGCCACACTGACCGGAGCCATCGATGTGATCGCCGTGGAGCAGCCCGATGGCGAATTCCTCTGTTCGCCCTTCCACGTGCGCTTCGGCAAGCTGGGCGTGCTGCGCAGTCGCGAGAAAGTGGTAAGTAGCAAAGGGCAGACACAAAAAGAGAGAGAAAGAGAGATTTGTAACTTACTTTAATTTAATTTTAATTGTTAAGGTGGACATTGAAATCAATGGTGTGCCCGTTGACATACAAATGAAATTGGGCGATTCGGGTGAGGCGTTCTTTGTGGAGGAATGCCAGGAGGATGACGATGATGAGTTGCCCGCCAATTTAGCCACTTCACCCATACCAAAGAGTTTTCTACAATCTCTAAACAACAAGAGCATAGACATACTCGAGGATATGCGCACAGTTGACAAGTAGGTGACACGCAGCTTCCATGTGCAGCCAAATTGCAGCTAGTTACATTAAAAGATCATTATCATTGTCATTGTATTATAGAAGCGCTAGCGATGATTTGCAAATACCGTTGCCAATGCCGCGTCGCAACTCAATTGATCTCTCCAAGGAGGAGCCGAAGGAAATTGCCAACGAGTGCGGTAAAAAGTTCGAGAATCAGGCCTCTGACTATACGCATCGCAGGTAGCCAAAGCTTTGTCAGAAATCGATCTTCTCAATCTCAAAACCAATTTGCTTATGCTTTTGCTTTACTGTCTCTACACAGGCACACAGACAACATGCTGGAGCGTCGTAATTTGAGTGAATCACTCAAGGAGTATACCACACAAAAGATGCGCGAGGAATGGGCCGAGCATGAGGAGCTATTCCAAGAGAAAAAGCAGCCCGAAAAGCTAGAGAAATTGTCGGATGTAAAAACGGAACTGGAAGCGGGCTCAAAAGTGGACCCGCAAGCAGAATCCCTTGTGAAATCACAAACGACATCACAAGCCGAAACAAAACTGGCTCAAACGCCGCCATCAGCCAAACCGGATGTGTTGATAACAACACCAACGAGCACAATTGCGGAGTCAGCAACAACTATCGCCAATGAGAGCAACAAGGACGATGCCAAAAACAAGACAAAGAAGCGACGCAAGAAGTCGCAGATGAAGAAGAAGAACACACAGCGTAAAACATCATCGAGCAGCTCTGCGGGCAGCGCCGCTGGCGGCGACATGACCAATGCAGACACCAACTCCATCAACTCAATGCTGGTCAGCAACATTGATGAGACCGATGTGGTGACATTGAAATCTATTATTAGTACGAACACCAATTCCTCCTCCAATGACGAGCAGGCATCGGCAGCACTCCTAACCGCACACACGGGCAATGATAGTCCAATGAGTGAACTTAACCATGCTGCCACGCCCACGAATTCGATGCGCCACGATCTGGACATACATTTCTTCAGCGACACAGAGATAACCACACCAACGGGCATTGGTGCGGTTGGCGGTGGCAGGAATGCGGGCCGACCATCGACGCCCATACAAAGTGACAGCGAATTGGAGACCACAATGCGAGATAAACGTCATGTTGCGGACGATGAGAATAGTACGCAATGGAAATGGGGTGAATTACCCACGCCGGAGCAAGCCAAGGGGACGGTTGGTGGTGCAGATGCACAGCAACATGAGCGACATTGGATGTTAAGCAATATGTTTAGCTTTATGCGGCGAGCGAATCGTTTGCGCAAGGAGGGCGCCACAGAGGCGGGCGATATCTATCTGTCCGATCTGGATATGGGCAGCATGGATCCAGAGATGGCGGCTCTTTACTTTCCCAGCCCCAAGCCCAAGGACACGGATCGCGAGAGTGGCAATGGCACTAGTCTACCCCATTCACCTAGTTCGCTGGAGGAGAATCAGAAGAGCTTGGATTCGGACTTTGATGAGACCCACAACAAGCAGCTCGCACCACATGGCAAGAAGTGGGTAGCTGCTAGGCGAATGCTAATGCAACGCGACTATCAAGATTTTATGTCTTATCCACTGAATTTATATTTGAATAGATATTTGGACTTTGTGGCCATGTCCATGTGCGGCATGCAGGAGAATGGTGCACCGCCCAAGGATGATGATTTCGACAGACAGCTGGTCAGCTATGCAGATGTAAGTTTAAATGTTTCCAACCGTTTTAAGTTTAACAGTTAGCAAAACTATCGATTGGTTACATAGAAGCGATAATTTAGGTGTATTCAGGCGTTGAGCATAAATATTTTCGTCAAGCTTTTATTTTGATTATTATCCTGTAAATTGTTAAATCGACCTATCGGTTTCTTTTGCGATCTTCAATAAGTTTTATGTCAGCCTAAAATAAATAATAATCGCCACCAATCGATAGATTTGTAACTGCACTTCCACCCACAACATAGGCGTTACACAGCACTGCACGCTGCACAAATTAACAAAATGAAAACAAATACAAATACATTTATATTCATGCTTGCCTGCCGACCCGCTGTTTCCCTAATGTAGGTGTGCAAAAATCCAAATATGTTCGCATCACAAAATTTAGTTGTACGTCTGAATGGCAAATACTATACCTGGACGGCTGCATGTCCCATTGTCAT
This sequence comes from Drosophila anceps, assembly GCA_035045945.1. NCBI lineage: Eukaryota > Metazoa > Arthropoda > Insecta > Diptera > Drosophilidae > Drosophila > Drosophila anceps. The sequence goes on from JAWNON010000073.1 coordinate 3,709,369, forward strand.
GACAATGATAACATTCCAGAAGCAACTAACCGATGTAAGTGTTGACTAATGCCCGAATAGCATACTATACTCTCACCAGTACCTTGAAAGCCTCTAATGCTGCTGTTATTTGCTTTCAGGATGCCATAGAGCAACTTATTTCGCCTTCTACACAAACCGCGGATGATGACAAGCCGGAAGCGTCGCTCCAAACGGGTCATCCTGGTCAAACCAAGCGTTCGTGGTGGAACTGGCGTAGATCTCAAGATGCGGCACCTAATCAGGCGAAAATTCACAAGAATGGTCCGATGTCTAAGGACGAGAAGGGTAAAGTTCTTTTGGAAGCAATCTCCAAATTGATCTTTATGTCAAATTTCATCTATTTTAGATGGCGATCAGGCAGCTGTTAGCACACAAACATCGCGACCCAATTCTCCAGATTTAAGCGATCCAACGCTTAGCAAGAGCGACTCGCTGGTTAATGCCGAGAATACATCCACACAGGTGGATAATCTGGAGGAGCTGACCATGGGCTCCAATAAGAGCGACGAGTCCAAGGAGCGCTATAAGAAAACCTTGCGCCTCAGCTCGTCGGCCATTGTGAGTGGCTATTAAAGCTTATCCTAATCTTTTTCAGATCTAATCCCTTTCTCTCTCTCTCTTTGTTAGAAAAAATTAAACCTTAAGGAGGGCATGAATGAAATCGAGTTCAGTGTGACGACCGCCTATCAGGGCACAACGCGTTGCAAGTGCTACTTGTTTCGCTGGAAGCATAACGATAAGGTTGTCATATCGGACATAGATGGCACGATTACCAAATCAGATGTATTGGGTCATATATTGCCCATGGTTGGCAAAGATTGGGCACAATTGGGCGTAGCTCAACTGTTTTCGAAAATTGAACAGAATGGTTATAAGTTGCTCTATCTGTCGGCACGTGCCATTGGCCAGTCACGCGTGACACGCGAATATTTGCGATCGATCAGGCAGGGGAATGTAATGCTGCCCGATGGCCCATTGCTCTTGAATCCCACTTCATTGATATCCGCCTTTCATCGGGAAGTCATTGAAAAGAAACCGGAGCAATTTAAGATCGCCTGTCTATCGGATATACGGGATCTATTCCCGAAAAAGGATCCCTTCTATGCGGGCTACGGCAATCGTATTAATGTGAGTCGAACTTTAAATTTGTTGGATAATCTCAAATACTCAATTGTCTGATTAATGCAGGATGTGTGGGCCTATCGAGCTGTTGGTATACCCATTATGCGTATATTCACGATCAACACGAAGGGCGAGCTGAAACACGAATTGACCCAAACATTCCAGTCATCGTAAGTGCCAAATATCGTATCATATGTATATATGTATTTATAAATGGTTATGGTCTAATCATTAATACATTTGTTAACCATTGGCTCAGAGAAAGGCTTGAACAAGCTATGCGCCTTCAAGCTCATTTAATTCTATTTACTCATTATACAAAAGCTCGCTAATAGCTTTCATGTGCTTCCAGAGTTGGTTTATAGGGAGCTTTAAACTGCAAATCATGCCACATACGAATCCTGTTAATTGATTAACCTCATAAAGCAGTGCTAGATGTCTATAGTTAATAAGTACTACAACCTATCCTACAGTAAATGTATTTGTGTGTGTGTGTGTGTAGGAAAATTCATTTTAATGTACTACCAAAAACCCAAACGCAAAATTCACACAATCAATCGCAAATCAATCAAGAGCGTCGAGAGTAAAAACAAATTCTACTCAAGCATTTCGATTGTCAAATTTATAGTGGCTACATCAATCAGTCGCTCGAGGTCGATGAATACTTTCCCCTGTTGCTGCAACACGATGAATACGAATATCGCACCGATACATTCGAAGATGAGGAATTGAATGATGAGCTACAATTCAGCACCGATAATTCCGATGACAGTGATGCCATCTGTAATGATGATGACGATGATGACGACGACGTTGACGTTGACGTTGACGATGATGATGATGATGATCAGGATATGAACCTTATTATGAGCGGCAGACATGGTGCCAAAAATGAAATACTATTAGCTTCGCCACCAAAATGGCTAAATTAACCTATGACTACCCATGACTAAGTCAAAAAAAAAAAATGGGAACTATCCTAAATTGTGATATTCAAATATTTGTAGCCATTAAGTTTCTATTATTAGCTTATAGAGGGGAGCAAAACTTTGATAGCTTCAACTCTCCATTTAGTAATACTAGTATTAAGTTAAAGAACTACGAACAACCCACACGAAGTATGCCTAGTCTTAATAGCTGGCGAACAACTAGATTTAGTTCATAAGCATTATAGTTTAAGTTGTTTTCTTCTTTGCTCTTAAGTTTTATACACAAATAAAATGTGTACATACTCTTTGGCTGTTTATCATTGTGATTTAATTATTATTGCAAAACGCGTGGCATGAGTTTGAGGTTAGGTTAGGTTAGGTTGCTTTGAGGTTAGGTTGCTGCAAATTTTTGAGGTTAGTTTGCGCGAAACCAACTTCTGTTGCATACGCTTGGGCGCTGAGCCAATGACAAACATTCAATAATGTTGCATAGTTTGCGTTGTTTATTTACTTAACTTTATACATTTTGGTTGTTTTTCTTATAGGTACTGCAGCATGACCTACATTGTGGATCAACTGTTTCCGCCCGTGAAGCATGATGAAGTGGACATCGAGTTTTCCAACTTTAACTACTGGCGTGATCCCATACCGGATCTACCCGAGCTGGACACGGAGCTGGTGGCGCCAAATAAATCGGATGTAGCCACACTGAAACCCATTCCAGAGAAATGAATTAATGAGATGATTAATTCATAACCAAAACATACATTATCTAAACATATAATTAAACAATATTCCCATTAACTAATATAGTCAAAAGCTTTCTATCGAGTTATATATTTCATATAAAAAAATGGAAATATTCAGTTCGCACACAAAATTTAATTTTTTGAAAAAAAAAAGAAAATTAAAAAAAGCTTAGTTCATTTTATTAAGTTTCTAAATACATTATGCCTATGTATACTTTATAATTAAATTAAATATTATATAGTAATATTAAGTTTATATTTTTTTGTCAACAACCAGAGAAAGTGATTTAGTCTATTTTTTGCATTAAACAAAATACTATTTAATTAATTTGATTTGATTTAAAATTCGAACTGAAATTATTTATTTTAGATTTGTTTCTATTTTTATTTTAATAGATATAAAAAGCAATTGTAAACTGAAATTCCTGAGCTACTATATTGAAATCTTGTGATTTATAATTTAAAAAATGATTCTTTTGTATTTCGCTTATATTTATAATTTAATATTTAATTTGTTTGTGATGATCAGTTAATGATAAAATAACTATGCTTATAATTAAGATTTTGCGCTGCGGGTCCTAAATCATTGCTTAAAAAAACTTATCATAATTAACTTTGCTTAGCCTGAAAAGAAAAAAAAAATATATGTATATATACATATAAAAAAAAAATATTTCAAATGTTTAAATAAAAAAATGAAGGCTTTAAAAAAATGTTTATCTAATATTTAAATTGGTGTCAAAAACTTGAAGTTAGAAGTAAGTTTGCAGGAAGCACCATATCCATGAACTCAACGTAGGACTTAATCTATTTAAACTATAGTTGTCATTGGTTCACAATACGTATCACTTACATGAACTAAAATCTGGCTCACTTTTAGCTTCGCTGCGATTCACTTCAAGAAAGGAGAACTTGTTAAGACTGGTATTGACATAGGTTCACAAAATGGACCACCTGAATGAACTCTGGATGTGGTTCACTTTCAGTTCAATATTGATGCAAACAGAACTTGCTCGAACTGGAGCTGCCTTTGGTTCACATAGCGAAGCGCCCTTGCGAACCATAGATTGTCCAGGCCAAAATATGGTTCACTTTTAGTTGATTTGCGAATCGATTAAAAATTCTACAGATCGAGGTAAAATAAAGCCAGTTTGAATAAGAACTGCCATTTGAACCATGTTTATAAACTCAACTTAGTTTTTGCTTAAGCCATGATGTAGTTCAAATTGCAGTTCATAGTAAAAAGGAAAACCTGCTCGAACCGGTTCGCTGTAAATTCTGAATAAGAGATGAGCTATATAAATCGTAAACAGAAAAATCAGGCGACACTCAAACTGGGCAAACAAACAAAATAAAACATAAACTCAAGTTGCAGTGGAAATTTTTCAAATGTTCATAGACACAATTGTTGTCGTTATTGTTGGTGTTGCTGTTGTAGTTGCTGCTGTGGCCATTGTGTCGTCTAGCATGCATACATAAACATGAGAACATTCGAGTAGAAAATCTGCGATTATGAACAAACCACAGCCCCAGCCGCACCGAACAATCAAATCAGCGTCGAGGGAGCCGTACGCCAATGGAGGGGTTTGTTGGTGGGGTAGGGGTTGATTTTTTTTTTTTTTTTTTGGGTTGGGGGATGGGCATGGGATCTCTCAGCAGAGACATGAGGGCAAGCATTTGTCAACGTAATTTTTGCCAATTCAATTAATGCTCATTTAAAGCACAGCAGCAACAGCCCAGGCAGGCAACTGCAGCAGCAACATGATGATGATCATCGTCATCATCATCATTATTCGCATCATCATCATGAACAGCTTCATCAGCGCACAAAAGCAGCACAGCTGCCTAATAGACAGCCATTATCCGAGGCTATCAAAAAAGATTTAGCATGATTTCAATAAAGAAATAACTGGAAATAATAAGGGTTTACGTGAAGAGAGATACATATATCCATATATATGCATATTTTTCAGCTGATCTAGAAAATATGTATATATATATATATATATTTATGTATAGAGGTTAATGGCCACAAAGCAGCTGCTTGTCTTGTTTTTATGCCCAAAAGAAATCCAAAGTAAACATTATATAAAAAAATATTTTTTATCAAAAGATTTTTATAAGGAATTTTAATTGATCAATTATTTATAAAAACTAATCTTGCATTTAAATCAATTAAATTTCTAAATTATTAATATTTGTGTATATACAATTTTTTCATACTTAAAAATATGTTAAAAACAAAAAAAAATATATAGTAGTAATTAAAAAATAATTAATTAAAAAAAATAAAAGCTAAATAATTAAATTATAAAAGTAATCAAGTGCTAAACAAATTGTCAAAAAGATAAAAAATAAATTTAATATTATATATTTTTGACAATCTGTAATAAATTTAACTTGATAAATTTTTGACAATTTTAAAACATTTATGTGTAAAATTAAATTTTTATATTTTTTTCCAAAATATATTTAACATTTGTTTTGTTTCTAATAAATTTTATTTCTTAAATTAAACTTAAGCAAAAAAAAATTATATTATATAAATATGAGTTGTCTAAAAAATTTAAAATTTAGTTTTGTTTATTTTATTTTTGACAATTTAGTTAAATTTAATTTTCTTTTACAATTTACTTAGCACATGATTTATTTTACACAAAGTGACATTTACATATATAAATATATAATTATTTTATATATGTATAGAATCTATACATATATAATTATAAATATATCTATGAAAATGTAGCTAATATGCTTTTAATATATTTTTAATTATGTCAATTTATATCTTTTTTAAATACCTTAGAAATGTCTCATATTTGTCATTAGCCTGCTCTTCTATATACCCAAACATTTTTAGTTGATCCAACGGCTGTTTTATTTTAAATTTTTAACAATTATTAAATTTTATCTTTGATTGATTAATACATCTAAATGATTTTTTTTAGTTTCGTGCGAGAAAAAATACAATTAATAAGTTTTTAATTGAATAAAAAATAGGTCATACTATGAAGTATTTAGAATATATGCGAAACAGAGCTGTGCATGAGTAAAGCTACAAATATATACATATATATGTAGATATACATATATAGATATATATGCATATATGTGATACATGCCACCGACTATGTTCCGTACTTTTCCGCTATAATTTGGCTTACAGCAGGTCAGAAATGAGAAAAAAGAGAAGCAGTGCTCAAATGATATTAAGTTTGAGATTATTATGCAGCTCAGAATGCTGTTTAGCGAGATAAGAGCAGTTTAGGCCGATTATGATGATGATTATGATAATGATTATAGAGAAATGCCTGAGGTCAAAGCGCATAGGTGAATTTCTAGCAAGTGCAACAAGAGCAAAAATGCACTTTAAAAAACATTATATATATGTTTATATCATAATAATATATGTGTGTATATTATAATATATATGTATATATAATTTATATATATGCAAAAAAATCAGTCATATTAACATCTGCCTTAGTTAAGTGCTAGTGACTTTTAAAGTCGACTTAAATTCCAAATCCAATTGAAATTTTTGACGTAGCCGTACAAATCGTTGACTCAATTGAAGCTGCTCCCCCGCCTCCGTCGTTCGCCTCGCCACGCCGGCGTTCGGTGGCTCGAGTCGTGCGCCCCCAATGATTTGTATAAAAGCCCAAGCGACAGGGCAGTCAATCATTAGTTTTCACTCTGCTGCCCAACACAGCTAAAGCACAATCCAAAAGCCGCAAACGCTATCAAAAACCAACAAAAAAAAAAATCCTGCAAATATGAAGAACACCGTTGCCATTCTACTGTGCGCCTTGATTGGCCTGGTAAGTGTGCCACGCCCACGCATTTGAGTTTTTCCTTTAGCTAAATCGACACACTCTGCACACAGGCCTCCGCTGCCGAGTACAAGCTGCGCACCGCCGAGGATCTGCAGAAGGTGCGCAAGGAGTGCGCCGAGGCCAACAAGGTGACCGATGTCCTCGTTGCCAAATACAAGATCTTCGAGTATCCCGACGATGAGGTCACGCGCAACTACATCAAGTGCATCTTCAACAAATTCGATCTGTTCGACGACACCAAGGGCTTCAAGGTCGACAATCTGGTTGCCCAGCTGGGCCAGGGACGCGAGGACAAGACTCTGCTGAAGGCCGATGTGGAGAAGTGCGCCGATAAGAACGAGCAGAAGTCGCCGGCCAGCGCCTGGGCCTATCGCGGCTTCAAGTGCTTCCTCAGCAAGAACATGCCTCTGGTGCAGGCTGCCATCCAGAAGAAGAACTAAGCGTTCCCAATCAATGCCCGCTTAGCCAAGAGGCGCATCCCGTCAAGCAATTCGAATGCTGAGCGCGCGCTCAACACAAACTTTTTGTGCTATTTGCTGCATTTTCTTTAAAATTGAAATAAAAATCGTATAATAGCGAGCTTCAAAGCCAAAGATTTATTTTATTCTGAAACACACACATGGGCTATATATACAAATATATATATATATATATATATATATATATATATATATATATATATATATATATATATATATATTATTTAATGACTATATGATGCAAACCATAATAATTCCGGAAAAACGAAAAGTTCGTCCCAATTTGTGGCCAGCCAGAGTTCATATTCTTCTTCGTCATCTTCCTCTTCCTCCCAAAACCTTGTCCCACCCAAAGGAAAGGCATAGAAAAGTTGTTTAATTCGTTTATATTTCTTCATCTTTTTCGGTTTTTATCAAATTTTTCTTGTATACTATTATGTATATTTATATAGATTTATTTTTTCGGAAACATAAGCAAGATTTATAAATTATCTTGTTTTTTTTTGCTTTTTATTTTTTATTTTTTTGTGGTGTTTTTCATCTTTTCCTTGTCTGAAATTTTTTCATCTTTTTTTCTTGATATTTTTTTAATCCTCTTATTTTTTTTGTTTTTTGTTTTCGCCTTCTTTAGTATTTCTTTTCTTTTTATTTTTTATTCTGCTTTTCTCTGTCTTCTTTTTTACATTGTTTATTTTTTTGTTCTCTCCTCTTTTTTTAAGTTTTGTAGTTTATATATATATAAATATAAATATATATATTTATATATATATGTAAAGTTTTTATGAAAAATTAAAAAGTGTGATAAGGGTGTTTGTGGTGTTTGGGTGCTTCAAAAAACATTATAGCCAAGTTACGTTTTTTTTTTTATATGTATATATATATTTTCTTTTTTCCTTGTTGATTTTCATTTTTATTGGGTTTCATCTTATTTTTTTGCGCCTCTGCTGTTTTTTTTTTATTATTATTATTTCTATGCATAATATTTTTTTGTTGGCGTTCTCATGTATTCTTTTTCTTTTTTTTTTATTAGCAAAGAAGTTTTTGGCAATAAAATGTTTTTTGAAATTATATATTAAAAAAATCTGAAATCAAATATTGATTGGATTAAAGAAATGTGTTAAAAATAAAACTAAATAGTTGTTATTTAAGTGATCCCATAATTTTTTTTTTTTTTTTTGAATGTAGAGAAGACAGACGTATCAGGCACAATGCCAAGATGACAAAGAACGGATAATTGTTATTAACAAAACACGCAGTTGTGAATGAATTTAGGATGTACAAGTATTAGTATACTTTCTTATAAGACGCTATATATATACATAGCCGGCTAATTTGGCCCAGTTAATGAGCTCCATAGAAAGATTGTTTTGGCTAACTAGTCGAAGGCAGGCTATCGCCTTATGGCAGTTGGAAGCGGACTGTTTCGTATATACAAATGAGGGCATATATATGCTATGGTAAATAACAAAAGTGCTCAATTCCGTAGTTGATTTGAACACTTGTCTCATTTTACAAGGCATACCCAGTCAGACTATAGTTGTTTTTTTTTTTTTTTTTTTTTTTTTTTGATTATCATCAGTCAACTTACCTTACTAAATATAAGTTAAGAAAACAAAAATCAATACGGCGCATAATAATTGGCGCGCCCGCGGTAACCTCTTCTGAAACGAAAAACAGACCGGAATTAGCCAAAACATCTTAATATCGAACTATGTATATATTTAACTCTTACATTGCGCGTCGAGCGCCACGAAAGGTCGAATGACAGCAGGCGCGGGAGACGCGAGCTCCTCGGCCACGGAAGCTGCCGCGCGCAAAACGATTTGTGGTTGAGAGTCCAGGTCGATTGGTACGCTTCGACATGACCTGCAAAATGCAAGGAGCGAGGTGAAGGAGCATTTAACATCAACTCTTTTATATGCATATTTCTAGCCACCCACCTTAATTTGACGTCCTCGGAAGAGTGTTTCGTTCATGGCCAGCGCCGTCTCGACATACTCTTTCGAGCCAAATTCAATGTAGGCAAATCCTTTGGGATGTCCATCAGCCTTATTGCATAGTATGGTAACACGATTTATGGTGCCGCAACCATGAAAATGTGCTTCCAGCTCCTCGGCGGATGCACCATAGTCAACATTGCCCACATACACGGACCGTGTGTCAATCTCCTGTTTCTCTTCAAGTGAAAGCGGCACAGTGGCCAAACCGGTTGTTGAACCGCCAGCCATTTGTTTGTCTACCTCTGATTGCATTTGCTTAATTTTTTCAGCCTCCTCCTCCATTTCTTTGACGCGGGCCTTAATAGCCTCCAGTTCTGGATCGATTTGCATGCTGCCTTCCTCCTTTAATTTTTCAATTGGAAATTGGCTATATTTTAGCTACTTTTTTATTTATTAATTTATAATAATGCCAAAAACGCGTTTTGTTTTAGCCGACTCAAAATGTGTTTGGGGAGAAGACGCTTCGAAAATGGCTGCCGCTTTGTTACGCGAGCTTTTCGAGCAGACAGAAGCTTTTTCTGCGAATTTCTGTGTGCTTTTGCATTCAAGGCGAATAAAAAAAAAAAACAAAAAAACTGGTTTATTGGCGCCTCACGCTTACCTCGGTTTCAGTCACAATTCCAGTCTCCTGTTCGCCGTTTGTCTCTTCCAGCGACTCCAAAAGCTGATCCTCGTTTAAAGTAATATCTTCATCAGCCATTATAATTATTTTGTATTGATTTGTGGGTTTTTTAGGGGAGTTTTGAACTTTGGTGTTTTGTTTATATTTACTAAGCTTACGTTTGTCGCGTAAAAGCTTACGGCGGCACTATGGTAGTTATCGATATTTGTAATTCACTGCAAAGAGAACGTGTAAGTAAAAAGAGCAAGCGAAAATTCGATTAATTAGACATGCTCAAAGAGAGGCGCACACTTTTTAGAAATGTACGTGTCATAAGTTCTCAATTTGGCGCTTTTAATTAAATAACAATAGAATGAGCGTGGCACATTAATACGTTTTGTATATGGATATACATTAACATTAACACGCATAAAATTACTATTTAAGCAGAACTTACGTCAAAATACAAGGCAATGCGCTGCTGCTGACGTTTCTGCGTTCGCCCAAAATGGCCGCTGCCCAATGATAATCCGCACGCTACCAACGAGGGAAACAACTGTATCTTAATATAAATTTCAATTATTTGCCACTTGAGCTATGTTAATCTTGATCTAATTCACACTTTCGGACACTAACAGCAGCAATTAAATTTACTAATATTTCTGTATTTACAACAGTCCGACAAATTTTTCACAGAAACAATTTTGTCAACGTAAAAAAACGCAGCGAAAATATATTCGCCTTAATGTTAGAGAAGGTACATCAAAACTATCGCTTAGAGCATGACAGCTATCGATAACAAACATACTGCGTTCACTAAACATACCCGTATCCAGTTTCTACTAACATGAACGATTCTGACTCTGAATACGAAGAAACCGAATATTTGGTGTATGCTGACTTTAAAAATCATCTGGCGCCGCATCAACTAAAGCATGAGGATGCTGCAATTCGCATAATTGCCATTGAAAGCGACACGCCTATGGCCGAGATCAATGGCAATATATTCAAAGGTGCAGCGTGCAGCATGCGTGTGAAAGCTAACAAAGAATTTTTAAATAACAATGCCATATTTGCAGGTTCCTATGACATGACTATGGGTACTAATGTCTTTTTTGAAAAAGACACCAACAGCGCATTCGGAGATCCACTTTATGAACCAGTTTGTCGACAGAAATATAAGTACCTAAATAAATCCGATAAGGTCATCAGATTTGATCGGGTTTACATTGAGAATGTACCACAAGATATTAAGTCGGAAGAAGAGCAGCAACAAGCGGAACCAAAGCCACATACGCTTAAGCTAAACATCACCTATAAAGAAGCAATTGACAAATTTGTCGAGGAACAATAACAAATGTATGTTTCTATTATAAATAGACGCGTGTGCTAGCTTCATATATCTTTTTTAAAGTAGTTTCATTTAGAGATGAGCGCGTGTACGAGAGTTTTTACTCTAAATTAGAGATGGACTCGCTTTAAAAAATATATTTTGTAAAATGATTTACATCGAATATGCTATATATTTATTCATTTAATTCTATAATAATACAGTTATTAATTAGTATTATAATTGCTAATTAAAACATTTATATTTTCAAAACGAGTTGAATGCAAATCGTGCGTGACACGCCTCCATCTCAATTAAAAAAAAAACCCCAAATATAATTTGATTATCTTTTGCAGTAAAATATGGAGAACGTACTCGAGCCACCTCAACCATCTATAGTCCTGCGCCAATTCCTAGAGGATTATTCGAAGAAGTTAAGAAAGCCAGATGAGAAAAATGCAGAAACTGTTCCCTTTTACTTTGCAGACGTCTCACCTGTCTCAGCAGAAGTGGCAGCCAGCTGCTCCTTGCAGCTGCTGGCTGCACGGGACGACAATCTAATTAACACGTTTGAACTGGGCGCCGAAATACAACGTCCCAATGTAACAAAACCACAAATGGATAAACATGTGCCAAACACCTTTACGGCCATAAATGAGCATAAGGCCAAGTCTCGGAAAAATCCATTTAGCCGTACCCAATATAGCTATCGTTTGATTGCTGATCCGTCGCCAAATGGCGATTCGCCCATGATGTGGACACTTGACGAATTTGAGCTGGAGCTAACTGTTCGCTTTTATAGACCACCGCGTGCAGCGCATCGTGGCTTTAAGCTGGAACGTCCCGTCTTTGCCGAAGAGTTCGTCTGCCTGGGCAGCAATTTTTTAACCGAGCTACGCGATAAAATCTCCTGCATCTGTAATGGCAAACGATTTGTCGATATAAGCGAACATCCTAAAGCACCACTGCCTGTGCTAGAAACAGATCCCGGCTACTTCTTCATCAATGGCGTCTTCTACAATGATACACGCAATCCCAACAACTGTGACTACTCTGAAACTGTGCTCAAGTGGGCAAGCACAGCACATGGCTTGGAGAATATTGAGTTTCAGGTGGCTGCAATGGAGGCGACACGCTTCATCGATCTGACTATTAGCCCAGGTGCCCCAGTACAGTATCTACATCATGGCAATTGCGAGCATTTGTTTGTGTTCTCTCAGGTGGAGGTGTTACGGCCGCGCAGCAAATATATTTATCGCAGTCTTTATCCCTGTTTGCGCTCCTTCAATACCTTCAATAGACGCGCCTGCTATATGTGCGGCCTGCGTGGCTATCATTTCATTGTGGAGCAGTCGCGAAGGCAACTGCACGATCCCTCATATCTCTGTCGTAGCTGTTACTTCAGCTTCAACTATGTGGCTGGCAAAAAGGTGGGCGACTTTAAAGCTTATCGTATATACGCTCTGGCGGATCTGACCGACGAAGAGGCCGAGTGCCAGCCACCCGAAATTCTGGACATAAGCAGCAGCAGCAGCAGTAGTGATGAAGATAGCGGGGACTTGGATGAAATCAGTTAATTACAGTCTGCAGTTGTATATTTATATATATAGTTAATTTTAATATTAATTTTATTTTGATAAAATATATGCAAACATAAATTATAGATACTGTTTTTTTTTGTGTTAAATAAATGTCAATACACGTTGTAACAATAGTTAAACATATGCCGCACAGTTCAAGTGATCTATATATATATATATATCATATATATATATAGCATACATATATATATATGTATATCTAGTATAATAGCAAAAGTTAGTTTTGACATTAGGAATCAAATGCATATATAGTATAACACAAATATTTTGAGCTTATGTATAACATTATTTTATACAAATACTTTTCTTTAAAGAGCACACACATACATATATTTTATATATATATATATATATATATATATATATATATATATATATATATATATATATATATATATATATATATATATATATATATATATATATATATATATATATATATATATATATATATATATATATATATATAGTATAAATTAGTATCAATATCAATTAGGCGTACAGACTTTGACCAAGACCAATGGAAAACGAGTTAATAGACTAATTTTGGCCAATAACATATGTGTATTCTGTGTGTGTATATAAGAATACAAATATACTTAATACAGTTATAGATTAAAAACATGCATATACACATATATATGCACAATATATATTGTGGTATATGTATATATATACCTCTGTGTATATATAGTGTCAATTTTTCGTTTGTGCGTGTTTTAATTGCTTGTTTACAAATGCAAATGAAACACTAGTCACTTTTTGTTTTTGTTTTAACTATGGCGTGTATGTGAGTGTGTTTGTTTCTTTGTTTTGTTTTTCGATCTCAAGTTTCAAGATCACGACGATCAAGCAATTCCAATTCCGACTATATATCTATAAGTTGTGGCAGTGCCGTTTAATTGTGTCGCTGCCTCTTAACCTTCTTTGGTTTCTTACACTGGATTTAAAGCTAATACCAGGGCTACAGTTCGCCTAGCTTTGAAATACCAATTCACGCTCAACGGACAGATATTCGAGCATTTGTGCCGGCACTGGCAGCTGGGCTAGCTCACCGACTGGCATCTGACGCTGCAGTACGCGTCGACACAGATCCTGCAGCTTGGGCATGTTCAAGTAGCGACTCAATGGATACTTGAGTATCACTGGAAATGGCGGCTGCATCTCGTTCGGCACCTTCACAAAACATACGAAATTATCATTGGTGCAACGATGCAAAATGTCCTCAATCATCTCGACAATCGATTCATATTTCAATTCCTCAAAATGCCAAAACTGATCACGATACTCCAGACGATAATGCAACGTCACATTCAATATACGAAAGCTGAGCGTAAAATGAGAGCCGGTCGACTCCGAATCACGCACCAGAAACGAACCGGTGGGCTTATCGCTCAGCTGACGCTGCGAGTCCCGTCGCGAAATCTCGCCCCAGTACCAAACTTGACTGCAAACATAAAAATGAAAAGAAAGTAAGAATTGCAGGTAAATTCGTCATCGCCTGAGATGAGTGATCATGATTCATAACAACAGGTTTTTCACATACTTGAGCATTTCGGAGCATGCCTTGTACATGACCTTATTTGGCACATCCTGGTGCTCCAGCCACTTTTTTCTTATGAAACGCATATAGTCATGGGTGAAGGGTAGTGTGGGCTCCACACGTATAGGTGGCGCCAGAAATTCGTACATTGCATCCGTAGTGCCGCCATCACAATCACAATCATCGCCCATGGAGTGCCAGTTGCGCAGTGCACTCAGCCCCAATCCCATTTTCTTCCGTATGCGCGAGAACATGTTCTTCTTATCCTTACGCTTGCGCAAAGCTCCACCCAGACTGCTGCTATTGCTATCAGATGCAGCAGCACTCGAACAGCTGGCCTCCATGGCAGCGCCAAGTGGTTCATTGTTGTTGTTTTGCAGCTGTGCTGATTGCGAGCCGCTGGCGGTGGCGGCGGCAGCACCAACTGTTGAACTTGAGCTGGCTAACGCTGAATCTGACTTTTTGCGTCTGGTCAGCGAGTAGAACCAATTGCGCTTCTCCTTTGTTCCAGACGTTGTAGCAGCGGCTACAGAGCATAAACCAAAAACAACCAAAGTTCATATGACATTTGTAAAGTTTAGTCTAGTCAGAGTAGCAGTGTCTATTGCTTAGCTGGGATTAGACCAGCTATCAATAGATGAACTTTAAATTAATATAAATTACATACCCTGTTCCTCGCTGCTGGCATCTAGTATTTCCTGGCTGGCTGCATTTCTGGATCGATGCTGGGCTGTAGGAGCGCTAGCTGTGTTCGCTGATCCACTCCCACTCGCATTGCCCTCAGCAGCACTTTGGCCTTGGTTTTGGCTTCGAGCATTTGAGTTATTCTCACCGTTACTCATATTAATCAGTTTCCCGAACGAGTTCTATTTGGTTGTTATATCCGTTGCATTATCACATAATTAGCCATACTAGGAATTCTGATGACTAAACTTAAATTTTAAGTGATAAGGTAACTATTTGTTTTCGTTTTCGTTGGAATAGTATACAAGAAGTGGTAGGGCTCTCTGTGAGGGATGTTCAGTTTATCGATACTTTGCGTGAGTACAAATGCAACAATTGTGGTAATTTGACGGTGCAATACTCTGTAACAAGCCATTGTGTGCACGCATTTGCATATTAAACATATATTTATTTATAGTAATGTGTGCAAATTTAATTTCTTCTATTTGCTCCCTTATCAATCGTTAGGCTTTAATAACATGAGAGAATTTAATAATTTTATTCTGCTTCTTGCATGCATTTGTGTGTTAATATACCCCGTTTGCATTTATTGGAGATTAACAATCATCAGCAAATTTTTACTCGATATGTTTCAGCTTATCGATTAGCCGCCGATAGAACAGTGTATACATATGCAATATATGTAATATGTTTTGAACAAGAAACCAATTTCAGCAGAATGCACAATTTTCCCATAAAATTGGATTTATCCAACTTCTTCTGTGATGAGCGCCGCTGCTCGTTGGTCTTAGTCGATGTAACATGGATAAATGTAAAGGATTTGTCAGATCACATACAAAAGTTGTTCAATTTGGTAAGTTCATAGTTAATCAATTGAAATTTATAGTTATTAAATACATGTACATATGTAGAAGGACATAAGTTTGCTGACCAGCGATGGATGTTATGTGCCCCCCAAGGAGTCCATCAAAGTAATCAAATCAACGCAATCGCTTAAAGCTTTTCAACTGGATCCAACCAGCAGCTCAAAGGAGGATCTTTCGCGTTTGTCAGAAACAAGCAAAAAACGCAAAAATCGTTCGGCCGAAACGGAAAAAGAGTTTATAAGCTCCACGCCCAACCTACCCAAGCGATCTAAATGCAAAAACATAACCACAAATGATGAAGCCACTTATGTGGAGCCCGCTTCAATCAAAGACGCTACAAATGGACTGGGTATCAAGGATCAATCAATACTTTTAACTGAATCATTGATGCAAGATGATCCAAAGGCCTCAGATGATGCTAGCTGTGTGGAAAATAATAAATCAGCTACTCGGACAACTGAGTCTAGCACACTAAATCAATCCAATCGGACTACTAGGAATCTCAGCAGCTTTAACAAGCAAAGCGTTACAGATATCCATCTTCTATATAAGGATGAGGAGGAGGAAAATGTGCCAGCAAATGGCACAGCTGCGGAGAAGAGTATTCAATCCGAGCTGGTAGTACCTGAAGTTGAATTTCGCTGTCATCTCATGGAGCTAGATAAGAATTCGGTGCGCATCTTTAAACTGCCACGCAAACAGGAAACCATCAAAATTATCGAGGAAATTGTGATTCCAGCCAGGACGCCTGCACCCAAGCAGAAAGAAGAAGGACCGCAGCTGGAACAGTCAATGGAGGCATCTAAAGCAGAGACCACACCGATTAAAGCTGACTTAGAGCACAAGGAAATGACACCAAAATCTTCACCTCAGCTGCCTTTAGAGTCCTCACAGAAAGAGCAAGAATCTGCGGATAAATCGAAGAGAGAGGAGCCAATGCAGAGTTTATTGGACTCCGACTCGGAGGACGACATTATGGTGCTGGATGATACAAATGTGGATGACTCTGACTCCGATGTGCAAGCCGTGCCATTGAAGGATGAGTCATTGGATATCATTCAGGATATGTTACGAAATGCAGTACCTTTAGAAAGTTTACCCAATGTGGGTGACACGATAATCTTTAAATTGGCCAAGACAAAGGGTGCACAGCCGCCGACAACGATTACGGATTATGTAGCGGGCACCTGTTCCTACATAAATCGTCGCACCAAATCCATCACAATTGCTGTAATTGGTAAATACAATTTAGAGATAAGAAAAACTATCTGAAATTCAAATTTCATTTAATCTTTTTTTATAGCATATTCCGATGTGTTTGCTGATGTTCTGCAACAGTACTCCAGCCGTTTGGATGAAACTTCGGATTCGACGCCCATTTTAAACGTCAATTTTAGAGAATTGATTGAGGTCAAAGTAATAGTGACCTCTGTGGATTAGGCAGGCATTTGCCACTCCTTACATTTGAATGTGTTTATATTTTTGTTTTTGTAAACGATCATCAAATAACATAAATGTGTGTGTGAAATGTGAGATAAAAGTGCTCTCCTCTAGCGAATGTTTTGTTGTTTCAGACTGAACGCTTTTTAATTTCCTCAAATAGCTCATCAGCTGCCTCAGCGGTCTTAACGCGCAGCAACATGGACATGGGCTTGGACTCCTCGGGTGTTGGCAAGCACACCATCATGACATTGTTTTTTCCCATTCGCTGGATGGGCAGACCCTTGGTCAATATCAGATTGACCAGTATGTTGCCCAGATTGGTGTCGGCACGCACCAACATTTGTGTCTTCTCCGAATCCTTGACGGGCTTCAAGTATAGAGTGCCCACTCCACGTTCAACAAAATCGTTATCTTTTTTCACAAACACTTTGCAGCGTTGCGAGTAAACAGCATCATCTTCAACTACCTGTAAATGGAATTACGATTAGATTAACTATTCAGGTAGTTGTGTAGTGCTTGTGCATTCATTATTACCTTGTTGAATTCTACGATTGGTGGCTTGTCTTCATCGTCGTTGTTGTTGGCAGTAGAATCATCTGGATTTGGGTTAGCATTGGCAAAGTTAAAAGACGGTACGCTGCTGGCAAAGAAACCGCTGGGTGCTGGCATATTTGCATCGCTGGCTGGTTTGCTGAAGCCCGTGAAAATGGATGTGGTTGACTTGTCATCCTTAACGCCAAAAGTAAACCCGTTCGATTTTGGTGGAGTGTTAGCTGCTGTATTAGAAGCTACAGCGGGTGGGTCTGCGCCACCAAAGAAGAAACCCTTCTTGGGCGCCTCATCTTTAACAACGGCTACTGGCTTCAAACCGAAGCTGAAAATGTTCGCTGACGATGCTGTGCTGGACGTTGCCTCCGACTTGGTTGGTGTGGTGCTTGGCTTGGGTACAGTGCCGAACGAAAAGAGTGGTGTTGTGATAGGGGTTGTGGCGCCACCACTTGTTACAGTACAACTCGGTGTTTTGCCAAATAGCAGCGGCGATGCAGTCAAATCGGTGGAAGTTGTTGTGGTCGACTTGCCACAGAAGAAGCCACCTACTGGAGCAGCAGCTGCCGCTGTCGTTGCAGTTTCAGCTGGGGCTGAAATTGTTGCAGTTGTTGTTGTTGGTGGTGTTAGTGTTGCTATTGTGGCTGCTGTAGTCTCTGTTATCTTTTCTGAGTTATCTTTAGTTTCATCCTCCTGTAGCAGCTCCTTCGCATACTTATTGTAACTCTCGAATACTGGACTCAATAAACAATATGGATTTTCGTCCATATGCTCTCGCAAAAAGTTCATTAAAGCCATATTCAAGTCAGCGACATTATCACGATATTCCTTTGAGGAGCTCACGTTACTGATCGCCGCTGTTTTCTCGGGCACAGCGGGCACAGCTGGCTTGAACATCGAGACGGGAGCCTTTGGTGGATCGTTACTTAATAGATTTCCAAAAATCGTGGTAACTGTACTTGAGCGAGCAGCCGATGTTGTGCTGCTGCTGCTGCTGCTGCTGCTGCTGCTTTTGGCTGTTAGATCGACTTTGAAATTTGCCTCTGCCGTTAATGGTTTAGCTGGTGGAGTTTGTGTTGCATCATTCTTAGCAAGGCTTTCTTCGCTAGGCTTTGAAGAACTACCAGCAGCTGTTGTCGCTGCAGGTGTAGATACAGCTGGAGATGGAGCTGGAGCTGCAGCCTGCAGATTAGATAAAAAAGCAAACGGAGTACTGGTGGCTGCAGCTGCTGCCGGCTTGCCAAAACCTAAAATCACAAAATATATATATTATGATATATATATTATGAATGAAAGAAGCACATTTAATGCAACCAGAGCATACCTGAAAAGCCGCTGAATACAGTTTTGCTTGGACTTTCGCCGGCATCGTCGCCATCTGATGTGCCGGTTAGGGGCTTGTGCCTAGTCGCCTTCTTGATAACGCGTGCTTTGAGTTCTTCGGGCGGCGCTGTTCGGAATGTGCCGCGTTCTTCTGGTTCTTCCTCTTGATCCCAGTTTTCATGGTTCAGATTGGATGTCGCTTGCCGTTTACCAGCCATTTATTATTAATGCAATTACAGAAACAGAAAAAAAAATAATACAAATTTTGTATGTTTCAGGAGCAAAGAGGAAATATATATTGTAGTGCTTGTTAGCTCAGTAACGAGTGAATAGTATTTGGTTCACGAAACTAAACAGGTCAACTTGCTTGTTGCAGTTCTATTGGTTCATTGAAGAACTAGCGCAGATACTGCCAATGTTAAATATTTTACACAATTTCTATTTTTACTTATATAAATATAGTACGTAATCAGTGCACAAAATTTCTACAATTTCTCTTTATAATTTAGAATGTTTTGTAACTGTTATCATGTCGAAATCAGCTTTGAAATCATGTCAGAGCTAGCTCAGTTCAATTCAATTTAATTTCGTTGACTGGCCAGCCCTGAAACTCATTGCCACTGTGCTGGCTGTACGATTTTTGTACTTTGGCCATTTTTAGTACTTTTAAGATCATAAAGTATAGACAACATTGCTACATTGTACGCGACAACGACGACGCCAGCAGAGCAGCAAAAATTGCAATATTAATAATATTTAATCCTAACTCCGGTGCGGGTTAGTCGTAAATAAATAAATAAAAAATTTATAAAATTTGCATTAATTATGTTCGAATTGTTTAGCAATGTTGATTGAGTGATAGCAATGTGACAAAAGCCGTTGCAGTTTTGGGTGTAAATATGCGCGGCGCATTTCTCTACTACTGTAACATTAATTGCGCTTCGACTGCGACTCGAATTTTTGCTGCAAGATGAGGCGATCAGGTGGCGCGCCTAAAAAGTGTACGACAAACACAGCAAAAAAAGGTTTGTGCGTAAAATAACTGTGCAACGGCAGCGTGTGTAAAAGTGTATGTATATATAATATCTAAAAAGGAATAACGTGAAAATCGCTGCATAAAGGAAGAGAGAGAGTAAAAAGTGAGTGAGTGAGTGAGTGCTCCCTCCCATACAGACTAACGTGCCAACACCAATACAAACGCACTCACACACACGCATTCACACACACACACACACACACGCTAAACACGAAGAGAGGGCAAAACGTAAACGTTGTCGTTGTTATCCTGCTTATTCCTGTTGCCTCGTCGTGTGATCCTTTATTGTTGCCCGCAGCAGCAGCGGCAGCGGCAGCAGCTGTGCCGTCATACAAAACACATTCGTCGTGTTCGGGTCGTGTTTCAGCTTTGCCTTGCAGTCGTCGTTACTCGTTTATTTGTTGCTGTTGTCGTTATTGTTGTTGTTGCCTGGGTGTCCTTGAAGTTCGGCCAGTGCGCGCCCGTTTTGCTGTTTTCAGTGTGTGCAAAATTACAAAAAAAAAATATAAAAAAAATAAATAAATAAAGAAGCTACAAAAAGTGTGCCCAGTAACAACAATAACAAAATGCCACCAGCTTTAATTGGCATCGCTGAGTTTGTGGAGGAGTCGCGCGACGATTATAATTCGCCCACCACCTCCACGTTTGCATCCCGCATGCCGGATTGCCGTCAAACGATTAGCATATTGGAAGAGGTAAGCATTACTCTCTCTCTCTCTCTCTCTCTCTCTCTCTCTCGCTCGCTTAAGTTCAAGGTAGCTAATCAATGATCCAGCGTTATAAACTGCATGCACACACACACACACACACGTACACGGTGCCTATTTATTTTTATGTGCATATACTCTATAGAGTCTCCCCCACCCACAAAAACAATTTTGTTTATTATGTATTTTCACAATGCGACCTAGGGAAAGCAAAAAAAAAGGTATTGCATTAAATTGGCGCTGTGCCAAATGAAACCCACACTCCCACCTCCCTCTCTCTCTTTCTCACCTCTCTAGAATTACAATTTGCATTTGTTCTACGATGACGTCGTAGGCAATTGCAGGTGGTTTCTTCTCTTCGCTTCCATTAAAACTCATAAATAATGAAAGTGCACAATTCTGAAATCAATGCAGCTGGGTCGCCTCCCCTGCTCGCTTCCCCCAAGTTCCCCCAATTTGTCCAATTTTCGTTGTCGTTGCCACTCGAGAACGCAATGTTTTATTTTTAGTCATTGCAGCTGCTGTTACTCCCCATAAAAAAAACACACACACACACACATACATACACATACGCAGACACGCGCTCACATACTCACTGCCAATGTATGATAAGGGCAAGTGCGGGCGGAAAGGCGTCTGATAAAGCAGGCGCCTGTATATGTATGTGTGTCGCATAGTTAGCTTAAAGCTGTTGTTGCATTCCCGCGATCGCAGCTTATCAAGCATGTAAGCACAATATAGGCGTGGCCGGCCACACTTGCTTACGCATGAATTTTGTCTGCTAGTATATCAACTATCGGCTATCAACTATCAACAATCGGCTATCGGCTATCGGCTGTAGGCTAGCTCTTCAGCTAAAGCTGTTCCCTAACATATTTCGCTGTGAAATCTTGCGGCGCTCCAATTCTTTTTTGCTAAAATTAGCTCTCAGACGCACTGTGGTCTAAATATAGGAATATAAGCTGAATGGACATGTATCACAATGCTAAATGAATGTTATACATTGTTATAAGACGTATAAGATATAAGACGTATAAAATATAAGACGTATAATATAAGGTGGACAATCTAATATTGCTAGCGTTTAACACTTGGAATAAACTTTTATTTAATTTGTGCTTAAAAGCTTAAAATTAGTATTTATAAAGCTAATATGTATGTAATGATAATACAAATAGAAAATAAATTATAAATTATAAATATAATTTAAAAAAAAAATCCAATTTCACATGAAAAAAAAATATAATAAAAATCTATATTTTAAAATAGAAAATGAAAGTAAAATAAATATAAAATCAAATAATAAAAAAATAAATAGTTTAAAATAATAAATAAATAAATATGAATAAAAAATTAAAGAAGATTTACTTTTTATTGAAATTAGACAAAAAATTAATTGTTAACTATTAAAACTTTACACAATTAAAACAAATTATATAAATTGTTAATTTTTTTAGCAATAAATTCTTTAGTATTTTTTAGTTTATTACTTCATTATTTTAAAAATGACTTTTTATGTGGCCGAAGTTTAAAAGTTATAATTTAACTTTAAATTCTATTTAAAGAGCTTTAAGCACAAAAAGTAATGTTTATTTATATAAAGTCAAGTGAAATAATATATATATATATATATTTAATTAAATTTATATTTGCTTTACATTTCCATTTGTATTTATAATTCAAATCTACAGATTTCTTACGATCTTTTGCACCACTGTGCAACAAATTAGCTTAAATATTTGATTTTTTATTTATATTTCTTGTGTATGGCCTTTCAGATTTTGCCGTTTGACAGCAAATCAAATGTTTAATATTTAATTTCAGTGATGGGTCTGCCAAAGCGCGACCCAAAAATCTAACAAATCAATAAATGAGCCCGTAAGACACACCTTTCATAACATTTCCTTTTATTTCCTTTCATTTATGTCTTTGTTTTGGCTCTGCCCCAAAATAGAATTGTTATTCAATCAAGTAAGCGACGCTATATATGTGCATATATATACATATATGTGCAGATGATTGGCCTATATATATAAATATATATATATAAATATATATGTATGTATAAATAATTGTAAACTAGTTATTAAATTCTTCAATAAGCGTATTATTTACAGTCCAGCTTATTCACAACTTGTATTTTTTTTTTATAGTCAATATAAATATAATGCGGTTTTCTGTAAAAAAAAGAGTAACTTGATCAGATATTTAACAGTTTTTTTTTGTATTTCCCCTGAACTTCGTCTCTTTTGTTATCAAGCCGCACAACGGAATATCAGAAGTAAGAATAAATGAGTTTATAAGAAAAAAAAAAAAACTCACTTGGTTGCTAGAAGAAAGAGAAACGGAAACCAGTTGTCGAGGCTGACCAACTTAAGAATTTCGTACGTTATTGTTCTAAGCGATTTGCGTTCCAAATATTTGCCATCAACTTTGTTTATATGAACATGACTAATCTTTATTAGCACGCTTTAAACATCTTTTCGCAGCTCGCTTATCGCGCAGCCCACTCACCTTTTGCTTTGGCTGTATTTATACACGCTCGCTGGGGTGGAAAAGGGGTGTATTGGAATTGCAATTTGCCTCTGTCTGTCTGTCTGTCTGTCTGTCTGTCTGATTGTTTGTTGAATGAAGTCTTTTCATTGCAGTAAAGCTGAAGAATATAATTTGTTTGTGCGCACAGTAGGGTATGCCCAATTATAATATATCTGTTCAGTAGAAGTAGTAGCAGTTCAGTAGGCCTAATTACTCTGTGTATCATCTACAACTTTATGTGGTTGTCTCGTTGTACAAATGCAGCTATATACTATATACATATTGGGGCGTGGCATAGCGCTAGAACTATATCACACTTAGAGCTTTGCATCTAAACAGTTAATTTGCTCCTTTAATTAGTTGCATTCGCAAAGCTTCCTCTTAAATCCATTTAGTAGCTCGAGCTAAAAACATGTATTAGGCTGAGTATTATGCAGTCAGTTACTCCCTATTTATTGCTAAAACTCTTACAGCACAAATACCTCAACTCAATTGTATTTTGCTCGTTTCTAAGTTTTGCTAAATCATATATGTATACTATCTGAAGAATTTATCTAATCAGTTTTATTTACTTTTCTGCACCGTAAAAGTTATTAAATTTATAATTTGACTTTAGCTTCCTCAAGACTGAGCTATTTTTTTTTTTAATATTTTTTGGTGAGCTCAAAAGTTTTTTTTTTCGAATTATGTAGAAGAGAACTTTGATTGCAAGCGTCACTAATTCAATGAAATGAATTAAAATTAATTGAAAAAGTCAAGAGGTTAAACAAGTCGAGTCAAGTGTGGAAAAAAGAAAAAAACTGAAATAAAAAATGCATCATATCAATTAAGAGAGAAATTTTTGGATAAATAACTAGATAATATAACAATGCTCATTATTTCCATCTCTTTTCTCTCTCTCTCTCTCTCTCTCTCTCTCTGTCTGTCTCTTTACAGCGTTTGGAGTTTGATCGCGAGGGCCTAACGAAGCTAAAGAAGGCCGTCAAAGCCATACACAACTCTGGCAATAGTAAGTGACTTAAATTTAAATAAATATTTAATTAATTTATATCAATTAATTAATGTTCGTTTAGCTCACGTGGACAATGAAATGTTTATGGTGCGCGCGCTGGAGCGTTTGGGCGGCAAGGTCATTGATCAGGATGAGCCCGATATTGGGGCGGCGTTTCTCAAGTTCTCAGTGGTCACCAAAGAGCTCAGTGCGCTAATGAAAACACTGGTAGGTAGCATAAAAAAAATCTAGATAATAAAAAAAAAAAAACTTTACACACTTAAGAACATTATAACTTATAGATAAGCCAAATATTTGTTTATAGCTTTCCAATTTGGCTTCATTGCAAAGTTTACAATGACATAAAATAGCTGATAAAGCTTATGAAGTGAGCATATTGTGTTAGGGCTGTATACGTAATTGATTGATTAAGCATAAAACAAAATAATAATATTAGTAAATATTTTATTTAAGTCCTTCTCAAAGTTAATGTCAAGTAATTTTTTGCCTAGCTTAGTTAATCTAACAAACGTTTTGATTGTAATATAAACAAGTCTTAGACTCTAGCAAAGTAAACCCACGAAAGTTAGATAAAGTTTTGACTTTATTATGAAAATGAAATCTTAAACTTTAAGTATACTTAAAAGTTACTTTTGCTTTAACCCTGAATCTTATCTTGTTCCACTTTCACTTGACAGATGCAAAACATCAACAACATTGTCATGTTTCCGGTGGACTCGATGCTGAAGAGCGAACTGCGCGGCGTTAAGGGCGATATGAAGCGGCCATTCGATAAGGCGGCCAAAGACTATGAGGCCAAGTTTATCAAAATCGAGAAGGAGAAAAAGGCCCAGGCCAAGGAAGCGGGCATGGTGCGCACGGAAATCGATGCTGCCGTTGTCGCTGATGAAATGGAAAAGGAGCGCAGACTCTATCAGCTGCAGACCTGCGAATATCTGCTGAAATATAAAGAGATCAAAACAAAAACTGGCATTGAGCTGCTGCAGCACTTCATCGAGTATTATCACGCGCTGAATAAGTAAGTTGTGCTGCCCGCTGCCCTCTGCTGGCCAGGCTAAGTCACAAAAACCTGCTGAGCTGCATGCTAATTGGCCCATTTGCTTTTGTTGCGTTTTGCCTTTTTTTTTTGTTGTTTACGGTTCCATTGTGGTACGCCTTTATATAATACGAATTATTGACATTGCAGTTACTTCAAAGATGGCTTGCAAACAATCGAACACTTTGGCACGTACATTGGCGATCTGAGCGACAAGCTGCATGTGATCAAGCAGAAGCAGGACGAGGACAGACGCAGTCTGTTAGATCTACGAACATTGTTGCGCAGCACGCCGGATTTCGAGCGTGTCGATAATGTGCAAGCGTCGGAGAATCGTAGCGGTGGTGCGGGTGCCGGTTACTCGCTCCATCAGCTCCAGGGCGACAAGCATCATGGTGTAACACGGCAGGGTCATCTGCTGAAGAAGAGCGAAGGCAAGGTGCGTCGGGTGTGGCAGAAGCGACGCTGTCGGGTCACCAGTGATGGCTTTCTCGACATATTCCATGCAGACGAATCGAAGCCGCCGACGCGCGTTAATCTGCTCACCTGTCAGATAAAGCCGGTGCCAGATGATAAGCGTGGCTTCGACCTAATCAGCTGTAAGCGACTCTCAAATTACAAATGCCCAAACAATTGTTAATACTTCTTGGTCCCTCCCTTAGACAATCGTCCGTATCATTTTCAAGCGGAGGACGAATCGGATCAGAAGGCCTGGATGGCAGTATTGGTGAATTGCAAGGAGAAGGCACTAACCAAGGCCTTCCAGCATGCCAATCCGCAGATGAGTCCCAGCTTGGTGGAGCTACAAAAGACAGTGATTCGTTATGTGCAGCTGTTGCCGGGCAACGATCGTTGCTGCGATTGTGGATCTCGCAACGATGTCACCTGGATCAGCTTAAACTTTGGCATACTCGTTTGCATACAGTGCTCGGGTGTGCATCGAGATCTGGGCGTACATCATTCGCGCATCCAAAGTCTGACGCTGGACAATCTAACAACGGCCAATCTGTTGATAGCACGCGCCATGGGCAATAGCACATTGAATGACATTATGGAGGCCAAGCTGGGCAGGGGCAAGCTCAACCACGAGAGCAGCATGTAAACTACACAGTTACAGTTCTCTGGATATCTTTAATTAATCTTTTTATTTGCATTGGCAGGGAGGAGCGATACGATTTCATACGCGCCAAATATGTTGCGAAGCGCTATGTAATGCGCACCTGTGCCGATGACAACGATTTGCGCTGCGATTTGGAGCAGGCGATTGTCAATGCGGACATGAGTCAACTGCTGCAGGTGTGGGCCGAGGGCGCCGATCTCACCTGCTGTTTACCCAGCTCCGATGCGGGCGAAACAGCTCTACATTTGGCTGTGTTACGCGAGGGCGGCTCCACGCTTCACATTGTTGATTTTCTAATACAGAATATGCCGCCCAAAGGCCTGAATAAGGCCACCAATCCGGCCGGTGTGCTAGATGTGACGGGCAAGAATACGCCGTTGCATCTCTGTGCACTTCACGATCGTCGCGAATGCATGAAGCTGCTCCTGCGCTCAGGCGCTGACTACGAGCTGCGGAATTCACAGAATAAAACAGCGCTGGATATTGCCAAAGAGATGGGTCACAATAGCTGCAAGGAGCTGGTAAGTAGATGGATCATCAAAATAAGGAATCTTCCATTACAAATGTTTTGTAATTTTGTAGATTGAATGTGCCATAAAGCGAGAGAAGAGCGCCTTTGATCACATCAACACAGATTGGAATCTGCCCAATGAGGATGGCTCTACAGATTTCAGCGATGATGAAACTGTTATAGATGAGCGCGTAAGTATATATAGAAATATATATGTCGTTTTGAGAACTTACCATAAGTCACAAAGTATTTTAACTCTTTGCAGAAATCCCGTTCACGTCCACCCAGCTTTGCTGGTGGCGATTCGCCTGTGTTGCGTTCCCGATCATCGACGTGCGATTCGATACAGTCCAGTTCTAGTCCAATTGCCAATTGTCCGAGCCGGCAATTCACGTTGCCCAGCTATACGCAGTCGGCGGGCACATCGCCCAAACAGCACACGAATGTTGGCCAATATTTGGGAAGTGGCAACAATTTGGGCGTGGTCAGCAGCAGCAGCAATAACAATGGCAACAGCGGCAACGGCGGTGGCTCCAGTCCCAGCTCAACGTGCAGTCAAAACGTGCGTGGCACTCGCAACAGTTTGAATATGCAGAGCGAGCTGGCGCATGTAACGGGCGCCCGGAAATCGACGTCCACAGCTAATATGAACTCGCTGAAGAAGCGAACGGCGCCAGCACCGCCGCCTGGTACTCCGGCCAATATATTCTATGGCACACTGCCGCATCCGCCCAGGCATTCACAGAATATGGATGCCAACGATATTCGTTCTATCAATCACAAGAATCAGTCCATGGATGCGTATGGCACGCTGCCGCACATGAGGAGCGTGGAGAGCTCACCAAGGATAACGGGCGGAGTTAGTGGAAGTGGTGGTGCTGGAGTGGGTGCAGGTGGCGGCAATGGCAGTAATAGCACTTTAATGCCCATGACTACCTTTGGCCATAAGCGTTCACCTAGTGGAGAATCATTGAATCGCAATATTCATCTAGCGGGCGCAAAGCTTGTGCTGCCGCCCACTGGCGAGCTGCCCACGCTCAAACATGTGGATAAATCGGCGCTGATGAGACCCAAAATACCACCGCCCGGTCCGCCAGCAGGTAAACTTAACTATGTCTAATCTTACAAAACAATTATAATAGTTGTTTTTTACCTTAACTCCCACAGAGCGTGAGATACCAAATGGACAGTCGAATGAGAGCATCAGCTCTATGGATGAGGGTCCGATTGCGCCGCCACGCAAGGTAAGTTGTTTGCGTCCTTGTCGTTCAGCTCTCGAAGACGAAGACAAAGCAGAGGCGCGCGCGTGCTTAGTTTTTTTTTTGATCAATGTATATCCATGTGTATATCTCCTGTAATTCCAACAAATTTCAGCGCAAGCAACAGAACTTGTTGAGATTAGAGCATTCCAGCGAGGAAACGGTAAATGCCAGAGTCAAATCAATCAATCAATCAATTCAAAACAAATCAAATCAAACAAATTTTTGCCGTTCTTGTTGTTGTTCTGTTCCTTGTTTATTTATATCTATCAATTATAATATATCTATATATATATATATACATAATTTTTATTGTTTTTACTAAATATGTGCCGTGTGCATCTACTCTAGAGCTCTTCTAACTCCAATCGCGCATACTCTAAAAACTCCAAATCAAACTCAAAATCCAAAAACTTTTGTCTGTTTATCTTCTGTGTTTTTCTTAATATTTGTTGCACTAACTGAAACGTAATATATAATTATATTGTTTATATATTTTATATTAACTGATGTCTTTGTTTCTTTAGCTCATCAATCAATCAGCTAATTTTACGGATTATGAGTCCTGGCACACGGATATGGACTCCTCTGGCGGCGGTCTGGATCATTCCGCCGACTCGAATATTTCTTCTAGCGACAATGACAGGCTGAACAGCTCGCCCGATAATCAGCTGAAGAATGCAACTGGCTCCGTTTCCAAATTGCATTATGTAAGACGTTATAGATTTCTATAAACATATTATTTATATTCATATTCTAAACTTTTTTTTTTATCCTTTAGAACGGACAGCGTCGCTGTCGAGCGCTTTACGATTGCGTTGCAGACAACGATGATGAGCTGGAGTTTAAGGAGGGTGAAATATTGATTGTACTCAATGAGCGCACCGATGACGAGAATTGGATGGAGGGCATTATCGAGGGTCATCCGGCGAGGCGTGGCATGTTTCCCGTTAGTTTTGTACATATGCTGCCCGACTAAGCTGGCAGCACGCTGTTCTGTTCGGCTTTATAACTGTGTGAGAGTATGATTGTGCAGGTGTGTGTGTGTGTGCGTGCGAGTATGTATTTGTATGATTGCGTGCATGTATTATACAAAAAAAAAAAAAATAAGATATTATTTATTACACTTTTTAATCGCAACAACTACAATTATATGTATTATTATTTTTTTTATTATTTTGGTTTACTTTGTTGTGCTATCAACGTGAACCAAATCATTTATAATTCTCTATTATTATTATTATTAATTTTTTTGTAAAGAAAACCTATTTAAAGTATACTAAACTAAACTTATATGTAAACACTTATTGTGTATATTTAAATCGATATTGCTAACATTTTTTAAAGCATATACTATAAGTAGGCGCCGCTTTGAATTGCTTTTACAACTGAATATGTCCTGCAAATGTGTTATAGGCTATAATTTTTAGCTAAACCTACTCATCAACCTATCCTATGATAAATTTAATTAAGTTTACGCGCTAGCCCAAAAAAGAAAACATCACGCTGTCCTCAAAAGTTTATGCTGTAAAAAAAACTACATTTGTGTGTTTAAATGGAATATCGAAATTGATGAAATTATGTATTGATATATGCTTAACAATACGCTGCCATATACATATATACAGATATATATATATATATATATATATAAATATGTACTAACAATAAAATAGCCGACCTGGTCTGGCTTTATAAATTGCATAGAACGCGTACACAAATTATGTAATACTGTTGATGGATTTAAATGAAAGTTTATAAAACAACGTTAATAAAAGAAAAAGAAGGTTTACTCAGATTTAAAGCTTAACTCAATTTCAAACGTAAAACTAAAGCCCAAATGCTAAAATATAAATATTTAAACAATTTAATAAGATTAATACACAAAAAGTTCTAAAAAAAAGAAGATAAGTCAACATTTCAATCCTCTGTACCTAGAAGTTGTTACCAATTAAGCACACATATTATATAAATATATCTAATTCCAAAGCGAGCTGTCGAGGGGAAAGAAAAATTATAGAGTTCTGGACTTGTTTGACTTTGTTGTATACCACACACATCATCATTATATATATGTAAACTGTAGATACAATTTTCTTTTGTAATGTACACGCGACCCTTTACATTTTGTATACACGTTTCAGTATTTATTTTAGCAAAAACCTTAATATTATACTATAAAACGTATTTGATATTATATTTAAGACAAATAAAAGAAAAACTCAACGCTTATTACATATATACATACATACATATAAGGTTGTGTTTTTACCAAAAAACAAAATCTATGTTTGAATGAAACAGTAAATGGCGACCGGGTAAACGGGTATGAATGAACTTGCTCATCATACAGATCAGGCATGGTCATGCGGTCATACGGCCAAACGTATTGCATTGCATTGCATAAGTATCGATATTGAAACTATCGTCGTGTGCGTTATAGGTTTGTGGCGGCATGTAGATATATTATCGATTACTGTCACTAATCTCCAATGCATAAATTGAGCTGTGCAGTGCAAATAAAGAATTAACGCGTAAATTGTAATCACTATCTTTGCCCGTTGCAATTTTAGTGCCCGGTCACAATAAGCCTCTTGGAATTCAATAAAGAAAGTGCCTTTTACCAAAGCCATTAGTATATTGCCGATGGCGACATTGAGAAGTGTGCAAAACTAGCGAAAGGCATTTCTTATCGATATCGTCGGATTTGTTTAGCACTAGCACGGGGTAAATTTATGCCAATACGAGTGCAATTCTTTTTTCTTTTTTTTTTTTGTAGTTTGTCCAGAAAAAATTAATCGTTTTGAACAGTATAATCTTTAGGACGACAGCTAAGAAGAGGCGAGTGTGTGTGGTCAGCAGTAGCCATCAGTAATTGTCATCGCCAACGCCAGCGCCGTGAGCACATCCAGCTCCAGCGTATTGGGCACCGCACACTCATTCCAAGCAATGAGTGCAGCAAAGAAATACAAGCTCATGGATACGACTGAACTGCACGACACCGAGAATATTTCCGCCTGTCTGAAGAAGGGTGACAACGGCAGCAGCAGCGCAATTACGACAGCGATCAGCCTTGGCCGGAGCGCCTTCGCCGCCCAAAATATGAATTCAGCAGCGTCCACAAACGGCGAACGGTTGCCAAATTTTTCGAAATTGGGCTCGCATCATGGCAGCGATATACGTTCGGCATCAACTACCTCAAATCTGCTTAATCGCATGGGCGCCATACACAACACCAAGCCGGGTGATGTCAAAAAGATAGTTATTAAGAACTTTAAGGGTAAGCATTCAGTCAGCGATAAACGATAGACGATAACGAAGTTACATTTACATATTCGTAATAGCTAAACCCACACTGCCCGATAACTATTCAGAGGACACTTATGTGAAACTAGAGGAGGCCGTTATCGCTATTCAATTATCAAAGCCCATCAAATATTCACTGGAGGAGCTCTACCAGGCTGTTGTAAATATGTGTAGTCATAAAATGGATGCACAGCTATATGTGAAACTGATGGAGCTAACCGAACAGCACGTCAAACGTAATATCAAACTTAAAGAGCTCACTGGCGGCAGCATGGATAAACTGGTTAGTGAGGCCAACTGAAAAACATTGCCAATTATATTTAAATACAAATGCATTTCAGGTTCTGCTGGAGAAGATCAACAATTGGTGGCTGTCGTTTTGCCAGCAAATGATCATGATACGCAGCATATTTCTATATATGGATCGGACCTATGTGCTACAAAATTCGTCCATACACTCTATTTGGGACATGGGGCTGGACCTCTTTCGCATACACTTTGCCCAGAATAGTGTCGTACAGAAGCGCACCGTTGATGGTTTATTGACGCTGATCGAAAAGGAACGCCAGGGATCAACAGTGGACCGTGGATTGCTCAAAAGTTTAGTGCGTATGCTGTGTGATCTGCAAATATATAGCAGTGCGTTTGAGGAAAAGTTCCTGGATGCGACCAATCAACTGTACAAGGCTGAGAGTCAACGAAAGATGCAAGAGTTGGAGGTGCCCGAGTACTTACAGCATGTGAGCAAGCGTCTGGCCGAGGAGAATGAGCGTCTGTTGCACTACCTGGACTCCAGCACAAAGTATGCAGTATAAAACGCATTGTATATATATTTATAAATTAATCTATACAATCTCCTCTTGCAGACATCCTTTAATATACAATGTGGAAAAGGAACTTCTTGCCGAACACTTAACAACAATTCTGCAAAAGGGCCTTGACTCCCTGCTAGAGGACAACAGACTGAACGATCTAACCCTTTTGTATGGACTGCTAAGTCGAGTCAAAAACGGCACTTCCGAGTTGTGCGGCAATTTTAATGGTTACATCAAGGTATATATCATCATCCAACATATATATTTTTTAATTTTACTTATTTAATACACTTTTATATATTATAGAAAAAAGGACGCACCATTGTCATTGATCCCGAGAAGGATAAGAGTATGGTGCAAGATCTGTTGGACTTTAAGGATAAAATGGATGTTATTGTCCGCAATTGTTTTGAGCATAATGAGAAATTTACGAATTCGTTGCGTGAGGCCTTCGAGTTCTTCATCAATCAGCGCGCCAACAAGCCCGCTGAGCTTATTGGTATGTTCTCTTTGTCTCTATTGTTATATGTATATAAAAATAGATGCTGTCTATTCTCAATGTCGTAATATGTTTTTGTTTGTCTACATTTGTAGCTAAATATGTGGATATGAAATTGCGCTCTGGCAACAAGGGCACCACCGATGAGGAGCTGGAAAAGACCTTGGACAAGATAATGGTCCTGTTTCGTTTTATACACGGCAAGGACGTCTTTGAAGCGTTCTACAAAAAGGTTTAATATATTATATAATGCATATGAAGCAAAATATAATGTTATGATCTTTCACAGGATCTGGCCAAACGCCTGCTGGTGGGCAAATCAGCCTCGGTTGATTCTGAGAAGAGCATGTTGTCGAAATTGAAACAGGAATGCGGCGGCGGCTTTACATCGAAGCTGGAGGGCATGTTCAAGGACATGGAATTAAGTCGTGATGTTAATTTGGCTTTTCGCGGGCATACGCTTAGCAATGATCGTGATGTAACCAATCTGGACTTGACTGTCAGCATCCTAACCATGGGCTATTGGCCAACATATGCGCCCACTGAGGTTACAATGCCGCCACAGTTTATCAATCCCCAGCAGATATTCAACAAGTTCTATCTGGAGAAGCACAGCGGGCGAAAGCTCCAATGGCAGCCAACATTGGGCAATTGCGTATTGCGTGCACAATTCGATGCGGTAGCTGAAACCTTCATATTATCAAAAATTTAGATCTACACAAATATATATATCTATATTAATATATTATATTTGTATTTTCATACAGGGTTCCAAGGAGCTGATGGTGTCGCTGTTTCAAGCGCTGGTTCTGCTGTTGTTTAATGACAAGCCTACGCTCAGCTATGAGGAGATCTTGGCTGCCACCAGCATTGAGGATGGTGAACTGCGACGCACACTGCAATCTCTGGCATGTGGGCGTGCGCGTGTCATTACCAAAACGCCGAAAGGCCGCGACATTGAGGATCGGGATCAATTTGATTTTAATAATGAGTTCGTTAACAAATTGTTCCGCATCAAGATTAATCAAATACAAATGAAGGAAACGGTAAGTAAAAGAATTTATCAATATATACATATATATAGTTAATATAAATCAACTATTTCAGAACGAGGAGCAAAAGGCGACAGAGGAGCGCGTTTTTCAGGATCGTCAGTATCAGATCGATGCGGCTATTGTGCGCATTATGAAAATGCGCAAGACACTGAGTCACAATTTGCTCATCACCGAGTTGTTCAACCAGCTAACCTTTCCCGTTAAGGTGCGTATGCCACTCAAGCTAATTGAATTGAAGTTTTTATAAATTGTTTGTTTCTTTCTTTTTTGTCGCTTTAGCCTGCTGATCTGAAAAAGCGCATTGAGTCACTGATCGATCGTGATTATATGGAGCGGGACAAGGATAATCAAAACCAATATAATTATGTGGCATAAATGCGCGAAAGATCAATTTTTTGGCAAACTAACACAGCAAACACAGACACACAACCACACACACATACACACACACACGAAAAGATTGTAGTTTTTTCTCTCTATTTTTTTTTTTTGTCCATACCATACTTTCGAATACTAAAGCGAAGAAAATTCATTTGGTATCTGCGTGCGGCGAGCGTCTGGAACAAATATCAATTACACATCGTGTAGTTGTAGCTGTTTAACATACGCTGGCCTCACGCGAAAGTTTCGTTTGTGGTGGTCAGTGTAGTTGCTGCAATCCGCTTCCCTTTGTAAGTTACTACTGTATCATCAAATAAATTAGGCGTTTCATTTACAACAACTAACAGCAACTTTGTCTCTCCTCACTGGGAGTGATATACATATATTTATATATATATATATATATATATATATATATATATATATATATACATATATGTTTATGCATATATCAAGATCGTCAAGTGCATCTAATTACAGCAATATTTGAAAAGTACGAAAAATACAAACACTGTAACTTCCGGTAAAAAGAAAAGAAATGAAATGAAAATTGTATATCTATGTTGATTGGATTTCTGAAATTTGATTATTTTCGATGCTGAAAGTGATTTCCCTTCGAATAACAATAGATGAAACATTTGCAGGCTAATATTATATAGAATACTTAAATAAATAATGAAACTTGTACACGTAATTCTGCATCTGTATGTAAAACAGATACGCATAAACTAGATCGTTTTTATTTATGATTTTTTCGATAAATAAACAAAAAAAAATACTTGTATACAAATATAAATATATATTTAATGTAATTTTTATTGTTGCTTCTTAGAGGTTGCAGCAATGGAGACCTGGCGGAAGCAGGTGAATTTCTGCGGATTGGTGACGTCATGCAAGCATCTACTTAATACTTTTGCCCTTTAAATATTTCGGTCAACGGCAGATATCTGAAGTGCCGTTTACGTTACGGAACCTTTGAGCGGAAGTTAAATTTGAATTGAGAAATATTAATGGGGTTTGTATCTCTACAGATTCTTACGCGTTTAATAATGAATAAGTTTGGTAATAGAGAACCCGAACTGGAATGATATATCTTTGATGGAAAATGATTCTAGTAAATCCCATAACTATATAATATACTCGGGATATATATAGGATACTCGATACATATAGGATACTCGGGATTTATATAGGATACTCGGGATATATACCAGATATAGCTTGATATTTTAGCGACTTTATTATATCTCGGATTTGATATACCCTGTCTAAACCCATACGGCCCTGCACTTTGCGGCTCACATTTAACTACAAAAAATTCCATAAATTATCAAAATTTAATATCTAAATTGAGCGAGTCGAAGCAATTCATAAAACAGTCATGAGTATAAAGCTGCGTATCTTATCGCGCTTATACTCTTTTGTTTCTTTTTTTTAGACACTTGTAATTAGTTTAAAGATTAAAAAAAGCTGATAAAAAAAAAATATTTTATTGGCATATTATTAAATATTATATTAATATTAATAATGATAATTCTCCTTGGAATAACAATATAAGTTACAAATTGCGAACTAATATTAAAACGAATACTTAAATAAGTAATTATCTAAAATACACGTAAGTTTGGATCTGTCTACAAAAAACTAAATCCGCCCTGCTGCTCATAAACTTAATTGTTTATATATAGATATATATAATTGTGTGTGTATATATAAATATAATGCACTGTTTTGTGGTCTTTCACTGCTATCGCTAAAGTACAGACAAATATTGTGGAGGGGATTTTACAGTTTAGTTATAGAATACATGCTTTTTGATCAATAAGACGTAATATTTACAATTTAAAATATAAGAAATACAAATAATTCGCGATTAAAATATAGTTAGGGATGTAAGTATAATGTTTATAAATATATTAGTTATATGCATATGCTTATGTACAAAAAAAAAGAGTAAAAATAATTTGAATAGAAGGGCTCAGCGGGGCACGTGTTTTGGAAACGCGTTCTCAACCGAACTCAGACGCAAATCACGAGGCTAATTTCTATCACATTTTCTGATCATTATCGATTTTAGCAAGCAAAGTCCATATATTTCTGAAACAGTTATCAACGGCTTATAAAATCCTTATACAAAAATATGTCAACATTTTAATTACTTGTCGAGCGAGTCTCGCTTTAGCCAAGAACAAAAAAGGAAGTAAAAGAAACTAGCTTCGTCTTACGCCTCCACGCTATTGACACTATACTGGGAGCTATCGTAGTCTGATACATTGTCCGAGCCATATCCAGGAAAGCCGACTACCGACGGCCTGGCGCTGGTCTGCGTGCTAGTTCGCAGCACATCGGGTATATAGGCGGGTGCGGGTCCAGCGATTTCCACAATACTTGGACGTCGCGTGGCCGCACAACGTTTGATCGGCGACATAAAGATGAACAGTGTGACGGTGATAGCTAGCGTTATGATCAGTATCAGGAATCTAGCCATGCCGTCGTCGCCGCGGAAATAGCATATCATGGCCATAACCAGTACCAATATGAGTACCGAAAACTTGGTCATGGTCACCGCTGTGGAATGAATTTTGCCTCCTTTCCGTGATATCATATTGGATGGTCCATAGGCGAAGTATAGATTATAACGATCCACCATATGCTTGAGACATATATAGATCATGGCGAATGGCATGATCAATGGGCAAAACACGCTGTACACAATCGATATGGTAAAGACTAGTGTGGTCCAGGCGTAGTGTGTGCCAAATGGGAACTCAATCAATATGGATTTACGTATATAGGGCGTCTCCGCCTTTGATGTAGCCTTCAATAATGCCCAAATGTAGACAATTAGCTCCGGGAAACGCAACAGCTCCAATGAGGTACCGATAAAGGCAGCGGTTATAATATAGTTGACATAGAATGAGCCACGGTCCGGCAAGAAGATGCACTGCCAACGTCCCGTGTCGTTCGTCAGGCCCCATTCCAGTAGTGCCTGCGCCGACGTCAAGCCCAACGAGGGCAGAATGAGAATCATCAGCAGCAAATAGCCAAAGCATTTACACATTATCGAATAGTTCTGCTTGGAACGTGTGTAATGACCCATCCATTTATCCGATATGGAGACAATAACGGGCATCAGTGCCGACAGCGTCCACAGCATCAGTGTGGGCAAGAACTCGGAGACAAGTGGTGAGATTTTGCTCTCCGTATCCAAGACCCACGGGCGACTGTTCAGCAAATTGACCACCATGGCCGGTGTCGTCAGGAAGAACAGGATAATAAAGAGCACAACGTTTACGCAAACGAATTTCAAATACCAATGGCTCTTGTTCACATTCAGGTTCTCCCAGAAGATATCATCCGGTGACGGTGCGAACATGATGTGCCATTGCCTATATGTGCCGGGCGTAAAATGATTTACAATATTCTGTGCCTCCTGCACCGTCGACACGGTCAGGAAGGCAATATCCAAGGGCTCATTCAACGTTGAGGCACGCAAACGTGCCACATCGCCAGAGAGCTTACGCTCTTCGCGTTGATAATACTCGAAGGCGTTCTCCTTCTTGCACGAGCACATCTCCGGCTTGGCCATCAGCGTGTCCCGGTCCCGATGATTCTCGCAATAGACACGCGCTTCATGCGCTCTTTCAAACTCCGCATTGCGCACAAACA
Organism: Drosophila anceps; assembly: GCA_035045945.1. Lineage (NCBI taxonomy): Eukaryota > Metazoa > Arthropoda > Insecta > Diptera > Drosophilidae > Drosophila > Drosophila anceps. The sequence continues at coordinate 3,747,386 of JAWNON010000073.1, forward strand.
GACGTGAGATATTATAGGCGATGCTGACGCTCTCGATGGTCACATCCGGAAACAGTTCCTGCATATAGTTGCGTATGACCGTCTTGTTCCGATCACTAAAAGGAAAAAGTATGTATAAAATATTTGAATAAGGGAAATGTATAGCAGCTAGTGTAACCTGTTCGATATGTTGGATATCATGATGGTACGCGTGGCAGCCTTTTTGAACGCATTACGGCCCGAGGAGCGTCGCATGATGAGCACCACCAGCGGTATATATAAGATGGTTATGATTGTGTGCACCCACAGCCAGGGCGAATCCGGTTGCAGATTGGCCATTGTGGTGCGTCCGAAGGCATTCACATCGTACAGCTCATCCTGCGGTCCATTCAAAAAGTTAATCGGCAATATGATAGCTAGTGAGATGACGGTAACCACTGCCATGACAGCCATCATATGCTGCTGAAAGGACAAATAATGAACTGCATCCGGTCCGGAGTGCAGCAAAATTGTTTCCTTGCGCAGCTTCAAGGTAACACGAATCCAATTAAAGAGTCCCGGTTCGGTTTGGATGGGCGACAGAGGTGTCGAGTCGCTCTGCTGGGACGTTGCACTGGGCCTGGGCGTTGGATTGGACGTGCTGTGCGGCTGTGGCTCCACAACGCTGGCGGCACGTGAATAAAATATTTCCGTCCAACGTTTCTTCGTCCCATTGGCATTGACCAGGGCCAGACGATAGTCGCTCGCCTGATGCCGCAGCGTCGTAAACAACAGTATGAGCAGCACCCAGAAGATCGTATTCAATATCAAGGTCTCCGGTATGCCATTGTAGGCGCTAATAAAGAGCGTGGTGCGATTTCCCGACTGACAATAGGTGTTGTTCTGGTAACCATTATCGTGTACCGTAATATCCATTTTCGTAAGCTATCTGTCCCTCTGATCACAATTCAATGAGTTAAACGGCCAAGAACAGGTGAATCACTGCAATGGTAAGGTAAAACCAAAAACACATTCGCATATTAGTGAACAAACATGGACTCTACCATTTGCTGACACCTCAGCCAAAGCCGAAACGTGTGATATTGGAAAAATAAAATAAAAAACAACAAATCGGAGATAAGAAACCAGCTGGGCACAGAAACATAGCAACGACATCCACCCTCGACTTCTGATTACTTTAATTCCACTTTAACAATTCAATGGGTATTACGAATTTGTCATTGAATAAGGCATGGGATTTCTTTAAATATAAACATTTAAAACCAAATTAATTAAGCTTAAAACTGAAATTTGAGTTGATTTTTTAAAGTACATTTTTTCTATTTTTTTTTTTTTGACTTTTTTTCTTCAGTGTATTTAAATTTTATTGCAGTTGATATTAATATATCTGTGTTTATATACTTCAATAATATTTTTATATCTATTTTTATCTATTTTCTTTTTTATTTTTAGTTTTAGTTATAGAAAAACAATACTTCTATTTCTAAAAAGAATTTTAAAAATATATTTTTTTTCTTTTTTTTAATTCCCCATTAATTGGATCCATCATTCAATAGCATTTAAGAGAGAATAAAAACTATTATTAAATAATAGTATAAAAATAAATTCATTAAATGAATTTGTGCTGCAATATCGAAAGCAAATCCAACTTTTGACCATACAAAAGAATCAAATGAATTGGATTTTTATGCGGGACGGGACATAGCAATTGCTTAAAAGACATGAAACGATTCTAATTGGGATTTATCTTATTGGGTCGCATTCAAACGAAACAAAGTCCATGCGTACAGTGTAACGCCTGCAAATTTCACAGACACACACACACAGACAAACAGAGAGAACGTTATCAAGTAGGCGGTAATTGTTAGAAAAAAAGCCCATAGGCAAACGAAGCAATAAACCACGCTCTTTATATGCACCACACTCATAACATATGTGAATGTGTGTGTATTTACATAGACATTTGTCGTACAACTCTTAGAAAGCAAATACATTAATTTGCACTTATCTCAAATGAAATATAAAATACAATATAAGATAAGTATTGCCACTTGTCACACAGAGCATGATGACATGCATCTATTTGTAAAGTGCGTATATATGTATGTACATATATTTATATATACACACACACATGTGCTTTATATGGTTGCAGTAATCGCTTTCTTTTGTTGTTTTTGTTAAACTAAATTCGAGTAACACTCATACATGCTCACACATACACACACACACTCACACACATGTATTGGCCTGCATTATCAATGTGGAAATAATTGCTGTTATTTTAATTTTTTGCTCATTTTTTTTTTTTTTTGAGTTTGTTTCTTCGCTGCTGCTGCTGCTACTGCTAGTGCTACTGCTTATTATTGTTAGTGTTGTGTAACGGGGGTTGCGAGGTAATGGGGCACAGATAAAGGTAAAGAGAGGTGGTTGGTGTGCAATCGCGTCACTGCCACCTTTCCATTTCTTTATGTTTGATGTATTTTTTTTCATTTAACTATGAATCATCACGCATTACAAATTGAATTTTTCACTACGCCAGCAATTGGCATTTCAAATTGTCGAAAACACATTTTCTTAAACGATGTGTTACGCCTTAGTTTAACTAGCAGATTTCACACTTATATATTATTTGCTAATTTTTGTTGTTGTTAGTCTCAATTGTTTTCAGGTTTGTTTTTTACACAATTATAATTGCCACGTCTACACTACACAATATTGCGTACCTTGACAGCTTTATTTGATATTTATATGTTGATTGCCAATTATTTATTGCATTTAATAATATATTTGTTTGTTGCTGTGTTACGCTCTCTTGGTTCGTCTGTCTGTTAACTAACAGTTCGCTAACATGTTGTTAGCAGTAACAGCTATTTTTTGCTCGAACGGTTGCAATTAAAAGCTTAAAACTGAATATAACGGTGTTACTGTTGGCGTGTTGTTTAAAAGTGAAAAAAGTTGCTCATACTTCAACAGCTGTAAGCAAATGATGGCAGTAACAGAATAATAACAGTGGAACAAATTTATGCGGCAATTGTTTATTTATTTTTTATTTTAGTAAAAAAACATAGCCCAACGATTTGGAATTTTTCTCAATTCTATGTAATTTTTACGAGGAATAGCTCTAGTTGGCGGAAACAAATAGTATTACCGACTTATTTATAGATATATATGAAAACTAAATAATGTTCAACAGAGCCAATTGAGTAATTATTTAGATACGACTATCGACTACACATCCATCCATGAATATCGTATATTAAATCGATGATTTCAATTGCAATTGATTTAAATATTTTATATAATAATATACCATATATAATAATTTACTAGTTTATTAATTTCAACAATATTTAAAATTAAAGAAAAAACACAAAACAAAAATTAAGCTTCAACTATAGCAATAAAAAAAATTTCAGCCAAAACTATATTTTACTTACATATGTAAATATAGATATATGTATGTAAATACAAACTTATGCAAAAGGAAGAATTACGAGCAATGCTGCCACTCTTCAGGGTTTCGATAAGCCAGATCAACAAGTCAAAAAAAAAACAAGAAACACCTAAACCATAATTGAAAAATTCAGAAAAAAACGCTTCTACAAAACTATTTTTTCCTGTTCCTTGTCTTTGTAAAACGCCACAGCTGGCGAGAAAATAGCTAAATTGGCAAAACTGATTACGAGCATTAAAAACAAAACAAAAAAAAATGCTCTTTGTCTAGCTCTCTTCAATTCTAACAGTGTGTAGTGTGTGTAAATTTCGCACACAGATGCACAAAGAGGGATCAGAAAACGCTTGAGCAGCAAGATACTGTGTTCTGAATTTTCTGTTTACTTTATGAGTTCCAATGCACTCAATTTTACTCATATACAACTCCAGAGATAAAAGGGTAAGCATAATATAAAAAATAATAATTTAACTGACCAAAAGTTTTTTTTTTACTTAAGGTTAACTTTTTACAATTTAAAAGTTCTGCGTATTTTCGTTGTGTTGCCATATTTCAGAATCAGTATTGCCACACCAGTTCTAAAACTTTATTGGCGTTGTGAGCTAGCTCGTGCACAAGTTTTCAAGCCTAACTTCCCGGGAAAAAACCAATTACAGTGAAGTATAAATTATTACACAAAATATAAAACAAGCAATCATGTCGAACTATTTGGTGGAACGCATTGAAGGCAAACGCATTGTAAACGGAGTAACTCAATACTTGCTAAAATGGCAGGGATATCCAAGTAGTGAAAATACTTGGGAGCCAGTTGAGAATCTCTCTTGTCCCAATTTTATAACCGCATTCGAGGAATCGGAGAGAAAAAAGGCCAAGACTAAGAAGAGGAAACTATCGGAAAATGACAAGACAAGTTCTGGAGAAAATAATGGAATCAAGATACCGCAGACTCAATTCGATGGTTTTCAACGTGGATTGGCTGCTTCGAAGATATTGGGAGCCACTGATACTTCTGGAAAACTTATGTTTTTGATGTCTTGGAAAAATTCCAATCACGTCGATCTGGTGCCAGCTAAGCTGGCCAACATAAAATGTCCGCAAGTGGTTATTAAATTCTATGAGGAGCGCCTCACCTGGGAGTCGGACAGCGCCGAGAAAAAAGACACGAATAAGTCTAACAGAGGCTCAGCTCCGAAGAAGTCAAAGTCAAAATTGATCTAACAGAGGGCGATTGTTGAGACGGATCAACGGTAAATGTTACGCACTCATACACATACATACATATGTATGTGCAAACGTATATGTACAGTATTCCAGCATACATACATACGTTCATTAACAGTTAGAAATATACGCAGCCATAAATATGTACATACATGAGAATTGATTGAAGTACATACATACCATATCTATTTGAAACGAAATCATTGTGTTGCACATTCACAATTTTGTTAAATCGTAGTATTTAAGTTGACAGTTGAAAAATTATATGAATTTGGTTGTTTTGTATTGTGTCGTATTGTTTTTGTTCTATTTTAAGAAAAAAATTTTGGCGCCGCTACATAAAGTAACTGCTAATTAGAGTTGCCATTGTATTGAGCCATCGAAAAAAAAGCAACAAAGAAACTAGTTCGGTGAACTTTGAATTTGCGCTCATCCACGAACCACAAGCGCTGTTGGGCAATTGCATTTTGTTGCGAGGTGCGTTTTTTAGTAATCTCGTGAAAATAGCGAAGTATTGTGCTATTTGGCTATTCCACGTTGCGCACCATGATTCTGCGTGTGTCTGGCCAGACACTGGTATCTGTGCAAATGAAATTTGTGATGCGATACGATGAAAATGCGTGTTTTTTTTGTTCTTTGCGTATTGCAGGCGTGTGGGCTGGCATTTGCGAAATTGATGTGAGCTGCCATTGGGGATATTGTTGAAGCGTTGCCGCCGGCTGCAGACGTTGTAAGAAACGACAACAATGACCACCAGCAGCGAAGATGTGCTGCTGCAGATGGGCGAGGTGCGCTACAAGAAAGGAGATGGCACACTCTATGTTATGAACGAGCGCTTGGCATGGATGGCGGAGCATCGGGATACTGTTACCGTTTCCCATCGCTATGCGGATATCAAAAGTGAGTGCGCATTACCATCAAGTTTAAGTAGTAGGACATAAATTATGTATTTGCCAATATAGCACAGAAGATTTCGCCCGATGGCAAGCCAAAGGTGCAGCTACAGGTGGTGCTGCACGATGGCAACACATCGACGTTCCATTTTGTTAACCGCCAGGGCCAGCCGGCCATGCTTGCCGATCGTGACAAAGTTAAAGAGCTGCTGCAGCAGCTATTGCCCAATTTCAAGCGTAAAGTGGACAAAGATCTAGAGGACAAGAATCGCATCCTCGTTGAGAATCCTAATTTGTTGCAGCTTTACAAAGATCTGGTCATAACCAAAGTACTTACCAGCGATGAGTTCTGGGCCACGCACGCCAAAGATCATGCCCTCAAGAAGATGGCCAAGAGCCAGGAAATCGGTAAGTACATACACCTATATATCATATATGCGCATTAGTTTTTAATTGGTTTGCTCGTAGGTGTCTCGGGCGCTTTCTTGGCTGACATCAAGCCACAGACGGACGGCTGCAATGGCCTTAAATACAATCTTACCTCTGATGTCATACATTGCATTTTTAAAACATATCCCGCCGTGAAGCGCAAGCATATGGAGAATGTGCCCGCCAAAATGCCCGAATCGGAATTCTGGACGAAATTCTTTCAGTCGCATTATTTTCATCGGGATCGTCTGACCGCTGGGACCAAGGACATCTTTACGGAATGCGGCAAAATCGATGATCAAGCGCTGAAGGCTGCCGTGCAGCAGGGTGCCGGTGATCCACTATTAGATTTGAAAAAGTTCGAAGATGTGCCGCTGGAGGAAGGCTTTGGCAGCGTTGCTGGCGATCGCAATGTGGTCAACAGTGGCAATATTGTCCATCAGAATATGATCAAGCGTTTCAATCAGCATTCCATAATGGTATTGAAAACGTGCGCCAATGTTAATGGCACTCCGGCCACCGTCACCAATGGCACAAACATGGCCAATGGCCCGCTGGGACAATCCACCTATACGAATGGCCTCAATGGCAAGGCAGCAGCTAAGCATGCGGTCACCGAAAATGCAACCAGCAATCCTATTGAGGCACCGCAAGCAAAGAAGCAACGCCTCATTGAAAAGATACACTATGAAGATTTGGGTAGTCCACTAATCGAAGCCGATGAAGATGCGCTCCAATCGACCAATAAAAGCAAACAATTCGAACTGTCCAAAGTAGAACGCTACCTCAACGGTCCACTGCATAATAGCATGTACGAGAATCCGAATGAGGTAGTCAATCTGGACGATGTGCAGTATAAGCTGGTACGCAATTCCGAATCGTGGCTGGATCGCAGTGCACAGCGCAATGTCATATGCTCCAAGGCGGCTGTCAATGCTTTAGGTGAACTTAGCCCCGGTGGCATGCTTATGCGTGGTTTCCAGGAACAGTCGGCGGGACGTGAGTGCACATGTACAATAATAATTGATAATTTGTAATCAAAAACTGTTTTTTTTTTCATCCATTAGAGCTGGTGCCGCGCGACTTTCAACGCGATTTGCGGCATTTGTATTTGTCGCTATTGGAGCTGTTGAAACACTTTTGGAATTGTTTTCCGCCCACCACGGAAGAGTTGGAAACGAAGCTACAGCGCATGCATGAAACTCTACAACGTTTTAAAATGGCCAAACTAGTGCCTTTCGAGGTGAGCAATTGTCTAGGCCTGCTTAAACCATAATTATTTATATGTAGATATATATATATTCTGTTTTTTAGAATCGTGCCATGCATGAGCTCTCGCCGCTGCGTTCATCACTCACACAGCATATGAACTTGCTGCTGCGCACTGCCAACTCCAAGTATGCAACATGGAAGGAGCGCAAGTTGCGTAACAACAGATAACAAATGCAGCATCATCTACAGCCGCAACAGCCAATCATATAAGAAGTAATAATTAGAGAGCATTACTCATTAAACGTTCATTAACCACGCGCGCAACGCATTCAAATACAAAAGAAAAAAATATATATACACATATATGAATTACGTATAAAACTATTAATTAAGATATATAACCATTGTTTGTAACTTGTCCATGATATGGTGCTTATAAATTTATACATCATCATTGTCAATTCAACTGCTTAACTGGATTTATTTAGTTAATACATTTGTATGTCTGCCGGTGTGTGTGTGTGTATGTATGTATGTATTTCAGGCGCGCCTCTCTTCAATTAACGTGTAAAGCTCCAACTGCATTTAACCAATTCCCCCTGACCCATTTCTCTAGTCTTACGCATCGCTATCAAAAAAAAAAAACCAAAGTTTTATTCTAATTAACAACTGTTTGATAGATTTCAACGGCAAGCTTCTTGCTTAACTGTGGACACAATGGACGCCAGTTCAATGCGAGTCGTGCTTTCAAGAACAATCCAAATCCAATTCAGTCCTCCGATTGTACTCAAATTACAGTTTAGTTATATTAAGATGCAGAGCTTGTTGAGCTTACGTCTCGGACTGTGGATATTGTGCAGCTGCTGCATTTTATTCACTCATGCAGCGCTGCTTTATCCCACCAATTCGGAATATGGTGTAACTTGTTAGCTGTTGTTAGGGCCTCTCGTATTTTGTCGCTAACATCGTTTTCATTTCCAGATATTTATGGCTATATCTGTCCCAATTAGTTTGCCGCATCGCAATGTTTTTCTATCCTACAATTATGAGTTCAATTACTATCAGCCCGAGCATGTTTACAAGTTTCCTCCAATTTTGGTAAGCAAATGCAAGTTTGTTTCGTAACTCTTTTGATTTCGATATTCGTGCAAGTTTGTTTCCTAAGTCTTTTATTATAAATTATATTCAAATTGGCTTCTACAGATGGGCCAAGATTTTGCGGATGGCTATCTCACATATCCCACACACGATGCAAGGGAAGGTAGAGACTGTAAGAATTGCACAGTGAGTGCTAATAGTACACAAACGGAGAATACGGAAAGAATGAAAATCCCACCGGAGCAGAGAAATACATCAGAGCCGCCAGCGAAGCATCGAGAAAGACGAAATTTGCCGATGATGACACGGAAAACCTTCTATGCCATGATTAGTGATAAGTTAGACAGGTGAGAGCCGCTGCCCACAAATACTTATATATATACTAATCATCTAAAATCCACTCTAGATCTGGCTATCCCGCTGAGGCCTGTTTACTGCGTCTGATATGCGAGACGAATGCCTCGACGCTGGGCGAGATCAATGGACTGCTGGGCAACATTGTGCATGTTATTTTCAGGTAAAAGTTACTCATTCAAAAGCCAACTATAAGTTAACCCCTCTCCTTTGCCTTGCAGTCCCAGCAGCTCCAGGGATGAGCAGCTACCCAGTGCCTACTATCAAGCCGAGTCTGATGGACTGCAGCAGCAATGTGCGACCTACGACGGCGACTGTCCACATAATGTACTGGACTTGATATCGATGCCCGTGGAGCGGCTAATGCAAGATCTTGTACATAGAAGAAGAAGAAAATAAAGTGGAGTACATAAGCTAAAGTACTTGAAACATAGTTGCGTCTCGCTCTCACTCATACATTTGTTTCTCTTTCTCTGTTTGCGCTGTGAGTTAACGCGATATTTCTCTGGAGCAAACGCATTTTCTGCTGCTGCGTCAAAGCAGAACTCAGTTCTTAGCTGAAGCTCTGTCTGATCTAGTGAAATGGGTTTAGTTCGCAGTCTGTGCTGCCTTGTGGCCCTGTGTGTGATATTCTATGCACCTTGTTGCGTTGCCTACTTGGCCTTTATGCCCTCCAGCACGCATGGCGTAGGTTGTCTTTGCATTGGACTCTTAGTCACACGCTCAGATTGTGCTTCTCCAACAGGTCTTTGCCGCATTGGCTGTGCCGCTGGAGCTGCCGCATCGCAATGTCTTTGTTTCGTATAACTTTGAGGCTAACTATAACTCGCCCTACAACTGGAGTCTGCCGACCTTATTTGTAAGTCTAGCTCTAGGCCACTTAGCACACGTTTAAATGGTCAATTAGCACCTGCGCGAGCAACAACAATACTTTCTTATGGAATTGTTTATTGTTTGCTCAGCAAAATGGTCCCATCGAGTCCGAGGAGGTGGAGGCGCTATCACGCAAGGCATCAAAGTTGGAGCAGGCAGACTATAAGTCACAGGAGCAGGACGTAGAGGGCAGCGGAGCAGAGGAACAGCAAACAACTTCAATGCCCAAGCGCGAGAGACGCGCCCTGCTCACACGCAGCAATATTTATCATATTCTAATGGATAAATTTCAGAGGTATTTCTAAGTGTTATATAATGACATATTTAAGAGCTGGTGTTATTTGCTATTAGAAGTGGCTTCTCTGGCGAGTCCTGTTTGCTGTGTTTGATTTGCGAAACCAATGCCGCCGAGCTGGGCGAGCTGAACGGCGTGCTGGGCAGTCTCATGCATGTGCTTTTCAGGTAAGTAGCATTAGCATCTCTAGGACATATTTATCATCTTTCTACCTGGCAGTCCCAGCACCTCGGAGCCGGAGCAGCTGCCCTTGCACTTCTATCAGGCGGAACATGATGGCTGGCATAATCATTGTCATCACTATGAGCAAAGTTGTGGACACAGTTTGCTGGATCTAATATCGGAGCCCTTTGAAGAGATGCTCAAGCGCATTGAAATTTAGTTTAAAAATAAATTTGATTTTATTGAAATTAATTTATATTTATTTTATATAATATAAAATTTCAGTTAATCGGAAGCAGCTTTCTTGTACGACCTGATTCCAAATGTGGCTCCATTTTAATTAACAACTTTCACTTCCAAAGAACTATTCCAGTTGCTGCTGCTGCTGCTGTTGTTGCTGTTGCTACTGCCAATTGGCACATCAGTCGACATAGATTTCTGCTTTTGCATTTGCCAAAATATTTTCATTTTCAGTTGTTTCTTGGAAGCGTCGCAGTTATCAAGTTCTTAGGCCATGATTGGCTTGATAAATCTGCTGTTGGCCATCTGCTTGGCGCACAGCGTACGGTCAGCGCTTGTATGGAATACAGGTGGCGATGTAGCGGTATGTCTTCACCTGAAATAACTCTGTCTCTTATCCATCTATCTCTTATCTATAACTCTATTAGTCTAATCTAGTTTTGACAGCTCTTTATATCTATAGCTATACCAATTGATCTGCCCACGCGTCATGTGTTTGTCTCTTATAATTTTGAGGCCAGCTACAGGCTGCCACGCAGTTGGCACAAAAGGCCGCCCATATTTGTAAGTAAATAGAATATTTTGTTTGAATTTTATTTATATTTAAATTTAGTTTTAGATCTAATAAAATAAATTTAAAACTTTTTTATTGTAGAATAATAAATTTTGTATTTTTATAATAAGTTTGAATTTATTATTTTACTTTTTTTTGAGTTTTACTTAAATTTGATGTATTATAAATTTTTTTATATTTTTATTTATTTAATTTAAATATAGTTTTTTTATTTTTCATTTTAATTTTTCTAATTAAATTTTAAATTTACTAATTATTTAAAATTGTTTTTTCTTCTTACTTTGTTTTATATTTTTATTGACTTTATTTATATTTAATTTTCATTAAATTAGATGGAATTTTCTCTTAAAAACTCTCATTAACCCCCTGCATTTCAGCGTCGTGGCAATGGCACGCATTCGGACTCACACATACATCCACTGGATGACTTTGACGATGACTATGATGACTATGAGGATCATAAGCCACACCACAGGCCTCCCAAGCTAAGGCCGCCCAAGCGCAAAAGACCAAAGCCACCCAAACCACCCAAGCGCAAACACAAACATAAGACTAAGCCGAAGCACAAGCCGAAGCCGCCGCCCGATGATGACTACAAAGATTTCTTTGAGGATTCTCTGGCACGCGGTTTGGAGCAGCAATCGCTGCTCTCACGCACCAAGTTCTACAATATACTCAGTCAACGTTTCGAACAGTACGTACAACTTGCAGTTAAAGTTACAGTTACAATTACAGTTACAGTAAACAGTATGAAGAGTTCCAAGCTAATTTCGGACTTCCTACTCTAACTCCCCATGAGCAAAGGGAATTGATAGCTCTTATGGGTCAGTGCGATCGAGCGAGATGGCCTCTCTCTCTTTTTTGCATGCTCTCATTGCTCTCTTAAGTGTGTATGCAAATATGCACAGGCAACAATTTTCTCTTATTTGGTGCCCTTAAAAGTGAAGCATAGCGAATTAGGCAAATTATTTGTTTGAAGTTTCATTTTGTTGCTTGACTATATTGGGAAAGAGTATTTAAGTGCTGATGTGGTTAATGTGAATAACTTATTGGAGAGAGCGCGCACGCACACATACATATATATGAGTACTTGCACATATATATACTATCATTTATGTGGTTGTGTGCGTAAATCTTGGTGCGTGCTGAAGGAAATTGTAGTAATTACAGTAAGATGACGATTGATATTGGGGTTTTCACACACACACATACATACATACATACATATATACACATGCATTTATTTATACTTAGTTATTCACAACTATCTACATATATCCCTTGTATGATTACTCGCTTAAGTCGACTATTAAATACAATTTTTCTATTCCCATTAGACATGGCTTTGGCATGGGCGATGACTGCCTGCTACGGCTCATTTGTGAGGTGAACAGCGGCCCAATAAGTGAGCTAAATGGCGTGCTTGGCAGCTTGATGCAAGTGATGTTCAGTCCCAGCAGCTCGCAGTACGAGGCGTTACCCAAGCGTTACTACGAAGCGGAGCGTCACGGAAAGAGCGACAACTGCACGGACTACTCGACCAAGTGTAAACGCAGCGTATTGGACTTGATAACGCGTCCCCTGATTGACTATATAGGCAATAAAACAGCTTTGCTATAGCATATATGTATAGATATATCTAGCTTTATTCTATGTGCTTTTCATGAACTTTTTGAGAGCTGGCCAGGAACACGTCTTCATGTAGGCTCTCGCCTCTTGGCACTGCTTGTTCGCGCGCTGCCAGACGTTGGTGGGGCAGCGTTTCATCAGTCGCGAATAGGCGCAGAGGCTGTAGAAGAGGGCGTGTCTATCACAGGTATCACTCTGTTTGCTGATCTGTGTCAGCTCCTGGTATTTGCTGTGAACTATCGAGGCGCAACTGGCAAAGTTGCTGGCATAGGCATCGATGATGTCGGGATTAGTGAAGGCGCGCTCCAGCATCGGACGCACATGGGTCAAATTGAGTTGACGACCCTGCAGCGCCATTGTGGCATTAAATATGCAAGCCAGACGACACTAAGTGAATCAAGAGTATATATATATGTATAGCCTAGATTTATAGAGTTTTACATGCTTACGCTAGGCTGCACGCCAGACTGTCCGCACTCGCTGTTGTAGGCGCCCCAATTGGGCAAGGGCAACGGACAGCATATTTGAACGTTCTGCAAATATCGATAAAAGACTATTAATCGATAACATGCGTTAACTTAACTTATATACCTGCACAGACTTAGGCGCTGCTTTGCACTTCGCTGCGCTAACGGCAGCTGGAAGTAAAACTAATAACAAGAACATCCAATGCGGCCACATGCTTAAAGCTCTCTATAGTAACTGACTATACTTAACTGATTTGGATATATAGTCTAGTATATGTATATTGCACTTGCGTGCAGCAGTTGCATGCTCAACTAGACAAGTGCCGCTGCATGTAATGGCAAAGATACATAATGATTAATATTTTAGATCTTTGAAAAAGTGAGCTCAAACAAATTATAACTTCTATTATTTTACGGTTTTCAATAAAACATGAATGATTATTTAATACTTAAGTAATGACTGTATGAAAAACTATGTGAGTTGACATGGCATGGAGTTTAGTTATGCTTAAATATATTAAAATTAAATAATATACATATAAATAAATTAAATCAAGAATTTTCATGTTCGTTGCAAATGCTTAGAATGTGAATACATGACAATAAAATTAGCTAAGCCTTGGAAATAGCTCAAAAAAAGGAAAGAAAAGTACATGTTAAATTTAAATTGATAAAAAGACAAAAAATAACAAATATATACAAGTAAATGCAAAATAGTTGCAGTTGAAAAACGAAAATTAAAGCTCATGTTAAATTAACAATGAAGCTAAAAAGTTGATTCCGGCTATTTATAGATGTTGAAATGTCCAATTAAAATGTTTACATTACATTTAATTAAGCATTTCAAATGTGTGCGCTTCATTAATTTTCTGATTTCATTTAATCGTATATAAAAAGCAACAATTTCAGACTGTCATGGCTTAAAGCAACCGTAATGCTAACCATTTGGGTGGCTTTAGCAATTTGGCTATTGGCTAGCCTATGGTCGGGCTGGAGCTCAGCAAGCAACTGCAGCAAACGTTTGGATCTGAATGTGTGTAGCTCTAAAGAGGATACTGATTGAATATATTTATATATATATCTTTATGTATATCTTTATTTATAGATTGTGAGCTGCTGTGCAGTACCCGACATTAACTTTGACCCATATCGCCAGAGCTGTGGCCACTTTCTGCCCAGCAGCCAAAACAGTTACATACCAGTAAGTAGGCGATGCCGAATTCATATTCATATTTTAATCCAACTCACAAATTTCTATATGCCTAGTGCCTGGTGGACTGCATCTTTAATGCCAGCCAAGTGCTGATGGGCAATCAGTTGAATGCGAGTAACGTGCGCAAGATGACTGAGCAGCTAATGAGCGCTAATGAGGACTTTGTGGACATCTCTGCAGCAGCTCTGCTCAACTGCTCGGCCAACAAGGACCAGTGGGAGAAGTTTCAGAAGCGTCGCTTCTTTGGTAATTACAAATGCAGCCTGTTGCCTCTATATCTGAGAACGTGCGCCGTAGAATACGTTTTCGTCAATTGTCCCACGAGCAGCTGGAAGGCCAGCAAGGCATGCGAGGAGGCGCGCGAGCATAAGCTGAACTGCAAGTGTGATTTAAGTGGCAGAGTTTGTAGTCCAAGAACAATAAAGTTAAACTCTACTTAGCATTTCATTTAGGTAATATCCCTTTAATATTCATCTAGATTAACTTAATTATAAATATTTTAATAACAAGTAAAACAGCGCTAGTCGGGAGTGCCTGACTAGGATATATCCTGAACTATGCGCTAATATTTCAATCATGCTACGCTTCTCAGCTCGTCGCCTGATCAAGAATATAAATACTTTATGGTGTCTGCCCCGACTCTTGCTATCTGTTACATACATTGACACAAAGACAATATACTCTGAACTCCTATTTTTTAGGTTATACAAATGAAAACTTTACTCTACTAAAAACTTTAATATAATTCAAAATAAATTTTCATTTTGTGTTTAGAAACTTTATTGCACTAAATACAAATATATTTCGCATATAGTTTCTCTGCAAATGATCTTTTATTTGAGATCAATTTTGCAAAGCTCTTCAGGCTTAGTTGAAGAACACATCATACCAGCTGGGCTGCTCACGATAGCTAAGCGATTCGGCTGCACCGCAGCCAATTTCAGCTTCCATTAAACCATCTGCTTCAATTGCTTGAGCTTGATTTGCTATAAAGTTAATAAACACAAATATATAAATTTATTGAAAATAATATACAAACTAAACTCTGTACTCACCCAATTGGTCCAGACTCATGCCCAGGCGTTGAGCATGCTGCATGAGCGCTGAGAGCAGCAGCTGTGTATCTATAATGCCATCCTGTTCCACATCCTGATAGGATACCAAGTGCTCAGACTCTTCGGCTGCGCAGCCCAGGCTTAAATCATTGTTGGGCTCAAGCTGTTGTTGCAGGAAATTACAGTTAGTTAGTGGGAGCTATTTTTGGATGACTCTGACAGACCTGCTCATTTCCTGACTCCAGAACAAAGTCCTTGAAAGCAGCTCGAACATTGCTCCACAGCAGCAGGCAGCTAATTATCAATACAGCGGAATGATTCATGATCAAATTAAATAAAAAAAAACACACACACAGATCAAAGATCGAACTGAACTCTTTGACAACTGAACCTTGAATGAGCTATGGCAAAGCTCATTAGAGGGATGCAGCTTGACATGGCTCATTAAATGGGCATGGAAATCGATCAAAGCACTGCGATTTTAAAATAAATATATATTATATTGTATATATAGTATTATAGATATTTTGCATTATATATACTTCATTCCTGTTATGCAAGTAATTAATGGGGCTTTAAATTGATCAAATATGAAAAAATACCTGAAAAATAAAAAAATATATATTTTTCAAAATATAATATAAAATTATAATATAATAATAAAAATATATATAAATAAAATCTATATAAAAAATATACAAAATAAAAATAAATATTAAAAAATAAATAAAAAATATAAAAAATAAATAAAAAATAAATAAAATAAAAAATATATAAATATTTAAAAGCTATAAAGAAAAATAAAAAACTGTAAATAAAATAAAAAAAATTTAAAAAATATTTTTATTAAAGCTTCAAAAAGAATATGCAAGAGTAACAAAATAGGTATAAGTAAATATAAAAATAAAAAAGAAATACAAAAACTATTTATAAAAAGACATCTATTTATAGCGTTTGAACTAAACAAAAATTTGATGTTATTTTTTTAATATTTTATTTATATATAGCCAATTGATATTTTAAAATATTTTGATGCTGCTCAGCTCATGGGCAGCGGCACGTGGGGCAGCGGATTGCATTGCTTGGCAAATTCTTTGGCCACAAGGCATTGTTCGTCCGATTTCCACAGCTTGGCGGGGCAATTGAGAAAGGTTTCCGCATTGACACAGCTATAGAGCATGGCAGCATAGGGCGAACAGCCCTGGGGCAATACTTTATAGCTCTCCAGGTTGGCGGACTTCAAATGGCCATGAACTAATAGATATTAGATTATTAGATATTCGATATTAGTTATCAAATCAATACTCAAATATGTGACGTATACGCACTGTTTTTGCGGCAGGTATCGAAGGAGCGCACAATGTGTGGTACCACCTCGCGATCGCGTCGATGCACATGCTCCTGTAAATAGTCGCGCACCTTATCCATTTGCAAACGGCCATTGATCAGGGCGCCTGTCTCTCTATAGATGCACTCCGGATAGCACTGCACGGAAGGTGGGAGATTCATGAGTTCGAATCTAATTGATATTTCCACTTTAAGCTTACCATATGTGCAAAGGCTGGAAATTTTCGATTGACAGACTTCAGTTGATTCACATGCTGCTGACATTTCTGTGGCACGTTGCCCAAATTGATTTCCGGAGTCCGACAGCACGAGTTTACGTCCTGGCAAACACAAATTAAAACACAAAAACTTCAGAAATCGTATTCATTATTCAGGCATTCATAATGTACTTACGAAATTGTTGAAGCTCGGTGGCGCTGAACAATTGTAGGCGGCGTGGGCGTGGCACAGCATCATCAGCAGCTGCGTATGAATAAATAATTAGTAGAGGGACGCCAGCGTTAAAGGGTATTTACTTACCATTAACAATGCAACGGCCGCGAATTTTTCAATTTTCCTCGTCTGCATTTTGCGCAACTTTTCTTTTTTGGTTGGTTTTTGGTTTGCAACGGACGTGTGGCAAAAAAAAGAATAAAATTTGTACGCCAACCCAGCGAGGCTTTATATAGTCATTCGGATATTATATTTTAATGAGCTTGTAATAGTCATCGCCCTGAAAAACAACAAGAATACTAAATGATAAAAACAACAGAGCGTTGGACAACGTGGTTCAATGCGTCCATTGAAGGTGACACAGCGAATAACAAAATGTTGACCAACTGATGGGTCGAGTGCGTCGACTGATATGGGAATTACTTTCACCTAGCAAAGCGGACGCAGCGCGTGACCGGCGGCCTAAACTGTAGTTTAGGGGAAATACCAGCAGCCAAATGGCAGCTAATACGCACTAAATACTCTGATTTAGATAGAATCATAAAAAAGCGTATTATTTGGTCATTTTCAAGCGTACAATGGAGAACTTTCTAGGTGCCTTTAAGCTGCGTAAAATGAAGATCGATCTTGTAAACGGGAAATTGTATTTACTGCATTGTATGTAAGAGAAGAGAAAAGAGAGAGAGAGAGAGAGAGAGAGAGAGAGAGAGAGAGAGAGAGAGAGAGCGAGTGAGCACACTTTCGTTAAGCTCTCCTTGTATATTGTTATAAAATTTCTTTGAATTTGAAACTCTAGAGATCAGATGAGAGGGCAGAAGTCGCAGCTCTATCCAAGCATCAATGCTTGATCAAAATAATAAACAATTTTGCCCCGGACCTGGCGTCTTTGTGACTTTTTCTTTTGCCTAAGATTATAGAAGTGCATGAAAAGATGACGCTACGTTATGATTGAGACGACATCGTAAAAGCAGTTCAAGATCAAACAAGAAACGTTTTTGAAGATTGGAAAAGCCCTTGGCACCAGCCAATAATAATTGGTGGGGATAACTTTAAAGGTAGCAAAAAGATATTCATGAATAATAAAAAAAAGCAATACATCTTAAACACACCTCGTACTTGTGCGACTCCTCAAAATATGGCCTCAAATGCGCTCCATGTTTGGCAACAAAATTTCTATGTAATTTTGAAATATTTTTATTTATTTATTTTTGTGCTCATTTTGAAATATTTGACTACTACGAGTTGAAATAGTTTTAAAGTTTCTATATGAGTTCAATTTATTATTGTAAATTATTTTTGTTTATTATTTTACTAAAGTTATTTTGTTATTGTTAAATATTTATTTTGCTTAAATTTCTAATTATTTATCATTTTTATCTCTTAAACAACTAATTAGCATTGTTCATATAATTTTTATTAACAACTCAATTTCGTTTATCAGTGCAGTGGCAGCCTTCAGAAGAACTTAGTTCATGCATGGCTGAGCAGCACGCATAATAAGATTCTTTGGCTGTTGCTGCTGTCGTTGTTGTTGTTGTTGTTGTTGTTGTTGTTAAGCCACCCACTTGTCTGCTGGCTCAGTTAGTCCATTGTTCAGTTACAACTTTGTCAGTAGCATCATCGCCTGCGTATTCATCTAACTTTCAGGCTTCAGTGTCAAACGCGCTCGAGACATTTGGCTTAACCGCGAGTTGATGACAATTTTTTTTTGGGGAGCTTAAAGCCTTCACATATTTGAAGTTGCGGTTACTTTTAAGATTTAGTGCTTGAGCTTTAATCGTATATACATATAAAGTTATGTTAAGCATGCGACATGTTGTACGCGCCAGATTTTGCTAGCTAAGCTGATTATGCTTTTAAAAGTGCTTGGCAAACAGCTCGTTTTAAAAGGAAACTAATGGCCCGAAAGCAAAATGTTAAAGCAGTTAAGTTGTTAGTATATTTCAAGTTATATTACGCATATGCCATGCTGTATTAGCAAGACTTAGCTAAGCTGAGCTGTTGATGCTCTTAAAACTCTATAAAAAGCTTCAAAAGCCTTAATTACAGGGCATTCACTTATCTATCATTAGCTTGTCTACATTTATAACAATTGTGATTTACGCTCGTTCACTCTTTGCCAAGAAATTTGTCTTAACTCTTTGGCTGAATGCAAACAACAACAAAAAAAAAACACAGTTAACTTTGATAGTTTTTCCAGCTGCTGCTGCTGCTCCTGCTGCTGTGTGAAATTGAAAAACTTTTGTCTGTCTTAGCGAATCAATCTAGGATTCGAACTGAAAGCTCTTTAGACTTAACACACACGCACACTTGAAAATCACTTTTATGGCTTGTTTAGCAGAGCTAAAATGCTTGGCATTTAATTCAATTGACATGTCCTTCGACTGGCTGTGGCTGCGGCTGTGTCGCTGCTTTAATATGCATAAGGATATGCGCATACAACGCACGCAGGACATTCACGGCGAACATGTCTTTGCTCTTGGCAATGAATTTTTCAAATGGAATTTAAATGCTCTCCACTGGCAGTTGACATTAGCATTTTTAGAAGGTTTTGCCTGTTCATGTTGCCGTTGTTGTTGTTGTTGTTGTTAAGCTGTTAAGGACGTTCGGCGAATGTGTCAGACACATTCAGCCCTCAGCTGTTTAAATGGGGGGCCAAAAAAAGAATGTTTTGTCATTGTGTTATTATCAGTAGGCTCCATGTTGGCTTTTTATTTAAATACGTGAGTGTATATACGTGTGGGTGTGTGTGTGCTTGTTTGTGTGTGTGTGTTTTGGGTTAGCTTTGTTTGGCACTGATTTTTTCCATTTGTTTTGCTTCGTTTTCAATTTGAGTTTACTTTCCGGCAATTTGGGCGCACCTGGCGCATATTGTGATTTTTAATAAATGTCGACACGCGTCGCACTCGAGTTTAATTTGATTAGAGCTCAACGCTACTTCAAAGACCGATATGGCTGCTGCCACTCAAAACTAATATCCTTTTTGCCTGCCTGCCTGCCTGCCTGCTGCCTGTATATTTGTTTGGCCAACAGCATACCTAAGCAAACAGTGTCCTTGCGAGGGCAGCTAAGTGCTGAGCAAACAGTGCCTCTAATAAATATTTACATAAATCAAATGAGCGGATTAGCAGTAGACAAAAAAGAAATTGCATTTCCTTACTAAATGTTAAACAAAATTCACAACACACACGCACGCACACACGCACGCACACCTGTTGCTTGGCAGCCGAAGCAGCAGTCGTTTTGTTGCTTTGGTGGAACGCAGCTTTTGCGCCGAGCTTTTTTCTTGTGGAACGCAAATATTTCGCGCCATTTCACCGAGCCCTTAAAGTGGTAAGAACTGGAAGCTTGTTAAGATGCGAAATATTCAGTTATCAGCGGCTTCTCAACGAGTGCGGTTCGTAGAGCGAGCGCCAGTGTCTAGTCTAGCCTGAAATAAAACTCCAAAAAATCGAAAAAATACGAAATAAACGAAAATTTATATAAAAAAAAAAATAACAAATTGTGTTAAGTTTATTAAAAATTTTAAAAATTTTAAAAATTTATTATTTACATGTAATAAAAAAATATAGAATTTCATATACATATTCACATAAAAATTATCTGTAGCCGCAAGCAAATGTCATGGCAATTAATCCAGCATACAAATGCGTAAATCAGAACAACAACTGATGTGTATAGTTGTGTGTGTTTTTGCAAGTGTGTGTGTGTGTGCATATAATCACCTAGACAACCACAACAAACAAGTAATAAACGCTTAAGCATAATCATTTCGCAGCTTAGCTGGCGTTAAGTACATTTAAGCCAGCGCAAAAGGACGGAAAGGATAAGCAAGTCGTTTGCCCAAGCTGCGGTCAAATGGGAAATCTAGCGTTGGTTCAGGCCAACACACCAAAGGTATGTGCAATACGTGTGTGCGTGGGAGTATATGGGAGTGTGTGTGGTGTGTAACAACAATCAGTTACTGTTTGCAGCTTTAATTAAAATGCCAAGCCAAAAAGCAATACACGCCCTAACAACACACAACAATGCGCAGCTATATAAAAGGCTTGCCAATTGGCTTCCTTGTTGTGAGTGTGCGTGCGTGTGTGTGTGTGTGCGTGTGTGTGTGTGTGCACAACAAGTGCAATATCGATTGCCAAAAAGAAAAAAAAAACTCTAATACATATAGATATTGATAGTCCTGGCAACAGACATACATAATGTAGGGAACGGACAATAGCTGCCAATTGAGAAAACTTGTTGCCTACTTTTAGGCTTCGCACAAAAATTTGATTTCCTTTATTAACTTCCGTTCGACAACCCCATAACAAAGGGCCGTAAATCTGTTGGCAAATCTGTGGCAAAAAAAAAGAAACTTGCAATGCATTAAACCAAATTTTTATTGACCCAATAAATAACAGATTTCGCAACAGATATGGACACACACATACACATACACACACACACACGCGCAAACTCTCCGTTCCCCTCACAAAACACACTCAGCTTTTCTGTTTGTCTTATTTAGCTTTTGTTGTGCAAGTTTTTATGGATTTATGCGAGCCAGCAGCCGAATATAAATCCTCAGCTTGTTAGCAGCATCTTCAAAAAAAAGCCACAGCCACATCCACTCAAGCTCTCACGTAGCTGCAGCGCGTGCCGTTCCGGGCTGTGCTGCTGCACGTGCCCCCCTTCAAAAAAAGCAGGAATACTGAAAACGAAACGGAAAACCGTTAATGGCGAGACAATAAAACGCAACACTTGTTGGCAATGGCCACTGATCCAGCTCCAAATGGCAGACCATCAAGTTTTTGGCCAACAGCCAGGTGTGGGCGTGTCCCAATACAGCCAAGCGGAAGTGTGCAAATTATGATGGTCGTCTAGACAAGAGAGTCTTGTCTGGTCGCTTTCTTAGCTCGACTTGGCCCACATACCAATCTCCACATCTGTGTGGCATACGTAAGCCAATATTTAAACCTTTGCACAACCTTTTGACTGGGCAAGAACAACGTTTGTGCTTTTTCATGTTGCCCATCATCAAATTTCATTGCCGCCTGTGGATGCATAAAAGTCGGGTGGGAGAGAACACGAGAAAAAATAAAACACTTGCCACAAAACTTTTATGTCCCAGCCGATCTATGTACACACATACACACACACACACATATATATATATATATATATATATTACATTGTAGACATTAATGTGTGGCAGAGATTGTGCCTGAGGGAGTCATCTCGCAAGGCGAGTTTCTACTTTTAAGGCATTGCCAACGAATAGGGCATACAAATTTTACTATGTAAATTAAATTTGTGAAACATTTTAGATAATGGATTTTTAATGTAGAAAATCAATGGAAAACTGAATATCCCAAAATAGAAAATCAATAGATTTCAGAATATTGGAAAAATATTCTAAAAAAAAAAATATTTGCTGTACAAGAAATCGATTTATTGCAGTCGATAACTGTCAAAGTTTTTTGGATATTTTTCTTATGTTACAAAATTATGTTATTTATTTCATTTATTATTCAGCTAGCGAATGGTTTCTATATTGTTATCGATAAATTCCATAAACAGAATTACAACTTTTCTATTATTAAATAAAGTTTTCCTAAAATTTAAATTTAAATTAAATATCAAAAGCTGATCAGAGTTTCTTATAAAGAGTTTCTCTTAATAGTTCAGTAGTTACTTCGGTATTTCATGTCATCAGTCATCGGACTGTGTGCTGCGATCAATGAATAATAAAGATCCTTTAGTTATTTTATAGATAAGATGAATTCTAACAAAATGTTGTAAAGGTCATGCCAAAAAATGGGCTTGCTGTCGCTATCAATTGTTGTACTATAAGCGTGGCTTTTCAGAACATGTTGCAGTTATCGAATTATCGAAGTCTCAATCGACATGCAATACAAATGGTATTTGCAGTTGTATATAGATACTCTAAAAACTGATATATAGGCTTTTTTCTGTTAGTTTTGTCATGTCATAAGACTATATGCTTTTCAGTTTTTATAAACAATCTATATATATCTAGTCAAATCAACGCTATCACCTCTTCTCAACTTAAAAGCGAACTTGAATCTGTTTGGTTATTCGCATTTGGTTACTCGCATAGACTGCTAATTTCATTGCCAATGTTTCTCAAAATGAAAATGTCATAAGATGTACCCAAGGGCTTGCCATATCGTATGCTAATATTTGCCTTAAAATACTTTGCTAGGGGCGCACGCGTCGTATGCGCAACTTGCGTAATATTTGCTTATAAATTTTTTAATGCGCCGCAGTTTCATTGTTTTGCTGTGTTCCGTACTGTTCGCTTGTGTGTGTGTGTGTGTGCATAAAAAATTTAATGAGCTACAATAATGAGAGCTGAAACAGAGCAGCAGAAGCTAAAAATAGCAATCAAGCTGCGCTGTCCTTTTGTTGCCCATGCGCATCCTGGCATATTGTGTCCTGTGTGCGTTCTGGTGCTTTGTTGTCTCTTGCCATTTCGCTGATAATGAAAATGTCTTCAATTCAACCGCGACCTGTCTACGCATGTCATAGCCAGGACAACAGCTGGAGAGCTGCCGTTTCAACCGCAGCCATTTAGTGTTGCCAAACAATTGGTCCACTGTGCGTACGTATGTGTGTGGGACTTACAGTTGGTCTCTTGTATGATTATTATTATTATATTATATTTTCAATTCTATATATCGGAATGCTCGACAATTACGAGACGCGGCGAAGAGCGTAAACATTTATAAGCATTAGAGCAGCAGCCGGAAATTGCAGACACTCGCACAAAGTGAAGACTGGAGGAGAGCTGTGGTGTGAGCAATTCGCATTCCTAACACTGCGGTACTCATTCAGCCGCAGGAATTCGATCCACATACTCACATACACAGCACGCAGCGCACTAAACGTCTCTGCATCTGTGTGTC
The DNA here is from genome assembly GCA_035045945.1 of Drosophila anceps. Lineage (NCBI taxonomy): Eukaryota > Metazoa > Arthropoda > Insecta > Diptera > Drosophilidae > Drosophila > Drosophila anceps. The sequence continues at coordinate 3,771,224 of JAWNON010000073.1, forward strand.
TGTGCGTGTGGGTGTGTTTGTTGTCGCCTTTGGCAAATCCATTGTGTGCAATCGCACGAGATTAGATACAATCTTCTATAATAGCATACGCGCTGGCAGGACTCTAAGAAATGGGGGCTGGAAGCTGTGCGGCAGGGGCAACTGGGCAAGGATGCGACAGCAAATAAGCAAACGTTATACATTACCACCGCCTGCGCCCCCTCGATGCCCTTTAGCGTATATCCATTGGCTCTGCTGCTATTTATGTGTGTGAGTGTGTGTGAATGTGTCTTTGCATTTTATTTGCTCAACTACGTACATATGTGTCCTTTTGATACCCTGCAGTTGAAAGAAAGTAAGTTTTGCAAAGAGTTTAGCAGAAATTAGGGTGGGCCCTAAATAACAAATAAAAAGTTTGATTTGGAGTGTTTTCGGGAGCACTTAGGTTGATTTTGTCTATACTTTTGAATGTCGTTTAAAATGGCCTGTTTACGTATTGCTTATCGTTTAAAGTTTATGCAGCAATGAATATCGTATATGACGTATAGCGTATATCGTATATTGTGTTTAGTAAATCAGTTGAGCTTGTGAAAAATTGAGTATATCATATGTCGAATATCGTAATATACGTATATTTTTTGCTGTGTTACAATTATTATAGTATCGAAATACTGTATCTAACTATATCGTATATCGTATATCATATGTCGTATGTGGTATATGGTATGTGGTATATCGTATATTGTATATTCTTTTCATTTGCCTAAAACTAATTTAAAGTAATTTAATAATTGGACAAAAATGAAAATATGTTCGATTTTTCTTTGGAAACTTCTATAAAGGATATTTGATAGTATATCCTTTATATTGCATACATTCAAAGTTCTTTTACATTCCTTTCCTTTCATTGTTTTTGCCCGCCAGCAGCAGTTTTCGTAATGTGCTTTTTATATTTGCGTTGATTTGGCCAAGCTGAAAATATTTTATGATGCTTGCCGGACATTCATCAAGTTGTGAACGCCATAAATGAGATTGTCAGATGAACACATTTCATTTCTCTCCCTCTATATGTGTGTATATATGTATACATATGTGTGTGTGTGTGTGTCGTGTTTGTCTTTTGAGAGCTGTCAAAATGAATTTGCATTTGGGCCCAATGAATTGTGCTGGCATCTCGTTGCGGCTAATTGAAATCAAATATGCAATTAGCAATCAAATTTCCATTTTAATTTTTCTATATTTTCTATTTCCTTTCCTTTTGGCTTTATTTTTGTTTTGTTTTTGGTTATATTTCATATATTATTTATGAGGCAATTAGATGCTCGGGTTTCGTTGCCAAGTAAAATCGCAAAATTGTTGCCTTAAAATTGTGGCAAGCCACAATTGCTAACAACAGCTAACGTGGCTAATGAAAGCTGGGCTAAAAGCAAGTAAGCTTCGGGCATGTGCAGAAATAATCTAGTCGGCGGCTTTATATGGCGCTAATTTACGAGCTAGGCGGCAACAATAACAACAACAGCAACAGCATCAGCAACAAAGAAAATTACAGCGAAAAGGCGTTGAACAAAGGAAAGCAAATTATGAGTGTACAGTGAGTCAGACAAACAGAGCACCCACATACAGATAGTCAGACATGTATGTATGTATGTATCTATATTTCTGTTTGTAAATGCGAAATAGCCAAGAGGCAACGAATGCAATGTTAAACATTAAAAGCCAAGGCTTATGATATGACTCGTGAAAATGAATTGGAGCAGCATCTTTATAATAAAAGTTATGTTGCTATATTTATATATATATATATATATATATATATATATATATATATATATATATATATATATATATATATATATATATATATATATATATATATATATATATATATATATATATATATATATATATATATATATATATATATATGTATATGCATCCGTATACACTTTTCTGACTTGCTGCTAATCTTAAAATCCGCCTCTTTACACTAATTCCTCTCAGCTTAAAGCCTAATGAGCGCCAAAGACTTTGTGAGTGATTCTTGGAAAAAACTCTGCAAAAGAACTCAGCCAAAAAAAAGTCTCGACCTACGGTTTGAGTGACCTTTTTTCAGTTATAAAAAGGCGAGCCAGCGGCAGAGCTCGATCAGTCGCTTGCCCGTTGTGGTGCTGGTCGGATGTTGTGCAGTGCAGTGTTTTTTTTTGTTTATTTTTGTTAATGTATTTTGTTTAGTTAGTATTATTATTAAGATTTTGTTTAATAATTTGTACCTAAATGTTAAAGGTACTTGATAATGTTTAAGATAATTCTTGTTAATCTAATGTTTATGAAAATGTTAATATATTGTTAATACCATGTTAAATAAATGGTAATGTCATGTTAATGCCATATTTATGTCATGTTAGTGTCATGCCTAGGTGATGTTAATGTAAAGACCATGCAATGCTCATGCAATGTACACTTTATACTTATCTAACGCTACTACACGCAACGTTAAAATATTGTTTATGCATCGTAAGGAACAAATTTTTGATGTTTATGATTATTATGATACATTTTTGTTTTATATTTTTATTTAAGATTATTATTCATATAATAAATTCATGTTTTAAAATAATATTCATGTTTCTGTTTATGCTAATGCTAAAATATTGTTAATGATAATTTAAGGCATTCGTTAGCAAGAATTGTCTAAGCCATTGGATAATAAACATGATTATTTTTACTCTATAGTACATACACATATAAATATATATATTTTTTTATTTCATATATTTTGTATATTTTTTTATATGCAAATAAACATAGGCCATCATCGACACACACAAATAAGCTTTAAATATATCTGTATCAATATAAAAAATTATAAAAAAATTTATTATTTTTTTTAAGTTAATTTTCATGCTCTATTTGTATTTGTAAAAAAAATTACCTTATTCTTTTTTTTTTAATATAATTTCTATAACATATTAAATTAAATTTTACAATTTCTCTAGCAATATTTGTTTGTTGAATATTTGTTGAAATATTCATGAGTTGAACCTGTAGCGAAATTCCATTTGAATTTGAATCTTTTTGACTCTTTTTGCTGCGTCCTAATACATAAATAATTGTTAGCTATTTACCGTAAACTGTGTTTATTTATGCCACCCCTTCATATACATTAAAAGTAACTATTTGATGCGAAACCCTTTTACGGTCTCAACAGCAGCCCACAAAAAAACACTTCCGCCTTCACATGCCAACCGTTCGCATACTACACGCGCGCACTGTGCTGCACGCTTGGCTGGGCACAGCTTCTACATATTTATTATCTGTTTATATGTGTCCATGTATGTATGTGTGTGTGTGTGGGTGAGTATGTGTGTGTGCGTATTTTTTTTATGTCATGCATTAATGTAACGATGCATCATTTATGCCATTTATTATCAGCATATAAATGCAAGATTTGGGTCCTGCTGACTTGAAGGTTGTAGCCGCTGCCCCCTGGCCACGCCCTTTGTGAACTGTCTAGTCTTTAATTTCTGTGTACCTTTTTGTCTATATCCTTCTATCAGTCAGTCAGCGGCTGATGGCCAAGTTTTGTGCTGGCTAATGAATTTTTATGGCTTCCTTCCATGCCTCCCACCCATCTTGGTTCATGCGATATTAATAAATCAGGCAACAAAATGTGTCTAGGACAAGTTAAAGCCACTGGGCATTAAATGCAATATTCCTCATTGATTTTATGGCGCTTTAAACTGTTGCCCCTTTGGCATGCTGAACATTACGCTGAGTTCTTTGTTGGTCAGTGCAATTAACTCACACACACACACACGCACTCTCTCACACACACACACACACATAGAATAAATTTAGTAGCCGGAAGCTGCGGTTGTTAGGACTAGATCCCTGCTGCCGTGTATAAGCCCCGACATACGCACACACACTGAACTGTGTTTCTTAGCCATTTTTGCGGCTTGTCCTATTCTGGGTTAGCTTAAAGTCATTTCGTGGCACAATTTACATGTTTTAAGTGCGCTCTAAGGTCGCAACACTTTTAAGAGTTATTGCTAGCGCTTTTTATTTGACATGTGACAGCATTTTATGTACTTGAGAAACACACAAGCAAAGAAAGGCATGTATGATGTAAAAGTATGGAATGTACGGCCCATAAATGTTCTCTAGTAGTTACTAGAGAACATTTATGGGCCGTACATTCCATACTTTTACATCATACATGCCTTTCTTTGCTTGTGTGTTTCTCAAGTACATAAAATGCTGTCACATGTCAAATAAAAAGCGCTAGCAAAAAAATTAAGAGCTATTACAAGACTGAATTGCTTGAAATATATGTATGCCCAACAAAGAGATGCATACCAAATTTTATGTCATTGCCTCTTAAAGTCTTCGAGCTATGAGGAAATATTGAGTTTACAGCCTTAAAAGTGTCAAGCAACTGGGCAAATTGTTGAACTATGTCATAAATGAATTGTTTGAAATATATGTATGCATTACAGAAAATTGCATAGTAAATTGAAATTGCATACTATTAGAATGGAAGGAAGCATTAAAAACCAAAAAAAGCGAGGATGGCCTGTGGTAGTAGGTGACCTAAATTTCAAATTAAACGAAAGAAATGGTGAAACATAGTGTAAATTAATATGAATATATTATTTATGGGTTAAATGGGGAATTCCTCGCAGCAGTTTCCTATATTTCAAAAGTCAATTCAATTAACAGCGTTCTCCAGCTGAATTCATTTAAACTTCGCTTCTCATACTGATTAGGAATTTGCTGCCTTCTCTCAATCATTTGAATTAAGTTTTAATGGCTTCTAGTTTATAGAACGTGATTCAATCAAACAATTTTGTTTTCATCGCAACCCCTTTCTAATTTGAATGTACCTAAGGTAACAACACTGTAAATGCCGGACATGCCAGGGCCAAGTCAAGTGTGAGAGGCGCCCACTGCCAGAGCGGGCTCGAGAGCTGCAGCAATGAGCAACGACAACAACGACGAGAGCAACACAAACGCCAACATTAACAGCAATGACAACAACAACAGTAACAACAACAACAGCAACAGCAGCAGCAGCGTTTGGTCAGCCAGCAATCTGGATGCGATCAATCAAAGCGTCGAGCTGAATTGCCTGCTGCAGCAACACATCGAGACATCGACCTATGGCAATACCAGCGACCATTGCCTCACTCAATTCGATTCGATACTCTGCTGGCCACGCACGGCACGAGGCACTTTAGCCGTGCTCCAGTGCATGGACGAGCTGCAGGGCATACACTACGATAGCAGCAGTGAGTATAGTGTAAACATAAATGCATTTACAGTGAAATCTGCCATTGTTGAACAGCAAAACAGACGAACGTTTAAATGAGCAAAGCAACAGTCTGTTGTCTTGTTGTCCGTTGTTCGTCAATGGAGATTTCACTATACACACCATATAACAATATTTCTTACCTTTGACCTATGCAACTCTGCGTACTCCACAGAGAATGCAACGCGCTTTTGCCACTTAAACGGCAGCTGGGATCAGTACACAAACTACGATGCATGCGCCCATTTGCCAGCGGAGACGGAAACGGTGCCGGAGTTCGAGACAATTGTGGAGCTGCCGACCATCATTTACTATATTGGCTATGCATTAAGCCTGGTCTCGCTTACACTGGCTCTGATTGTTTTCGCCTACTACAAGTGAGTGTCTAGCTCTTATCTACCACATAGCTATGTAACCTTTATTCTTCTTTTCCTCCTTTCCTCCTCCACCTGCTCATACAGGGAGCTGCGTTGTCTACGCAACACCATTCACGCCAATTTGTTTTTCACGTACATCATGTCGGCTTTGTTCTGGATACTGTTGCTGTCCGTGCAGGTGAGACATGCCCCCATAGAGTCCGGACAGCGTCCATTCCTCATTTCGCCGTTTTCTTTTTTCTTTTACCTTTATCTGTTCTGCCTGCAGATCTCGGTGCGCAGCGGTTTGAGCAGCTGCATTGCCCTGGTCACGCTTTTTCATTTCTTTACGCTGACCAATTTCTTTTGGATGCTGGTCGAGGGTCTTTACCTGTACATGCTGGTGGTGAAGACCTTTTCCGGCGATAATATACGTTTCAATATTTACGCGTCCATTGGCTGGGGTAAGTCTTCTTGGCTAATTAAGCTGTCATCTACAAACTTCCAATCTCCCGCTGTTTTTTTTTTTTCGTTTTTGACCAGGCGGTCCGGCATTGTTTGTGGTCACCTGGGCTGTGGCCAAGGGTCTGACAGTGAACTACAATATGGAGAAGGTAAGTAAGAGCTGCATTTGGATTGGTTTGGGGAGCTCATTAAATTTTTATTCGCACCCAGTATGACATCAACTGTCCCTGGATGGAGGAGACGAATGTTGACTGGATATTTCAGGGTCCCGTCTGCACGGTGCTCATCATCAATTTAACATTTTTGCTGCGCATCATGTTTGTAAGTTCTTTGATATGCCCGACATATATAGCCGACAGTCCGACACCGCTTTTCTCTCGTCAGGTGCTCATTACAAAGCTACGCTCGGCGAATACCGTTGAGACGCGTCAGTACCGTAAGGCGGCCAAGGCATTGCTCGTGCTCATACCGCTCTTTGGCATCACCTATCTGGTGGTGTTGGCAGGACCCTCCGAATCGGGCCTAATGGGTCACATGTTTGCCGTGCTACGCGCCGTGCTGCTCAGCACCCAGGCAAGTTTTCACTTTTCAGTTTTCAGTTTTGTTTTTGTTTGCTGGGTATACAAATATTTACGCTTACGCTTACGCTTGACAGGGCTTTTGGGTGTCGCTCTTCTACTGCTTCCTCAACTCGGAGGTTCGCAATGCGCTGCGACATCATGTTTCCACCTGGCGCGATACGCGCAACATTCAACGCAACCAGAACAGAAGGTGGGCGCCACTTCAAATAGTTATTCACACTAACACTATCTCACCGACTTACTCACTCTTTCTCTCTCTCTCTTCTTGTCGCTTTCGGTTTAAAAACTGTTTTCGAATATCCCGACAGGTATACAACAAAAAGTTTTTCCAAGAGCGGAGGTGGCGGCTCGCCGCGCGCTGAAAGCATGCGGTAAGGCCAAACTGTCTTAAAGACTGTTTTCGGGGGTTTTAATTACACGCACTTGCTTCCTCTAATGAGTGTCTGTTAAGAGCGTAATGAGCGGGCAGGTGCTACAATCAGATTATGTTACGCTCGCACTAGTTCATTTTACTATTTATTATTATTCTTAAAAGTTTAAGGCAAATCTATGTTAGGTTTCTTGGAATTAATTGGCCTATTAATTGTATAGGTAAAAAGGAAAGTGTGTAAGTGCCACAGAGTCAGATTGAGTTACGCTCGAACTAGTTGCTTTTACCCTTTTTTTTGATTATTTTTTAAAGCTTGGCGTTAAGCTTGTTATGTGTTTAATGACTGCTTATTAGCTTTGTTAATGAGAAATACTATTTGGTCTTTATCTATACAACAACTGTTAAGAATCTAGTTCTTAAATTCTTTTTTTTTTCGCAGCTGTAAATGCTCACGTTTAATCAAAAATTATTTAATACCATTTTTCTTATTAAATTTAATTTTAACTTTGTAAATTTGAATAATCGAATTCCATTTCCCACATGCGAAATTATTTTTTTTGTGGTATAAATACCGTATTTTATCAGGAGTTTCCTGACTATTTCTTTAAACAAGTAAAACTTAAGCATTTGCAAGCCAAGTTTATGCTATAAATTTTATTTTTTAATTATTTTTTTTTTAGGAACTTAAAGAGAAAAACTCTTACACACTCTCCTCTATAGATTATCCCTATTAATATCCCTTTCCCAATTTAATTGCTGATTTGTATTAAGTTGTCTATTTGTAATCAGCCCATTGACCTCGTATTATGGCCGTGGCAAGCGGGAATCGTGCGTATCCTCAGCAACGACCACCACGCTGGTGGGTCAACATGCACCACTGACCTTGCATCGTGGCTCGAATAATGCATTGCATATGCTGCCCACGAATAATGCAGCGACTGGCAGCACGCTCAGCGTCATGCCGCGTGCAATCAGTCCCCTAATGAAGGTAAACTCAAAAAAAAAAACAAATTTATTTTGTCTCTTTTTTCTTGGAATACGTAAGGAATTTTGATTAATCTCAGCAGGGACTCGAGGAGAACTCCGTGTAGAAGGACGGATGACACAGACAGAGGCGAATACTCTCACACACACACACACACACACAGACACAGACACAGACAGACACTCGCATACAGCTTAAATGATGTCTCCTAGGATATTGATGTTGTTGTTGGCATTGATGAAACTGTAAATTATACAACTAAGTAGTCAAGATTTTAGCAAATGGCAAGCAAGCAAGCAAGTTGCAAGCATCTTAAGAGACTGAACTAAAATTATTCATTTTCAATTTGTTTTTTACTATCCACAATTCACACACTGTGGCTGAGGAGCTGAAAATTTATAAGTTAACAACTTTTATTTCCACTAATGCATAGCTAAATGTAGTTTTAAATCTAGACGTTGGATGTTGTAAGTGTTTTAATGCCCGCCCCATCGGAAACTATGCGAACGCTACCTTAACTAATCTATATATATATAAAAATATATATACATGTATAAGTCGACAACAAAATGTTAAACAAAAACGAACAAGAAACTAATAAAACAACTATTTATTTGAGTGTATACGAACGGCACATTTATCCGCCTGGCAAAGTGATTGTTAAATGGAATCTGTCATTTGAATAATTGCAATGCACAGCATAAATAAATCCCTGCAATTCGTAAATTTGAAATTTGTTTCTCTTTTATGTTTGCATATCAATTTTATCACCATATTCTATTTATCTCCCTCTCTCTTCTCATCATCTCTCTCTCCTTTGCCCTGGAAAATATCATTAATTTTAATAGCTTATTGTGCTGTAGCTGCTGCTATTCGAAATGTTTTCAATGAAATTTAAATTTTCTTGTTTTCATAAATTTAAAGAAAAAAGCGAAAAGAAATTAAGGAAAATGGGCGACGGGTGCACACATCAAAGCAATTTTGTTGCGCACAGCAACAGTTGCCGAACGACAGCAACAATTTTTTTTAATTGCATTTTTGCAATGTTTGCTTTTGTCGTTCGGAGAATCATATAAAAATTAATGCCGATTTTTCTCTTATATTTTATGGGTTGTGCTAGCTTCAGGCGCTAGGTCTTTGTGTTAGCTATAAAAATGCGCTTTTGCTACTGATGCCTTTTTATTAATTATGGATCACGGCTAGGTAGGTCCGTGTTTAATGCGTTTATTGAGTCTAGGTGTAGTAGAGCTCTTTAACAAGAGCTTTACTCGGGTGGCCTGACGTTTGAGTGTTTATGAATAAACCATTGCAGCAGGCGCCGTAAAAATGCATTGCACTGGCTACGTCCAATTCCACTGGCTATAAATATTGCATGAGCCGAGCCAAGTTGAGCACAGAAAACAAGTGAAAATTGTGAGTATAGAGAATGCCAGACGTGCAAATACCCTATCTAAGGTATAGCAAGTGAGCTAAACTTATATTTAAGGCTGATTTCTGACATGGAAAAATATATTTATATATAAAAACTTCATTTATGTATTAAGGATTGGTAAGTCAATTATAATGTCTACAGCTTGAGCAGTTGCAGCATTCACTGAGTTAGTCTTTGCTGTCTTAAGTAAATATTTCATTTAATATTACAAAGCAATACTCGCCTATATCATACTTGTAGAGCATAGCTTTTATAGTTCTCGAGTTCAATGGGTTCATATAGCTGGAAATAGTTCAAAGGACATGGCTTGTGCATGCTGATAAGGCATATAAAGTTCGCTTGTATATTTTAGGGTCAGCAATGCTGTCTGCTGCCACTTATTCATACTTTTTGTGTGAACGTTCTCGAGCCTGGCTATATATATATATATGTATACATATATATGTATATGTATATGTATATACGAGTAAAGGGCAATATGAATGCAAAACATGAGATTTGCTGTAGTGGCAACCGCATGAAGTGCATAAATAATGAATATGTTTATTAATATATGTGCATAGCATGGTTCTTGATTGCCAGCTAGCACAGGTTTCGACCGGAAGCATACTGACTACGTGGCGTATGAGTAATATAACAGTTAAACAGAGTGAGTGCCCAAATTTATAACAGTTATAACAGTCAGATAAAACAGTGCATGTACTTAAGCTAATGGCAATATTTTGGGCTAACACAAAGGCAAAGTTCAAAGCACTTAAATGCCAAACGAACAACAGCAACAACAATAACAATTGCGCAGCGTAAAACATTTATTGTGGGCGTCATTCCGTATGTGTTGCGGCAATTGCAAAGTTTTTTTTATGCTTATGTAAATTAGTTGCAATAAATAACGATTTTTACTGACTGTGGAAATTAAGTCGCATGTGTGGGTGAGTATAGCTGTGTCTGATTGTGTGGGTGGCTGTTGGTCTGGTAATGCGTTTAGCTTTCGCCCTTGTTGATGAAGTGCACAACTTTTGGCACACACACACACCCAAGCGTCAAATGCAGCTGAGACAAGGCCACTTGCCACTTGCTACCTGGGCTATGCCACAGCCACTTCAAACTGTGTGTTTGTGGGCTCGCGCAGCAGAATGATAACCACAATGCCAACTGCCAACTGGCAACTGCCACAAAAATGCCAACGTCAATTGTAACATTTTAATTAACCAAATTGTGCGTTGCTTCCTTCCTTTCCTTTCAACAAAAGAGCACAAAAACTTGGCCAACATAACGAGCGCGAAATGAAAACTCAATTAAAAGTCGCTTAGACGCTCAAATTGCGGCCGCCTGTTGAGGATACAAACACACACACCAACACACACCAACACACACACCAACACCCACCAACACACATCAACACACACCAACACACACAAACACATACAGACACACACACCATTTTTGGAGGCGCTTTAATTAACTGCGCACCGAAGAGCATAATTTCCAGTTGCCGCATAATCAAAAGTGAGTCACATTACCCACTCGACCCGCTGCCCCAGCAAAAATTATGTTTAAGGTCAGCCGTGTGGCTGGGCCGCTAAATTGACGGCCGCAAAATGTTGCCACAAAGCCAGCACAGCAACAACAGCAACAAGAGCAGCAGAAGAAGCAGCAGTAGCAGCCGTAGAAGCAGCAGCAGCGGAAGGCTAAATAATTAGCCAAGTTACACAAAACACAATTTACAATATCTCATTTGGTTTTCAAAGTACATAATTCCAGTTTCCAATTTAAACATGCAACATCATTTAAGGTAAGAATTTTCGCTAGGCTTAAGTTAACAATTTATTAAAGAACTTTTAGAACAGTTAGTAAATATACGTTCAATACATCTATAAATGAAGTGTAGGATTCAGATTGATGCTGTGGGCGTTAATGCATGTTGCAAATGTTCAAGGATAGCTAAGTATAAGCCAAAAAGAATCTTCTGGAAAAATCTACTGGTTATTTAGCTATGAATCGGTCTTATATATAAGAAAGCTCGTTATTCAAAAAGCAAGAGTTAAATTCTTTAAAGATGTTTCCCAGCGAAGCACTTTGTTAAAGCTTTACTGAAATTAACATTTTTAAGCTGTATATTGATTATATTCCTTTGCATTATTTAACTAAGATAATCTGGTAAACAGGAAACAACATCAAAATAAAAATTAAAATAATTTCCTGTTTAGCAGCGGACTGCTTAAACAGTTGTTTGAGTTCTCCAATGAAATTAACATATTCAAGCTATAAATTTATCATATTCTTAAAGTGTATTAATAGAAGATTTTTTTTTTTAAAACCAGAAGGCAAAACTATCCTGAGATGTTCTTGTATTTCCGATATTTGCTAAATAAAAAAAAATAAATATTGGGTTTCCTCTGAATGTATAAAAATATATATATTATACATTAGATAGGTCAGATTTATAGTCTTACGAATGTTGTGCGTAGATAAATTTTCAAAGCAGTTGACAGCATCATAGGGCTCCATGTTTTTCAGCGCTTACACATACTTAAAAATGCTTAAATTTTAAAATTGCTTTCTTTGTCGCTTGAGCAATTCCTTTGAAATTACGTTAAATTTTAATTTGCGCCTTCTGGGTGTGCGATGAAATTTTTAAGCGAATGTTTGGTTTACTCGCAGCCATTTGTGGTCGGCTGTATATATTTTTATAAAATTAAATTTCGCTTAAAATCAGGCATAAATATGGCTAATTATTTTTTCTTTTTATCTATCTACTAGTATTTTTTTTTTTTTTATATAAATAATTATATTTTTAATATATGTTTTTACATTATATTTTTATTTTTTTATATTTTTTTTTTCATTAAAAATTTAATTTTTTTGTTTTAATAAACATTATTTGCTTTTGAATTAAATTTATCTTATTTTTTATTTAATTTAGCCAAGTTTAAGTTTCACAATAATTTGCAATAATTCATTTTTGGCACATTTAAAAATCTTCAATGTAGAGAATAAAAATATATTTTAGAATAATAAATTAATGAAAACACAAAAATGCTTAGCGATATATATATTATTAAATAAGCGCCTTGAGCTCATGTTCCTGACTGCAAAGTCAACATAATTAAAGTCCTAAAATAGATTTAATTTGATAAAATTATTTAATAGCTATAAAGCAGACTTGCGAAAAGTATCTCATTTTAATGAATAACTGAGCAACTTATAGTTTTTCTTTATTTCTTCGTGATGCTTTATTAATAGAGCTCTAATGTAGGTAACTCACTACTCTCTGCTCTCGCTGTCTATTATATGCCGCTGTGATTTATGGCACGTCGTGGCAAATCCATTTTAATTATGCCTGACTCGCATCTTTATGGTTTGAGTAGCTGGCATTAAAGCTTGAACTTTGTGCGCATAAGTTGGCGACTCATTTGGGGAATTCTCTTTAATCTAGCAGCCACAAAATGAATTCCATCGACATGGTTTCACGCTCCAATGCCACGGAAAATGTGCCTGGGCCGCCAGGCACAGGATGTGGCAGTCGCCCGCTCGACTGGCTGACTGGCTGACTGTCTGGCTGGCAAGCGGGCAGCCCGGTCGGCTGTCATTCCCCAAGGCGTGTCTTGTGTTATAGCTAATTAAATATTTGCTCTCTGACCAAAAGCATGTCATTGCTGTCGAGAGATTAGTGAAGAAACTTCCCGTTAAGTTGCTGTCGCCAACTGGCGAAACTGCTGCTGCTGCTGATGATGCTGACAACTTCAAGCACTGCCCGTTAACGTTTAAAAAACAATTTCCGCCAAAACAAAATGGAATTAGATGTCACTCATCTTGGCTATATAAAGTTAGTATATAGATATATATATAAAATTGATAGATGAAGGCTGTTCAACTGTATCGCAAGTTGTAACATCCATTGCCCTTGGAAAGCAACATGAACATAGAAGAACTATATACACAAATACTTTAGGATTCTCTAACAACTCCGCCTTTCAAGTTTTCTATTTACAGGGTACATCGAAAGTATTATCAGATTTTCTACTACACTCCGTGTTGGCTGTTCTCTGTTGGCTGTCATGAATACCAATTATTGTGATAGCTCGTCTATAAATACTCTTTAAACGTTCAAGTTGCCAACTCATGAACTCCGCCTTCGGTCGAGCTGCCAGCGAGGCATTTTGTGCAAAATTGCGGCGTTTCCATAGAATTCAGTTAAGATTCTGTTGGGCACACAGCTAAAGGAAGAAATCAATCAATATAAAGTAGCAAAACATTTGACATCAGATCAATCGCAGACTTAATTGATTGCATGTAGCAGGCAACTGACAACAACAGCAGCAGCACAGCAGCAGCAGCAGCAGCAGCAGCCGCAGCAGTAGCAGTAGCAGTAGCAGGAGCAACAACAACAACTGTAGCTATAGCAACAAACAGCAATAATAACATGAGCCACAACTAGCGGAGCATTGCCAACAGCAACAACAACTTAAACTACAGCAGTCAGAGCAACAATAGCGGCAGCATATGTCACAACAACAACTACACCTATACTTATAAAATTATCGAAAGGAGCTACTTCAACGACAATAGAAATACACACAAAAGAAATAAGAGCGACAACAGCCACTTCAATACATCAGCAGCATCCGTTGCATTAAGAATACTTCGGTAAGAATAACGACAGCAGCAACAACTACAGTAATGGCTATGTCAACATTTACAGCAGCCACAGCAACATACACAACAACTGGAACAGCAACATCTACAGCAGCAACAATAAATGCATACTCTGCAACTGTAACAGCAACATATACAACAACATCTAAAGGAACAACATCTAAACAAACAATATTTACATGAACAACATTTCAGCCAGCAACATTTGCAGCAGCAACATCTAGAAACAGCTACCTAACGAAAAGTTTGCAGAGCAGAAACATTAACTGCAATTGCAATAACTGGCACATCAAGAGTGGCAGCAACATTAACTAAGATAGCAGCAAGAGCAACTAAGTAGCTAGTGAGAGTAGCAGTAGCAGCAGTTGCAGTTACTCCTGTTGCAACAATAGTTGCATAACAGTAGCAATCACCAATATCATCAGCAACACCAACAGCTGCTTACGTGGCAGCAACACTAGCCCATCTTGCTATAAAAAAGACTGCAATAATAACATCGACAGCGGCATGAACATCAACAGTAGTGACAAAACGAGAAGCTACATCAACAACAACATCAGCAAAATTAACAAAAATATCAGCAGCAACATCAGTAATTGTTACGGAGCTAAGAGCAGGAACAGAAGCAGCAGCATCAACGAATTTAGCAAGCAGTCAATAACTTAAGCAGCAGTAGCAACAGCAGCAGCAGCAACAGCAGCAGCAGCAACAGCAGCAGCATCAGCAGCAACACCACTCATAACAGTTAAATGCGTAAACAATAGAGGCAGCAACAAAACCTTAACAAGCAACATCCATAGTAGCAACAGCAGCATCAGCGCTTACAGCAAGCAGTCAATAATAGAAGCAGCAGCAGCAGTGGTAATATCAACAGCAGCAGCAGCAGCTGTCATATCAGCAGCAAGATTATTATACAAACAAAAGCTGCAGCTATGCAGTTTACTGCAGCAGCAGCAAGCAGCAAACTAATCAACAACTACCATCTTAGCAGCAGCAACATAAAAGTTATAGCAGCAACAACAAAACCCTCAACTGACGACAGTCACAGCCACAGCCACAACAACAACAACAGCAACAATGACGTCAACTCATATTTAAGCTGTTTCAAACTATAAAATTGAGTTATTGCCAATCAAAGAGTTGAGCGCGTTAATTACATCATAAATGGGCGTTGCGATTATGCAGTTCAATTTTGAACGTTGTTGGGTAGTTAAAATGTCGCATAATTGCAAGTACTTGAGTGCCAAAATCTAATAAGTCAACAAGTGTTGTTGCTAACGGGTTATCACGAACAGGCAGCGCACTCAAGTAAGCTTAGCTGCTTAAACACGTTCGAGCAGCAAAGTGCAGTGTAAAAGCAGCTGCTGCTAGAGTGTTGAGTGCGTGTGTCTGCGCCAATAAAGCAACTGAAATTGAGACTTTAATGCAGCTGGGTGCTCTATTTCAGTTTCAACTTGAACATATGACATTCGCTGGCGCATTGGCCATATATTCATATTTTGCCGCAGCTGCAGCGACATTTGCATCACCAGCAGCAGCTGCAACAGCTGCTCGCGAACGTGGGCTAATGTAAAGGCAGAAACAAGTCTGTGGGGAAAAATGGCTGGCAGCAGAACTTGTAGCATACTTTTGTGCGCGCGGTATAAAGTTTTTTGCCGTTGGACGCAAGCGTGCGGAAAACTGTTGCAACCTGCTTGAACCACTAATTGGACCATTAATAATGCGGCTTGTTTTTGATATTTCATGAGGCAACAAGTCATTCGACGTGTATCTACAAAACTTTGCGGCCAAAATATTATTTTAGGCATGTTTTCTTCGTTGTTGTTGGGCCATTGCTATCTGATATCTATGAGGGCGGCGTGGGAGTTGAAACTTTGGGTTGTGTATTGAAAACTTGGCAATGTTCTTGGAGGGTTGTTTGAGTAAACCTTTTAAAAAATACACAGAGAGACTGAGCAAAGCGAGAGACAGAGTTGGCAGCATGGAGCAGGCCAGCAGTTCGTGTGGTTGCTTTTGATAAAGTTGAGTATATTTGGTTTTGCTGGTCATTTAATTGGGTTTTGGGTTTTAGCACAAAGCTTCAGACTTCTAAGTGAAACTCAAGTGCCAGCACTTTGGACTTTGTTCAGTTTGCAAGTGTGCAACTTGCAAGTGTGGCATGAACTTGCAGTTTTATGTGCTGCCCACTAAATGGAGAAGACAAGCCAAGGCTTGTATCTTGGCAAAATGTCAGCTGTAGAGCATAAAAAACTTTAAAGCTGTTGCCACATTATTAGAAAGCAGATAACAAAAATAAAAAAATGAAACTTTCTGTGCAAACTTAATTTAAGAGCATCAAAAGGATACAAATGCTGCCTCGCAATTTCCGGTTTGAGATTCGTTTCATTTCAGCCTTTTACCTTATTATTTCTTGCTTCTTTTAGCCTGCCAAGTTTGCGTATGGGCAACAAGTGTTGACACACAATGGCGCCTGTTGTCGGTTTGAGTTTGACACTTGTTGAAAACTTTTGGCCTAAACTGAGCTGACAACTTGGCGACGCCTGGCCAAAAGTTTCAGTTTATTTTTTCTCTGGGACTCGGTGTGCTGTGTCCTGCTACTAATTCAATGTGAACTCTGTCAGGTTGACAGCTTGCCCAGCCAGCTGCTAATGGCAGTAATGCAATTTCAATTACTATTTAATATTATTTACGTCACATTCCCTTTGCTTCGCTTTCCTTCACTTTTTTTTGTTAGTAACGCTGTCAATTATATATCACATCAAAGGCTTGTTTTGTTGCCAGGCCAAAGCAAACAGTACGCGCGCGCGCTATGTCAATAGCAAGTGCCATACATATTTAATTGTGTCTGGCCTCAAATATTGGCAAGCCCTCAGCAGCCGAGAGCAGTTAACAATGCCAAGCGCCAAGCATCAAGCCATTGTTGCCGTCTAGCTTTTGGCCATTAGCTTGCTGTGTGGCAGGTGTGGTAAGTGCTGTTATTGACAGCACCAGCCACGGGTGGCATTCTCTCTTTTATTGTTTTCTTCGTTGCTGTTGTTGCTGTCGCATTAGCCGTAGTGTCATTTTAATTGCAGCACATTTGTCAGCGTGCTACGAGGCGAACGCGTGATTTACAGCTTTGTCGCTTTTGACTTGATTGGCATACTTCATCTCTAATGGCCACCGAGTAGCCTCAACCTTACCCTGAAAAATCACCGAAGTTGGTCAGCTCAGTCATTTATTTAACATTTAAGGCAAATACAAAAACAACTCAAGTTTCGCTTGCTTCTGTCCTAATCTGTCACAAATTTTGGCACTGCCCTGAAAAGTATGCTACACAAAAGTGAACTTCAGCTGGGGTGTGGGCGGACGTTTGTTTAATGTGATTGATTATAGCTAGATCATGACTGGGTCACCTCTGCTGTAATTGAGCATAGCACAGATCGAGCTGCCTGTCAAATATAATTGAAGAGCAGCGCTCCGACGCTTACTTTGATTTGGCACACTTCACGCTCGTCTGTTGTTAGGGCCGCTTTGGATTTCATTTGTGCCGTTTACTGCATGCCGCGCACGCAACTCTCACATTTCCAATTACGCTTTATATACCCTGGGCCCATTGAAAATGCGAGTATATTGCTTATCTTTCAGTCTTTGTAACAGGTGATAGGAGGTGTGGCTGGGCGGGGTATAAAGTATGGAGAGTATATAATTGAGCAGGAGCAGCAGCAGCTCTAATTTGATCCATATTATTAAAAGATTTTCCCATTTCCATCAAATTTATTAAAAAGCTTATATATCTTTTGCCAGATTGAACATGAAGTCTGACTTCACAATGTGCTAAGCCAAATTAAAAAAAAAAACTGGATTGAACTCTATACCCTGCCATATTTATCTGTAGTCGATTCAGCCTTCCTATATGTACAAGAGCATGCGAAGAGTGAAAAGATTGCAGCCTGCAGACTGCCTAAAAATCAGATAAACTTGAAACATTGAAGACTAGAATAGAGTTTGGAATAAATAAATCTAGATTTAAAATATGTATACTGGCTTACAGGCATACTTACTTAATAAGTGGCTTAAATCTAACTAAAAATGTTATCATATGAAGAACTCCATTCGGGCTCATTTCATATTTGGTATACCAAGTCCAATTATAGCACAGTGCGGCTTCAGGGCATTTGCTAGTCGGTCATTGCCAGCTAGTACATACTACCACGATTCAAGTGAAATTCCTATGCATGTGAAATTTAAGCTGCTGACAACATTTAAATGCAATGTATTATGTACTTATAACAAGACAGCAGGCAGTCAAACAGTCAAACAGTCAAGCATATCAGCTTTTGATTTTCTTGCCAAGCAGCAGTTGAAGCAGCACCGGCAGCATCAGCATCAACATCAGCGTATTAATAACTACAAGTATTGCCAAGTTGTTTGCGGGCATAATGAAGTTGCTGCTGTTGTTGCTGTTGCTGTCATTGTTGCTATTCGCAGCTGACGGCTTGCGCTCGCAATTGTATCGCGTGCCATTGAGTCGCTTTGCTTCGGTGCGGCATCGCTTTCAGCAGTTCGGCATACGCATGGATCGACTGCGTCTCAGGTACAGCATCTGGGCGAACGAGAAAGAGGCGCGAAGTGTGCCACTGAGCAACTATTTGGATGCGCAGTACTTTGGCCCCATTAGCATTGGCACACCTCAGCAGACGTTTAACGTCATTTTCGATACGGGCTCAGCGAATCTGTGGGTGCCCTCCGAGTCGTGCCACAAGAAGCTCGCCTGCCAGATACACAGTCGCTTCAATGCCAAAAAGTCGAGCAGCTACAAGTCAAATGGCAAACGCTTCGATATCCAATATGGCTCGGGCAGTCTCGCCGGATACCTCTCGCACGACACGGTGCGCGTCGCTGGACTGGAGATAACGAATCAAACGTTTGCGGAGGCCACGGATATGCCGGGACCCATATTTTTGGCCGCCAAGTTTGATGGCATCTTTGGCCTGGCTTATCGCGGCATCTCCATACAGAATATCAAGCCGCCATTCTATGCCATCATGGAGCAGAATCTGCTAAAGCGCCCCGTCTTCTCAGTCTACCTCAATCGGGAGCTGGGCAGTCGGCAGGGTGGCTATCTCTTCTTCGGAGGCTCCAGTTCGCGTTATTATCGTGGTAACTTCACCTATGTGCCCGTTACGCATCGCGCCTACTGGCAGATTAAGCTGGAAACTGCGCGCATTGGCAAGCTGCAGCTGTGCCTGAATGGCTGCCAGGTCATCATCGATACGGGCACTTCCTTCCTCGCAGTGCCCTACGAGCAGGCGATACTGATTAACGAGTCTATAGGCGGAACGCCCGCTGCTTATGGCCAATTCTCGGTACCCTGCGAACGGGTGCCCAATTTGCCTACACTCACGTTCACCCTGGGCAATCGGCGGTTTGAGCTCAAGGGTGAGGATTATGTATTCCATGATATCTTCACGGATCGCACTGTCTGCGCTTCAGCTTTCATCGCCGTCGATTTGCCGTCGCCCAGTGGACCGCTTTGGATATTGGGCGATGTATTTCTGGGCAAATACTATACAGAGTTCGACATGGGCAATCATCGCATTGGCTTCGCAGATGCCGTCAGTTGAAGCTGCTTTAGTTTTCTTGTTTTTTATGTTTTTTTCTTTGTTTTTGCTTGTTAAATGGCTGCCATGGCAGCGAAAAGTGTGCACAGTTGACACAAATTTAAGGGAACATCAGAAAACGGCATTTTATTATTTTATTACCTGCTCGAAGCGACAAACGAGGGGGCCCAAGCCCAGGCCCAGGCCCAGGCCCCGGCCCAGACCAAAGCATCCGGAGCAACCATATTACGTATACGCCATGTTGACGTCAAATGTCCGCCAAGCTGCGTGGGCGGAAGCTAATCAAAACTCGCTCCCAGCAATCGTAGCAAGTGAAGCCCGTGACAAAAGACAGCGGAGAAGTTTGGTTAGCCCTGAGAGCTTTGCGGAGTTGTACAGCTGTAATTGATTTGCCAAGAAATAAACATTGTCCTTTGCCACATCCTGCAGCCCAGACGCAGCTGCTTAAAAATTGAAATGAATAGCTTTAAGTTAACGACTGGCGCGTTGCGTTAGCATTTGAATTTAAATTTGGTAACCGCTACATCAAAATCTCGGCCCCTCTGCCCCCACCCATCTTCCGACCACCCTAAGCATCCATTAGCTTTCACGTTTTAGGGTTCGCGGAGTCTTTTTTTGGCGAGTTTTACGACCGCACACAGAACGTTTCGCATTTCTGTGCGAAAGGCGACTTGACGCTAGTATTTTTTATGTTGAAGGCTCACGCTTGTATAAACACTATAGCATAGATGCTTTTATATTCAACAGTATAGGGTAAATGTTAGTCGCGTAGTTTTTTTTGTATTTTTTGTATTTCTTTTTTGCATGAACCTTGCCTTCCTTTCGTTTGGTTTCCTGTGGCTTACAAGACCTTTATTGATATTTGCCTCTTGGCAAGCTGCTTCTGAGGCTTTTTTTTTAAAGCCTTTCACTCATCCATCCGCATGACATAGTTGTGGCTTTAAAATGTCGATTTTGATTGCTGTTCGTCTAACCTTTTCTTTTCATAATTTCTATACAAAGAACAGAAAAAGGAATTAGGGACTTCTTTTTAGGCCATAATGAGTGGTCAATATATGGCTTTAGGCCCAATATTGACTTTTTAAGTTGCTATGCTAAGCATGTTGGCGATTTTCTATTTGCTTTTAAGTCTCCTTTACTGGAAACCCTAAAGCTACCTATCATGAAATCCATTTGCAAAATACTTGGGGCTCGAAGTGGTTTTTATCGCCAGGCGCTTTGCCTGTTAAATGCTAAGCCCTTTATTTTTTGCTTGCCACCAGTTACCAATACAACAACACTAAGCTACTTTCGCATTGTGCAATACAGGAGCAACTACGGCTGCCTGCGCTTAAAGCGGAAAATATTTCACAGCATTTTCTGTGGCAGTTCTGGGCAGTTGCAGCATTTGCGCAAACGGGTCGCTGGGGATTTGCGCAATCAACAACAACGACGACAACAACAAGAAGCAGAACTTGAAGTGAAAATCAGTTATGTAAAATAAAACAAACCAATGCCAGTTCAGTCAGCCCCAAAAAAGGGTTAGCACGTGTCAACATCAAAATCATAGCGCGCTTTTAAGCGCAAAGTAAGCGATTTGTCGAAAATAAACTGTAGCATACTTATAAGCGCAACATAAATACTTGCCAAAAATAAAGGGTAGCATGCTTACGAGCGCAAAATGAAATGGAAAAACTATGAAATCAAAAGAATATATTTTTAATAAAAAGCACTCGTGTCGGCACTTGTTTGGTAATTCAAGCGCCAAATGGCAAATCGAATCAAGTGTATATGTGTTTGTAATATGCGAAACAGTTTGTCACATATTTTGGGCGGTTCAAAAAGGCAAGTTAAAAACTGTGAACTGTAAACTGTGTGCGTTACGCCCATATAATCACCATGACAGCCAGCCAGCCAGCCAGCCAGCCAGTCAGCCAGGCAGTCAGCAAAAGTAAGTAATTGGCTGAGGCAGCTTACGGTCCACACACATACCCATACATACACACAGCCAGCTCATTTGTTTTAACAATAGTGGCTGGGCAACAGGATAACGCGATAAGCATCACAAAGCTAAATGGCAAAGAGCCTGCGACTGCCACTGACAGGCTCACCAGCAGCAGCAGAGCAGCAGCATCCTCAGCTATAGCAGAATTAAATCATTCGATAAGATTATGCAAACATTGTCATCGCCAGCGGCATTGTCCTGACTGCCCTGGACCCAACATTTCTATGTAAATTTATTTGCTTGCTGTTTTTATTAAATTTTTGTTGGTCGTCGACAGCAAAGCAAAGCAAAGCCTAAAGCTAATGACACTCAAAAATTGGGCTAATGAGTCAATAAGGCAATTTGCCGACTGGCAAAAAATGTCAATGAGCTGGGGCTACAGAGTGTTGAGTGCGCTCGCCATGAAGATGGTCAAAGAGGGACAGCCGGCACAGGCTATACCTAACTTATTATGCCACTTAATTACTTTAATATGGCATTTATGTGAAATGCTTGGCTTAGCCACAGCAATCCAACGCTCCCTCTCTATCTGTCTGTCTCTCTCATTTTGAGCCTGTCTGCTGTTTTGATAGGCAGACAGGCTTGGTAGGCAGGTAGGTCGTGTCCTGTGTTTGCATTGCCTTGTGGACACCTGTCTGCGTTGTAAATGTCAATTAGTTTTTGAGCCCATAGCAATTAAACGTGTATGTGTGTGCACAGCTGCTGCACACACGCAGAGAGAGAGAGAAAGAGAGAGAGACAATAACCCTGCCAATCATTGCAATTGAAGTTTGCAACAATGCTGGCAATTAGTTTAAGTGCATGTGCTTTAAGGTATAACAACTTGAGCTGCCTGTAAAAAATTGTACATCATTTATCAAAAATCCTTTTGTGTCTGCAGCTAAAACACATTAATCTATGCCGCCTTGCGAGCTGTGTTTGAAGAGTTTCCCTTTGCCAATGTTGCTTGGCTACTGTAGCTTCTATTGCCAACCATGTTGTTGTTCCTCAATATATTTTGTCGTAGGTAAGGTCCTGTATTGGTTTTTTTTCTTGTAAGATTACGTGTCTTAGCTTAAGTCATGGCATCTGTCTTAAAGACACACCCACACACAGACCTGTGTCCTAGTCTGTTTCCAATAATGTTTAACTTCAACTGTCAGCACGCCTCATTTTTTAAGCGGCAAACGTGCCAATGACAACGCTCAATTGAGCAGCAACTACATGACTTTAAAGTGTGCCCAAGCTCACACATTACGCATACGTAGCGTATTGCAGGCGTTGCTTGAACTTTAGCGTGTTAATTGCATTGAAGCAATTAGAACACTTTACGGATAGCCAGTAAGGCAAAGTTTTATTTCTGACCAACATGCAGTAGTGTGTCTGTGTGTGTGTGTGTGTAAGTGTGTATGGGTGTGAATATGTGTATATGTATATATGTGTGTATGTGTGAGTAAGTGAGTGTGCTAGTATGTGTGTCTGTTAGTGTTTGTTTGGCATTGGCATTGAGCCTTTTGTAAGCTGTCAGAGCAGCTGGCGTGCTCCTCGTTTCGCACGCCTGTGACATGCATACTAATTAAGCAGTTTGCCATGGCTTTAAAATTTCAAAAACAGACACTAACACGCACATGCACATACACATGCACACATACACGCGCGTCGCAGCTTAAAATGGCTTTTCGAAAATGCTGCATAATGAAGCTAATCAGGCGCGCTGTACGCTGACGAGCTTAGCGCGAAACAAAACTGTGAAATTTCAATGTGAATTTGAATTGGAATTTGAATTGTGAGTTCTGGAATTTCAATTTGCATGAATGTCTCGCACTTGAAACTGCAGTGTGTGAGCTAATTAGAGCACTGAATGCAATGCCAGCGACTGTCAGGATAGTCGGGATTGGAGTGGCATATGTGCAGCGTCAAGCGCTGGGCGTCAACAAAGCAAATCCCCATAAAATATTTAACACCTTGACAGCAGCACTTCAGTATGTGAGCGTGTACCTGACAGCCAACCGTAAAATAAAAAAAAAACTAAGAAAACTTTGTTGGCGCCCCATTGTCAAAAAGCGCAAAGTCATTTCTAGTTGTTTACGGCCCGGTCCAGAGATCCACAGACCCAAACCTCAGCTGCCAAGCAGGGATTCCAGTCAAATGACTAAAACTTGCGTCGCCCTTAAAAAGAAGATAAACGAGTTTTAGTTCTCTTTACAGGTTCAAAAGTTGCTGTCAAAACTGCAGCTAATTGAATTGCAGTTTCATGTAAAGCTATTTTACCTGTTAGATATATATAAAGCATGTTCCAGCTAGTTGCGTGTTTTTATGAATGGCATTGATTAATATAATAAAGTTAGTTTTAAAGTGCCAAATCATGCTCATGATGTGTTAATTGACTTGGTACAAACTAGTCAGGGAAAATATAAATTTAATCAAAACTGCTTAAAATATAAAATCAATTTTTTAATTTTATTTAAAAATTAGAAAAAAAATATGAAAAACGCAAATCTGTAAGAAAATGATAAGCCCCAAAAAAATCAATTTAACTTTGACAAAGTCATGCAAGTTTGAAAGTAAGGTCGAAGCAAAGAAGCTTTACAAGTCCAAAAGTTTTAAGGGATATACATTTCAATTGCATTTTCAATTCATTTCACAATAATTAATATTTTTATACATTTGTAAGGGTTCTAGTCTCTGCAGCTTAAGTAAACTTAGAGTTGTTCTTACCTTAAGAAATTGAATTGAAAAAGTGTCCATAAAGTTTCGACTCATATATAGATTCTATTTATATTAATTATATTATATTCAACATACAAATAAAGCGCTTTTGTCCATGAAAATATGACTCTTCTGGCATATGATTTTCAGACAAAGGAAAGCGCAATAAAAAATACAAACTAAATTTACTAAAATTTAAGTGAAAGTTAACCTAGAGGCAAGTAGTTGCATTTCAACTAGCTTGAATCTCGTTTAACATTGCAATTCTGCTCATAACAGTCTATTAACAGTGACTGTTAATGGGTGCTGTTACCTGTGTAAATTATTGATAATTTTGATATTATTGAGGAAGACTTAATGATAATATATAAACATAGACGGAAGGTGGGCTTTGTATACGCGAGAATCAGGTCATTCTGGAACTTCTGCAACTATGCAAATCAAAACCAGGCGACTCTGGAGCTTTGTCGCTGCCATCAACACCAACTACCAGCTTAGATTCACGAATTTAGTGTTGAGCTTAAGTCGTATACAACAAGATTAAACTCTTTGTCAACATCTGTATACTTGCTTGTTTAAGCAGTTTATATTATTTTCTATAGTTAGAAACTATTAATATATGTAAAAAATAAAACCTGTATAAACCCGTCAGCAGCGCGCTTTAGCATCATTGAGATTACTCATCTCACAAGTCAATTTTCAGCACCTTAGAATACTTTTCTATATTTTATATTATACTTACTTTATGTGTACAGAACCTTCGCTTACAGCTCAACTAATTTCGAGTCGAAGAATAGCTGTTGCCCTTAAAAGCTTTTATGCTTTATCGCTGCCTCATCAAACTGTCAGAAAGGGCAGAGCTAGCGCGCATAATTGAACGCTTCCACGCAGAGTAAACGCTTGCTTAAACGGGCCAATTTTAATGGTTGAACCATTGAACATTTATTGGATTTTTTTGGACGTGGCCAAGAGTGTTCCAGCAGCCATTCATATGGGAGTGTCAGAGTTGGAGCAGCAACTGCTGCGGGCACAATTTGATTTATGCGCTCTGCACTTTTGATAAAGTGTTTGGCATTGACGTTGACTTCCGTTGCAGTTGCCGCTACTCTCCAGTCAGAAGATGGCCAACAGCAACGGGCATACGATATGGGCAATGGCAGCTGTTCTGTTGTCATTGCCGTTGCCATTGCTTATTGGCCATTGTTGGGGCAGCTCGCATAAAAGTTGCAGATGACATTTGAATGTGCATGTGGTCTCCCGAGTGGCTTTTGCTGTTTCGAGTTGACTTTTTTTTACCCCTCCCTCACTGTCCATCTGCTTACTCAGCATTAGAATTATGCGCTGTGTGTATACAAAAAGTTTGCGCTTTTTATCCTCTCAACTGATGGCTACCTGTCTCAAGTGTGCTCCAGCGAGTTGGAATAGGAAATGGACGCCTTAAGCCTGTCCGCTAGGCTTTCAACTTGTTTTTTTTGTACTTTTTCCATGCTGATTATTCGGATAAAGTAGCAAAAACTTGTGCCTTAAGCATTTTATT
Source organism: Drosophila anceps (assembly GCA_035045945.1). NCBI lineage: Eukaryota > Metazoa > Arthropoda > Insecta > Diptera > Drosophilidae > Drosophila > Drosophila anceps. Next base: position 3,797,171 of record JAWNON010000073.1, read on the forward strand.
GTGTTACTTTAAGGGGGATAACAAAGGAAAAGTTCAAAAGTTCCAAGAAAATCAAACAAAATATTCCTGTATTTATGTGGAACTTAAATTTAAGTTTATCTTATCTTACTTAAAGGCTAATTGATGTTTATGAATGAGAAATTTTTGGCTAACCCAAGGGTGTTATCTGTTTTTGAAAAAGGGAGCTTGCAAGTCCAAAAAGTATATACTTGTTCGTTAGTAAAACAAAAGCTAAGTCTAGCTGTATGAAACTACAATTATTGAATTTAATTATCTATTTTTGAGAGACGAGTCTCTAGCAAAGGCAATATGTTGCGGATTTTCCAAACAGAACATTACATGTATAGCACATTAAATAATAGAATTTCTATTATAGCTTTTTACTTCTTGAACGAGTATAAAACATATATATTTCATACCATTTGTCAATAAAACTTAAAACATAGACAGACACTTTCTCGTTAAGCCTGCACAGATCATAAATATTTAACTTTTTGCATACCCTCATACCTAATGTTATATGATTGCCTTTGATGTCCAGCTACTATTATCATTTCCATGAATAACAGAATGTAATTATAAATTTTTAATCATTTGCGCATATATTTTGTCGTCAATTTCATTAGCAGCTGCCGCATTTGCCTGCGAGGCTGATTTAAGTGAATAATTTGTCGAGTTATTTAAGTAAATGAAATGTGCAAAAATATTTCGATGACATTGTATGCATTGCAAATGAGATTTTCACAACGGAGTTTTCTGGCCTCGTTTGCATTGCATAAGCCGCAATTAAATCCATCAATTGCCCGTTACGACAGATGCGAACAAATCGACAAAGTTGCAACTTCCGACGCGCCCATGGGGCATAAAAAATTCAATGGAAATATTGCACAGAACCAGACAGTGGCGACAAGGCAGTGGGCAGAGAGTTGGTTATAAATGTTGCCAGAAGCAGGAGAAACAGCAGCAGCAGAGCTCGGTGCAAATTTGATGGAGAACGGCGCCAGTTTCAACGCCCAAAAGACGTGCAGCGGACAATGTGTACAATGCCCAAAAATCACTCTCTCTGCACACGCGAATTTGTTTGCTTAACTGCATGACTGGGTCGAATTGGCTGGGTCTTGGGTCGGGATTGGAATTGGAATCGGTGCTTGGGTTTTTGAGGGCGCCGCTCTTCGGGATCCCAAAACATAGCAGAGCAGAGCACAGCAAAGCAAAGCAAAGCAGCTCTTCCTTCCTGCTGCTGCTGCTGCTGCTGCTGCTGCTGCTGTTCCTCTTGGCAATTCCCATGGCTGGCTGCTGGCTGCTCGTTGGTTAGACCCTGCAACTTTTAATTTGGAAAATTTGTAACAAAACTTTGTGTGTCTCTATACCCTGTAGACGGCATTGACATGGGGTATGAATGATCTGACATGTGTGATGTTTATTCAAATGAAATTAAATTCATGAGTGAATCCTTAAACTAATTATAGCAACAATTCTTTAATGAACTAGTTCACAAATTAATGCTATAAATAAACCGATTTACAGATGAACTAAGCACATCTTTTAAGAGAAAATTCCAATTAAGTTCAAATACACCTAATCACTCTATAAGGTAGCTAAAGCTAAAGCTAAAGTTAAAAACATTTAAGCCTGCTTTTTCGCCAATTATTAAAGGATATTTTCTAGTTCATCAGTCACAAATTGTAATACTATATGAATCATTTGCCTTTGCTTTTCGCTTTTCCCTTTTGCCTGACAGTATTTACTTCCTTGTAATTGTTGTTGTTGTTGCTGCCCCATTGTTGTTCCTGCTGCTGCTGCCGTTGCTCTGACACCCAAGTCGAGTTCAGCAACAAATGTTAAACAATTTGTGCAACATTTTTAGTGTTAAATATGCGCAGCTATTTAGCATGTTTGTCTCATTGCAACAATTGTGCGAAGCGCAAAAAAGTTTACAGAAAATATTAAATGCAAAGAACTGAACAAATTTGTTGAATCGTAACTCGTTTAAGCGTGAGGCAATCAAATGCGCCAGTCCCTGGATAGTTTGTTATCGGCAGCTGATTAACTCAGCCTTCGACTTGAGCAGCTTGCTGCTCGCTGGTCAATAATAAATGGCACTCACACATATGCCAGCCGTCGCAAATCCCAGTTGAGTGCATCCTAAAGCAACTTCAAAGGGCCATCATCAAATTTTGAATGTTTGATGCGTAAATCCATTGAGATTTGTACTTGAATTGAGAGCAGACCTTGCTGATAGAGAGCCTGAAGTGCAGATTTTAATAAAATTTATATGCGTCAATTGATATTTTTATGTGACATTTTGAAGCTAGCATTTAGCGACAGCTGAAAGCTGAGAGCTGAACGCTGAACGCTGAAGGCTTGCCTGCTGTCTGTGGCGACAGCTGTAAAATATTTGAGGCAATCAGCTCTGCATTTGGCGCACAATGAACTGTTTGCCGCACAATTTCCGCTTGGAACTGGCAACAATTGAAATGTCTGCCAGCTGGCAGCAGCAGCAGCGGCAGCAGCACGAGCAACAGCAGCTTACCTAGACCCGACCGGCTCACATGGCGTATACTTTGTTTATGTCTAAGCCAGCCTCAGGCATAGAATAGAACTGTAGTCTGCTCTGCAAGTCGCATAAATCTTAAGCTAAGCCCCGCCCGTGCCCCATAAATAGCATATATGCTTGGGCCTTGTTATCCCCTGTTCATCCCACATTTAATGGGCGTAACAAATTTATTTCAAATTATAGCCAAAAAAAAAGAAAAAGAGGAGACAGAGGAGCGTCTCACGAATTTTGCGCAAACAGCACAAAAATAGACAACGTAAACACTTGAAATTGAATTTTAATAACAAGCAAAACAAATCAAATGAAATATTTAATGGGACATTAATACGCAGTAAAGTCAATTCTAATTAGTGCCAAGCAATACGGGGCAACAGTGGCGGGGCACAGGGCACGGGGCACGTGGCAAAGGGCAGGCACAAATTTGATATTTTCAGATGCCGCAACGAATTTGAATACATATTAAATTTTTGCTGCGGCCTTCATTTTAAATGCAAATCAGTGGCAAACGCAAACGCAAACGCAAACGCAATCGTTTCGCTTGGCAATCAATATGAACAGGTTGCCTGAAAAGGAGGCCATTCAACCAGCTTGCACGGGCGTGGCAAATGTCTTTTTCTTCTTATCTGCCGTGTTAAAGGTGCCAGGGGCGCAGCCCATCATTATCCATTAGGCCACATGTTTCCAATCAATAATTTATATATACATATATGCTTATAGTTATCTCATAAATTCATTTGAATGCTGAACTGTCTTGGCGTTATGTTTTATGTGTTAATCAACTTTCAATTAAAGTTAAGCCAAACCATGCACAGACTTTCAACTTTTAGTGTGTGAATGAATAAAGAGAGAAACAAACTTGCTGCAGCGCCCTGGGGCGTATGAACAATATTGAGCATACGTATGGCTGCAGCATATTTTCTAATAAAATTGCAAGTTTGCAATACTCTAGAGTGTATGGGGCGTAATACTAGAGAGTGTTGTGGCTTGTAACCCATAAAGAAACTTAGCAACATATATCCTATATATGTTACTGCTAAAGGGAGAGAGATGGAAGCAAGTACAGCGGGGTCATTAGTTAAGCTGATAAGTTAGCTTTAGAAATTGAAAAATGAAATTTTGATTGTGACTAAAATTGTAAGAATTTGAGAAAAGAATCCTATAAATATATATTTAATATAAATGAAACTATATTTGAATTTTTTATATAAATTTAAAATTAATATTAACGTTTCTTTTAGGCAGATGATATAGATGATAATATAGATGAAAACAAACACAGAACTTCAAGACTGTTAATCAACGTATATCCATATTAGTTTATGAGTAAGTTTACTTCAAGTTAAACTAAGTACCTTATATTTATATAAAGACATCAGCTGCTGGTAAGGGCATGCCATAGTCATCCAATCAACGTTTGTTGTTCTTTCGACTTTTTTTTGTTCCCTCTCTTACTTGATAAACATAATTTGCTATATACAATGCAGCTGCATACACAATGGACTGCCGACTACAAATTGACTTTATGCTGAAAGGCAACTACTGTTGCTGTTGTTTTTGGAGTAGAAGCAGCTGCTGTTGCAGTTGGCAAGACAAAGACACAGTTGAAGTTTCGTATGCTGCTTATAACATTGTTGTAGTTATAAAGGACCCATGGCATGCATATGAAATAACAAATATAGCATTAAAGAATGTCTCTGCAGTAAGCCAGTGATGTGTGCATGTGCGTGTGTGTAGACAAGCAGCATTAATTAACTATAAAGGCAGCAAACAATAGAAACAAATTAAGAGTCAGGCGAAAAGGTGGGGCTACAACACAGCCACAGCCACAGACGCAGTCAGTAGATGAGAGTGCAAAATGTTGTTAGCTGTATGCAGATGACAGAACGATGAAGAGCACCAGTTGAAGCTTTTCAGCAAATACATATAAACATATTTGTATATATATAATTTTGAAATGCAAGACATGTACAGAACATAAGAGATTGTTTCTAAGCATTTGTGCAACTCACTTCTGTCTGTCTGTCTGTCTGTCTGTCTGGCTGGCTGGCTGACTGACTGTCTGCCTGTCTAATTTATTTCAGCAGCACTTAAGCATATGGCATATGACATTTGGCATAAGCATAACACAGACTCCACTTCAACTTAAGGAACTCAACAGTTGCATATTTGGTAGCCATTCGCAAGTTCATGTAATATTTATAAAATGAAACGAGCAACAGTTGTAGCTGAAAGTTTTCAAAGTTCTTGCGGCATAGAGATGGACGCGTGTTCAATTTTTGTTTGTTGCTAATAGGCGAAAACATGATTCAACACTTAGGACTTTCTATATATGTAACTAAATCTGAAAAGCATGTGAAAATTGTCACTTATTGACCTTACTAAAAAACACAAATTGCTTTTTTTTATTTATATAATAAAGTACTACAATTTGGATGTATTTTTCGCAACTAATTCATGACCTTCAGCCTGAGAAGTTAACAAAAGCTTAAAAATAGAAAGGTCACTATAAACCAATTGTGAGATGCCAGACGGTCAGCTCGCCATTCATTTTTGTTAAATTTTAATAAAGCTTTTCTAACAGGACCTTTTTTTTGTGTAGACACAATTTGTGTACGAAAATTATTTGTGGCTGATAGCGGCGTTCGCTCACTAATCAGTTTTATGCCATCAGGGTTGACTTGCCAATGGAAATTGCCATTGAAAATGGATGCTGGTTGGGCTGCCTTTGACTGCCTTTGCATAAGTGCTAACCACATAGTTCTCAGCTGGTTATAGATAAGCAAGAGTGGCAAGAGGATGATGAACGAGTGGTCAATAGCAACGTCTGCTGCTGATACAATCGGCAATTCTAAGAACCAGAAAATCTGCTCATTTTCTGTAGCTTAAAAATTCTTATTGTTGCTTGGAAATAATCGTCATGAGTTGGAGTTGGCCTAAAAATTGGTTAAAGTTTTAAGGAATATATAATATATAAAAAATATATAAAATATGTATAACAATATAATTCAATATTTTTTATATTAAAAAAAATCGTTTTCCGAAATTAACATAATAAAAATATATATTTAAAATTGAAAAAACTTATATATTTAATGATTTCATAATTTAATGTTTTTATAGTTTAAACTGAAAATAAACAATTTTTTTTTTAATAGAAAAAAGTTTTAAATATTGTATATTATTATTTTTTAAGCATTTAAAAATATCATAGTTAAAATACAAATTGTTTTTATAGTTTATACTGAACATAAAAATATATATTTTTTTTATATATAAATAATTTAAAGTAATAAAATTATATTTATAATAAAATAAAATAAATTTAATAGACTTTATGTCGTAGTTTTTTAATTAAATAAAATATCTTAATATTTTCATAGCTTTTCTCAAAATTTAATTTGATTAAATTCCACAATTTGCGTTAATGCGCGCTTAAGTATTTTTTGCTGAAAAGAATACAACTCTTAGCCCGAGTCTCATTTAGCAAGGCACAGAACACGCGTCCAACTCTAATTTAACAAACGAGTCGAACAATGAAGGACAAACGGGAATTGGTCCTTTGAAGCGCAGTCGAGGACATTACAGAGGCACTCAGAGTACATTTAACTGGGCATTGCTGTTGCTGCTATTGCTTTGCTCTGTTTTTATGTTTTGTTTTTCATTCAATTTAATAAAATGCAGCTCAGTTCCAGTGCTGCAGCCAAGCGAGAGAACGTGCTAAAGCTTAAATTTGCAACATGAAATGCATTTAATAACTGCAGCAGCAACAACGACACCAACGACAACACACCCTATAATTTATGCATGCCTGACATTCTGCACATTACTCTGACATCCTGGCGTGCCCCTTTAGCTATATAGATATATATGTATGTACAGTATAAACAGTACGTAGAAAGCCAAAGGCAAATCCAGTTGAGGGCCGGAACCAACCAGATCGGACAGTTTGATTTGCATTTGTAATTAGGATATATTGGGGGCAACAGCTTGACGTCGCTTTAAATGCGCTCAGTAACCAGGCCAGCCCAGGCCAGGCCAAGCCAAGCCAACCTAGACCAGCTAGCTCTACTTAAAGACCTGTCAAACTGAACTGGGCAAGCCAACAACAGCTCTGACCTAAGCCACTCAAATTGTGCGAGCATTTAGGCGCTCTGGCATTTCCATTAGTTATCTAAGCATAACTTGTGAGCGTTCTGGGCAAGCATTTATCTTCATTTTGTGCCAAAGCACAAGAACAAAAGGCCAACTCAATTTTTTGGCAGCAGGCATGTCCCTAGAAACTGTAACTGAAATGGAAACTGTATGCGATTATCTCATGCACACTGATTGCCTTGTTTAGCTAACCTAACTAGCTGCTTTCTCTGCGTCTGTCTCGTCTGTCTCCTTCTCTATCTGACTTACCTGGGCAATAATTTAGCCCCATTAAAAAGTTAACTAAAGCCAAACATCTATAACAATAACCGTAGAGGCCAAGTTGATTACCTTTCGCTTCATATTGTTGCCTGTGTTTGTTTGTTTTTCAACGAGCAAACACTTAACAACTCAACTGTTCTGTGTCGCTGTTTTGACACTCTTTGAGGCGGGCTCTCACACTAGCTACAACAACAATGTCAACGAGTCGACTTCGAGACCATTTTCCAAATTAACCTGCCTTGTTTTAGTGGGCTGTCTGCAAAGGCAACGCGTTAGTTTAAGCGACTTGCGTGCCTAATAGCTATCTACATATGCCACTACATCACAAACACCGCCTATTTTCATATATACATATATGTGTGCGTGTTTGACTGTGTGTGTGTGTGTGTGTAGGCGTTTTTATGGTCCTATCTACACACGGCTGTGTCACGTTCACAGACACAACATCCGCTGTGACTGGCGTGCCAAAAATACAAAACGTAATCAAATAGTAACAAACTAGAATGGCTTAGTCAGAAGTTGTCGAGCTGCTCAAGCAGCGGATACCCTATGAAAATAAATTTAGTGGAAGAAATTATACGAAATGTAAATGTTACAGCTGACAAAGCAAAGTGTCTTTAGTAATTAGTATTTATTTAATGAATAGGCAGGAGAGCAACCTGTAGATACCCTATATATTGTGTTTTATATTAGATGTGCTAGTAGTAGTAAATATCTGTTTAGAGCAAGTGCTAAAATGCATAGCACGTTGAGTATTTTTTTTGGCATTTTCAAATGTATTCTAAAGTTGAGTTGAAAATCAATTTGTAGATATACTATAATAAGACTAAATTATAGAAAGTTTGAATGACAGATTAAGGCAACAGCCAAGTATTCTTACTATTTTTAAGACGACATTCCTTGGATTGATGATCTTTTAAAGCATGTTTAGAACAATTCACAACGATCCAAAATTCTCGTTTTCTCTAATACCCTGTCGCCTGAGTTTCTGCTGCCTTCGATTGATATAATGATACCCTATATTGAGAATTTTATGGCAACAGGGCATAAAAACAGTTTCTATGGCAGCTTGGCAATGACTTCATTTTGATTATAGCACACACACACGCACACATACACTTACAGATATGCATACGAAACAAGCGCGTATCTGTTTAAAATGGGACAAAAAATCTGCTTGTTTATTTAAATTCAGCCTGTCAATTTGCCAGACCGTGTGAAAATCGCATAATATTTACTCTAGAGCGTATAAATATTTAAACATATAGTTGATTTTCAATTCGATTGCAATTTCATTTGTTTTGCAACGTTTTTGCGCTATTTTCTTTTAGTACTGTGCGCACAATGGTGCGTATGCGTAATTATCGATGCGAGTCGTGTTCTGTGCTCGCTTACGCCAACGAGCAACATAAAACTCAATTACGTTGCGGCTAAGCCAATTTGGCGTAGCTCTAATGGCAAATTAAAGCGAGAATCAGAGCTGCAAAAGGAACTCCATCGGCAGTAACAAGTGCAACTGCATTTGATTGCTCCGGCCAGTTGACTCTGAGGCACATGTGGCCAACTGTTGTTGGCAGCTACACAAGTTGGCCATAATGTGCAACCACTAACACCTAAACGATGATGGCAACCACAGCTGCTTCAACATTCCCAGCCGCCGTCCCGCCAGCCACCCTCGTGTTGACTGTCTTTTGTGGCTCCCGTTTCGGTGCCTGCTTCTGCTATTGCTGCTGCCGGTGCCGCTGCTTCTTTAGCTGAGTGTTGCGTGATGCGTGTTGCGTATTTCTGCCGCTGCCAGTTTTCCTAAATGACATTGCCACTTTTCCAGTCGAGCTGATAATGATGATGACAGAACATTTGGCCAAATCAATTTAAGCAGCGAGCGTGAGCGTGTTCGAGGGCGTGGCTATTGGCGGCACACATAAGCGTTAATGTCAGTGGCTGAAACATCTATCAAATTTCCTCCATCCAAATTGGCGCACAGGGAGTGGAACTAGAAACTAGCTAACTGAAACCGCAGCAGTACAATTCGAAACTGATTTTAATTGAATGAACTGTCGTTGGTTATGTGTGTGACAGCCGAACTACAAACAAAAGTTGAATTGAACAGGAAAGCGCTCGTTTCCGGTGTGAAATTGAGTTGGCAGCCAGCAAATTCCCTGTATTGAAAATAATCAAATGTATCTTAGTTTTATGGGTGGGTGACAGTAAATTGGGCAAACATATGAAAAGGCTACTCCTTTAGATTTATATATACATGTATAACATTTATATGTATATGCATATATTTTAAAAAACTGCATTAAACATATTATATCAACCCACACAAGCGTCTGTCAACGCACACTCAACTTTACCATGGATTACTAAAAAAAGGCGTTGCCTACTTTCCAGCGCTGCTTTAAAAAACGTTTTGCTCCGTCGCCATTTTGTTTTGTGCTGGGGGTCTGCAGCGTTAATTAAGCGCGCCAAGCAAAAACTCATCAACGCATTAACTGTGACGTCAGCGCGTGCCGCAGTGCAGCCTGCTCTAACTGTATATGCATTCCACTTTAGTTATGCGTATTTGCATGCTGCGCCGGGCGTTGCGCGTTGGGCGTTGGACGCTGAGATATGGCCCCTTTTAGCCGCACAATATGCTTGGGCAAATATTTGTTATGGATAAAACACACAGCGCCACCTGCTGTGGCAGGACGAAAGTTATTGCTGTATGAGATATTCATATTGATTTTGAATGCATTGAATTTTAAAAGCTGATATAATTTTACGCATTGCGCTGAAAGCGTGAATTAAAGTGAAACCGTTAAACTGACACCGAAGTCGAGGCATTTGAACGCAACGTAATTCTTTGCGGACAACTGGACAAGCAAACATTTTCATAAATAAATTTATAGCGAATGTCACGCTCTGATATAATTAATGTTTCACATTTGTCTGGACGGACATTAAGGCGGCTATTTAAGCAACTGAATGCCAATTGAACGCACACACGACGCTCAGGCGGCGACGACAGCAGCAAAAACAGATGAGCAAACGGCTGGTAGCGCACATGATGTATTATAGAAACCAAGCGCACACAGAGGCGACAGTGTAACCAACCAAGTGACGGCATAATAGTTTGATTTACGTACCCTACTCTGGGCCAGGCGCTGCGGAAAGAAAAAAACGCATAGGAACATTAACGACGCAGCAAATGCTATCCTTGAGCAATAAAGATTGCAATTTGATAAAGAAACCTGCGTAAACACGTACGTGTGCTTAATTAGTTTTTAGATCTAGTCAATGACAAACTGATAAACAGGAAATCCTTTTTGAATTCTATGTTATATCCAATAAAGCAAGCAGCATCTATATATGTTGTTTTGCTTATTAACTAAGTTCTTTTAATTTGCTAATTTAGCACTTGCATTAGAATCAAATGGATCGAAGTATATGACTATATAAACATTTGCTGAATTTTACGGCCAAGACGAACTTACGGGTTTTACGTCTTTTACTCGCCACACGTGACAAAATCAAATGCTGAAAATCATATAGCCATAAAGTCGCGCAATAAACATGCAGTTAAAGTCCTTAATCTTTAGGGTCAATAAATTTCCACACATGATTTTTGTTACGTTTCTCGTTTTACTGCTTTCAATTGCAATTGACGATTGCAAAATACGTTTAAATGAATGGTGTAAGCAACGGTTTTTCCATTTTTTATGTCTTGCATTTATTTATAAGAAGAAGAAATATGTTGGCCTGCATATTCATTAACGTAGCAGTCGCATTTATCATATATATATTTATATATATATGTGGTTGCACTCACTTGATTGGATGTATAATTATGTGTGGCTGTATTTCATGTTGTGTGAGTGAGTGTAGGGGTAGGTGTAGGTGTGTGTTTGTGTGTGTAGGTGTAGGTGTGTGTATGGGTAGGAGTCGGTATATAGCATTAATGTGTAGTCTCAATAATGATCTCGTGCGTATCCAGATCGGGCACCGAAAACTTCATCGGCAAATAGTCATCCGCATGCATATGCGACATTTGATTAACCTCTAGCTGGGAGCGTTCATGATCCTCATGGCACTTGCCCTCATGCTTCTCATAGTCGCCAAATGTTTCGAAAATGGCACGACATATCATGCACTCAAAGAAGCTTCTGCAAAGGTAAGAGGACTAGATTAGATTGGGCTACTTGAAGATCAATTTTTCTTACGGTTTTTGCTCGGCCTCTAGACGCTCCCGTGCTAGAGCCGTTGCCTGTTGTATTGCACCGGGTACATCGACATCGACGCCTTCCTTGATGTGTGACTGCAGATGCCGCTTGAAATTGGAGAGCTGTGTAAAGCCCTTCTCACAATAGTTGCACTGATACGGCTTGGCATTCAAATGGCCAAGCTTATGCTTCTTGAGGTTGACCAATTGCGAAAAGTAGCGGCCACAGCGCTGGCATCGAAATGGCTTCTCGCCCGTGTGTGTCATTTTGTGGCGTTTCATATTGCTTTGCTGGGTAAAGGATTTGTTGCAGAAGGTGCACTGATATGGACGCTCGCCGCTGTGTACGGCATAGTGTCGCTGCAGATTGACCGCCTGTGCAAATGCCTTCGAGCATATGTTACATACAAAGGGTCGCACATCGTTGTGGACCTTCATGTGGCGATCGAGATTGCCGCTGTTGCAGAAATTTTTGGCGCACAGTTTGCATTCGTAGGTAGTTTTGTTATGATTGTGCACCTCCTGGCGATGAAGTGTTTGATCGCGTTTACTCTTAAACGTCTGCGGATGGGCCAAAAGAAATAATTATCGTAAATAATGTGTTCAACTTTACTGTAAGTGAGTGAAACTTACGCGGTCGCAACGTTTGCAGCTAAACTGATTGACTACTGTCTCATCGAATTCCACCGGGATGCCCGCCATTTTGGGCGCTGCTACAACATCGATCCGATGCGGTTTTATATCCTGAATCGTACTTATTGGAAATAACAGATCCATATAGAGTACAAGTGTACTAAAACTTACTTTGAATTCCCTAATTTATATGTAATTTTTTCGCGTCTTGTAGAAAAGTCATATGGTAGTAGAGATGTGAGCTACATATCAATATATCGTGTTATCGGTATGGTTCATATTAAAACATCGAAACTATATCGATGTTTAATACAACATATCGACATATTGTACAATATACGTGAATATTACAGTTTTATGTATAAAAAAGTTAATTTTTTCGTTAAATATATGAGTTTTTATTATATACGTCTACATAGAAAAAAATATAATATTTAATTTAAAGGACAAAAAAACTTAGCTCCAGTTTGACTGTCATAAACTATCGTCGCAACAATAACATCACGACTGCTTCTAAAATTTAAATTTAAAAAGAAAAAATATCATACAGTTGATATTAATTGTAAGATTAATCAATATATTATATAATCAACAGTTTCCTTATAATATATTAATAATTTGGGAAGTTTATTAGTTGCATGATAGATAGTATGTGGCGTAACCTTCGACGTGAAATATGCTTGTCAAACGAACTGTCAGGGATGTATCACGCAGTCAGCTGTTTTGTTACGACTCATATAGCTCTGCTAGTTAACGGATGTTAAGTATTATCTTGAGCGTTGAATGTCTTTTTCTCCAAATTTAAGTCTAATAACAGACAAGTATTTTGCAAATAAACATAATTATAATTATTTTTTAATAAACTGCATTTATCAAATCAATTTTTCAGGTCAAATAATTTAAATATGCCAAGTTTTCAGCAAAATGGTCTTGCACTGTTAGTAACAGTGGTAGAAATGTTACATTTTTGGGGTGGCCACAGATTATAATTTTGTTGGTTTGGAACAAAAACTAAAGAAGAAGAAGAATAATTAAGAGGAAAACTCCTGGCAGCCACAAATGCTGAGATAACTAAGAATTTTGTATTGTTTTGTGTAGTAAGAGACGTGTTACCTAGTGCAATGGCCACGTATTCCAACCAGCACTGGCTTCTCTCGCACATACGCAACTCATTCATCTCCACAGATGATACAGGCATATGCGAGACCGTAATGCTAAGCGACGATATGCCTAAGCATTATTTGAGGAAATTTCAAACTGCCAACACAGCTATGGAAGCTTATAGACGCAGCCATCGAGCCGCGCAGCAGCGTAAATCGCAAATTCCCAAAACTCCAGACACTGCCACGCCTATGCAACGAACTGGGCCACTGCAGCATATGATGCCACCGCGAATTGCGGATCAGCCGCTGCACGAAGTTGATTTCGTATGCTATCCGGGACTCGATCTGAGCGATGATGAGGATCTGGATATGTCGACACATTCGTTTGACATACAAATGTATCCCGAAGTGGGCGCCCATCGATTTCGCTCGAATACAGCGCAGAAGCTCGAAAAACTGGATATAGCCAAGCGTAAAGCGGCGCGCATTAAAAGCGTTAACTACAATGAGGAAGTACTACCGCCGGATCGTAAAGATTTCTTCAAGCGAAAAGTGCTTAACGAAAAGCCCATTGATAAGCCCTCCACATCAGCCGCAGCGGCAGCAGCAAGAGCAACAGTAATGAGCCGAACAGAAGCAGCCAGCGATGATGATCTTTCCGATGGCGGTGTCAAGAGCAAGCTGTCGGAGCAGATGGCCAGAAGTCCGAAACAGGCGCAAAATCGTTTCATTGAGTATGCGCGCTTTGATGGCACCGCCCAGGTGGGTATGCCCACTAAGCGAATCAATGTATATGTAAATATGCTGCCAGAGCCGGAGCGTAACTATCCGCTCAAGATCTGTGTGCTATCCACGGCCAAGATCATAGAGGTGATTGGCCTGGTTTGCTACAAGACTACCCTACAGTATCCAGATGCAGTGCAACTGCAATCTGTGCAGCACTATGCATTATATATGACGGAAGACAATGATGATATGGATGATTTTCCACCACTGGATAATCGTGAGCCGTGCTCCAAATTTGGTTTCTCGCATTTGACATTGGCCAAGCGACGACCATTGGCGCCGGTCACCCGCATCGACTATCACAATCAGCTGGGCACAAAGTCCATGACATCCGAAGAGGATAAGGCGGCAATGGCGGATGCTGCACTGCATGCCCTGCAAAATATCAATATAAACGGCGATGTGCCGGATGCAGGTGGAGATGACAGTCCGCTGGATCATGTCAAGGAGTATGAGCAACGCCTGCTTAATCACAATGATATGCTGGAAGCACCCATGCATCGCACCTATCGAGTCAGCATCATCGATAAGCGGTTCTTCAAGTGTGACGTGACGCTGGCTGTGTCTGGAGAACGCATCGAGATCGATCAGCACAAGAACACCAAATTCTGGACGCAACGGAAACCACTGTCGACGCCCATTGATTTGGTGGCGCATTGCGAGATTGTGGAGCGGCGACAGCTAAAGGCGCTTCTGCGTATTTGGCTAAAATCCAACTCTTCCAGCAGCCTGCCCACCAGCTGCACTTCAGCGCCCAGCACGACAAGCATTACGACGATGATTGCGGGCAATCCGAGTTCGAGTTTCGTCCATTCACCTGCCAGTCCGCGTTACCCGTGGCTGTACTCCAGTTCACGCTTTGGCCTTTTCACCAGCGTATCCAACATTCGTTTCAAGCACTATGACTTCGATACGGACGTGCATACCGCCGAGCAGATACGCAACAAACTGAATTGCATACTGGAGATGCGTGCCAGCGATATACGACGCGAGTTCCTGCAGCAGCGCGAACGGAAACTGGAGAAACTGCTGGTCAAGCGCCAGCTCAAGTTGTAGTATTTTGTTCCTATATTGCTGGCCAAGCTGTGCCGCCTCGCCTCGAGTTGCTTGTGTGCCGCCTAGCGTGCAGTAAACGTAACTCTGGAGGCCAAACTACTTTTGTCTGTCGCCGGCTAATCAAACCGCTCCCCCTTCCCACTGCCCTCACTATCCTATCCTATTTACCCGTCTAGCTCCCTCCTCCAAACATCCGTTGAAGTTGTATTTTAGTTGCTAACCTAAAGAGGCGTGTGGTACACACGCTTCGCATAGCCTATAAGTATTTATTGAAACACTTAAGTAACTAAAAACAAAACCAATCCGAAGTGCAAAATGAAAAATAAATAGCATCAAAGTTCACAATTATGCTGAAAGACAAACACTCTACTATCAGCTTCCACTCTATTACTGTAAATTGTGTAATACTAACAACAACACACACTGATACTAATGCCTTCGCCTATAACTGCAATTGACTTACCCAGTCAATTCATAGAGCATGCTGTGCATCATGAAAACAGCAGTGAGCAGCTCACATAATACTTATTTCCCATACAGCCGCCTTTGCGAAGTGCATTAAGCTCAGCTGGACTATTTACTAGCTATATTAGCAACAACAACACACTTTGACTGAGTGACTGTTTCTGTTTCACCTTCGCCTTCGGGTGAATAAGACTAGACCTAGTTGAACCTGCATACATTCTAGCGGTATGAAAACTTCAGTGAGGAGCTGTTGTTTACGAGTGATCGCGATCGGCAGCTTTCTTCATGCCTAAGCTCTGCTGGGTAATCAATTGTGCACGCGCTCGCTCCCCCCTCTTTCTCTTTCTCTCACGGCGCTGGCATACAAACGCTCGAACTTGAGCTACTTCCGTATTAGCTGCTTCAATTGTAGGCGTCTGACGCGAGCGCGCGACTTTGAAGCGTTTTTCTAGCGTTTTTCTAGTTTTGTGCGCGACTAGCGTTTTGTATTTCCGTTTAGCGCGGCTGGTTGACATTGCAATTGTCTGTAATCAATGTGCAATTAATCTAACAGACCCCCAGACGGGGTCGGGCCGTACTAACGGCTATATATTTATTTGTCTTTATTGCTATTGTACTTATAAAGTTTGTTTTGTCGTTAGATTTGTGTTTTATTTATAGTATTGCAATGTCAGTCGCTAACTTTGTGAATGGGCGGTGTCTAGGGACGGCAGCTGTGTAGCTGATTAACAGCTGTTTTTACAAACTGCCGTTAGAATTATGATAGATATGTGTGAATAGAGCAATAAGGTATATATGTATATACATATACATATACATATGTATTTAACGTTAAGTCATGAAACGCTTGTTTTCGTTTCGATTCTATGTAAGGCCAAGGTTGCTCAACAAAGCAAAACAAAAGCACACAATTGCGATTTCACTGGCAACAGAATTTGACATTTGAGGTCAGCCAATGATGATGATGATGATGCTGCTGCTGCTGCTGATGCTTCTAACTGGCGTGACTATATAAGGGCAGGCATTAACAAGTTCAACAAATGAATCAGCAATGATTGATACAAACGAAATTCAAAATTTGGTTATATTTGTCAAAGTTTTTTCACAAATGTTTATGTATATGTATATATGTATGTATATTCAATGCCAAAGCTTCTGGCGAAGTCGATTAACTTCGAGGAGACTCCCGTTTAAGAAGACTTCTGTATTCTCTGTTGAATTGGGCTTAAAGAATTTAAGATACACTGTAAAGTCCATCTCTGGCATAAAAGCCGGAAAGTTCTCCAATTTAGCCATATTATTTAAGTATAGCAGGCCCTATAACAGAGAGCTGAGCTTCAAGCAGATGGCCTATGCATCCAATATACATACCTTTCTAATGGGGCACTCTTTGGCCAAATTGCTATCTTTCATTATGTTTTGAAAGACATAGGTCACTATTCTGTTACCCACACTTCCGTCGCTTATCAGTTTACAGATATCCACAGTTGTATCGAAGAGAACCATTTCTGATTTTTGAGCGGGCCGAAGGACAGTAAACTTACAGTTCATCCAGATCAATGGCACAGGCTCAAGAAGTGTCAACTCTGTGTTAAGAGTGCTATTTTGGACGATGAGGCAGGTCCAGTTTTTGACATTTGACCAGTTATTGACGCAGTCGAAGCGTTGAAAGTTCAGCATATAACGCGAGCGCTACAGAGTCGAAGAGTTGATCTAATAGTAGTAGTAGTCATAGTAATAGAATCCTTAAAGCACTCACGCGCGCCGCTTCTACTGGTGAACCAATTCCCAGTAGCCAGAGTAGGCAAAGGTAACAGCAAATGCGACTCATCTCGAATGCAGAACTAAATGAAACTTCCACATTTTCGACTGTTGCTTAAGTAAAAGCCCTGAATTAAAATCTCATTATCAATACATTACTAATAGTTGATATTTGTAACGCTTCAATAGCTAAACAAATGATCCTAATTAATTTTAGGGCCACATTACGTATGCGTAATTATTATAGTCTATTTTGTCAGTGTCTGTTTAAGTGATTTATGCTATTGATTAAGGTGCACTATATATGGTATATAGGCATATATATGTATGTATATATATATATATGACTTGTCCATGCCCATGATTTATGCGTATCACACGTAGCCTTGACGGCTGCAACTCCACCTCCAAAAAGTTAAAAAAAAATCGAGACAAAAATACGACACAAAATCCCAATTTGAATATTGCTTGCAATTTGTCAAATTGCAACGCGAGTTCAATGTTTTATGTACATTTGTATATATATTTATGCATGTATCTATATATATCTGCAAAAAGCTCATTGCGAATAGAATTTATTATTGGCAAGTGCAACTTGACAACGTCGACAAATTGCCTTCGATATATTTTAGTTAAATGTTTTGTTCTTTTTCATTTTTGTATTTTATTTTATTTAGGTTTTTTTTGCTAATGAAATTTCACATGGTTAACTTACTTAAGAGAAGACATACGCACACACACACACACACACCTATATCTATGCGTTTTGACTACAAGGATGCTTTGCTTCTACAGCTAATTGAAAGTCAATAAATACATAATATACATTTTTAATTACAAATGCACACAATTGCAACCTTGACATTGAAAATGAATGACAGACAGACAAATAACAATAACAAAAACAACAACTATGAAAAGTTCACGTATGAAAGTTTAGAGCGTGTTGGCTGACAAACTTGGCATGCATTGTGAGCGGATTTTCACTGTAAAACAGCAGCAGCAACAGCAACAGCAACAGCAGCAACAACAGCAATGTTGCATTGTATAAAAAAGTGAGCGGCATAGCAAAATGTTGCGCCTGCCCGTTTTGTCAATTTATCAATTGCATAAAATAATAGGCCTAGGCGCATAATTTAATGTCGCGATTTTTTAGAAGGCCGCACGGGCAGCTTCTATGCATATGCAGATTAATCACGATGCAACAACAGCAGCAGCAACAGCAGCCGCAACAACAACAACAGTTGCTTGATCTATGCATGTGGCATGTGTCACGCAATAGAAACGGACAATGCAAATCTAAAGCCGATGCATCCGATAAAAATTGCATAAATCTATTATTTTCATAATGAAAATGATCGGAACCTAAGTTCAATATTTCAAAATTAAATATATTTGATTTAAATTTAATTAATTAATTATTATGTTTATATTTTTAGCTAACATTGAACTTGTCCTTATGTCGCTTGTTTATTGTCTGCTAACAAATGCCGTTGCTTATAAATTATTTTCTTTTTTCTATTGAATATAAATAGCCTAATTGAGCAATTAAACAATTGTTAAGTGCGAGTTGAATTTAAAAAATGCAAAAATAAATTCTTACTCGAACATAGCAATTAGAGGTAGCTAACTGTATTTAAGCATTGTTAGGCATGACTGAGTAAGTGATTAATAAAATGTTTATTAATTTGTTGAATTGCTTTAAGCGAATAGGTAATGGCAAATGGGCAGCACTTCAAATTACATAAAACTGCATTGAGTCAACAAATGGGCAGCACTTTTAGCTGCAAGCAACAATGTGTGGCAGTACTGGCATAATTCTGTTTTGGCATTTGGGTAGCACTTTTTGGAAAATGCATAGAATACTAGAAATTCAATAAACTATCTTAAACTTGTATCTAATACTGCAAATGGGTAGCTCTTTTGTCAGTGACAGAAAACTTTTTTGGCAAAACTTTTCTTGAATTAACTTGCTCTAATACTACAAATGGGCTGCACTCTTCTTTACGCACGCGCCACTGCGTGTGGTGGCAGCAGCATTGTGAGATTACGCAATTTGGTAAAAGTTTTATTCAAAAAAAAAAAAGCAAAACAAAACTAACAAAATAACTACTGTCAGCCCATAAATGTTAAGAGTTTAAAGTGCTTGAAATGTGCTTTACATTATTGCCATGTCTTTCATTATGGCCATAACATTTTGCACATACCGAGACCAACCCACACACACATACACCCGCCCGGACGGTGCGGCACGCACCAAACCGCGAGTTCGCAGTCGTTCAGTTCAGTCGTCTCTGTGTGTAGCCATTCACAAAAACGTTTGCGGGCTCAAAATGTGATTTTAATTGCACAACAATTTTCAAGTTGGCCGGGCCCAGTTCTACATAGGCCCAAAGCGTGTTTTATGGGGCTGCCCGCTTGACACATGTAACCCAATTCTGTCGCAGAACGCAAAAGAGAGAGAGAGAGAGAGAGGCGTTGCACTTGCAATTTTTCAAGATAATTGAACAGCGAAGTTTTAATTAAAAAGCGTGCGTTCGGTAAATAAACGAAAATATACAGAGAGAAATATGTAACGCCAATTGTGGAGGTCAACTGCAGTCAGTTAACCCAAAGAGGGAGCCGAGCCGGACAACCTGTTTCACGCACTCGGATCAATCTGCAGCTTCCTGGCCTGGCCAGTGCGCGCTTTCTGATTACAATGCAATAAATTTTGTAGTCTGTTTTTTTTTTTTTTTGGGTCTGTCAAGGTTGTGGCTTGTCGGAGCTTCATTAATGAAGTGCCGAAACTTGGGCTCGTTGCCAGGCGTTGTGGCACTTGCAACTTGTTGGGGGCAACCGGTTCACAGTTGAGCAGCAGCTTAGTCGGTCAGCTTAATGCAGGTGGTGATTGCAACTTGTGGCCAGACAAAAGGTTCGCCTATCAGGGTATCAAGGTTACACTGCCCTTGGCTGGTGTCCTCACAACTGAACCGGTCCAAAAGGTTCTGGTTTATGTAACCAAGTGCCAAGTGCCTGTTGACCCAGTTTTTTCAGCATAGCTTTCAATTTGCAACGGCTTCACATAAATTTCGGCATCATAAATCGCATCATCTAGAAGGATTTCATATGCTTTACGCTCTTCAAATTTGTTGCTCCAGCATAAAGTTAACTTTAATCGCAGGTATCATAACAATAACTGCGCTTCCACGTTTCACCGCTCTTAACATTGAACTTGAGGTGAATAGCGTCATTTTTTATATAACATTTATATACATATATATTTCATTATCATTATTTATATTATTTAATTTCATGTTTTCTTTGTGGCTTTTGGGCCTAGCCAGTGTCTCACGGCGCGTCGGCAACAGCTGTCATGCAATCTAATGAGGTGATTCACACATTACGGCATAGACTTAACTCGTGTATCAAGTAAGTTATACTATAAACATAAATTATGTAAGTTAGTTATATGACAAAAATACAAAAGCTAATGCAGCGCATAGCTGGAATACATAATTAAGATATAGCTGGTTTATAAAAGTTGAACTGCTGTCATAATAGTATATAAAAACAAAGCAGCATATCTAATTTAAGATCAGAACTGAAACTTGCTAGAAATTTCTTTTAATATTAATAATCATATTTGTTATGAGATGAGAGCCATGAATTTGATAATCTTTTAATTTTTTACTTACACGTTGCACATTTTATCCTAATTATCTTAACATTTTGAATGCAGCAAAAAATTATTTAAAAACATAAGAATTGACTAAAAGCTGTTCTAGTTTAGTTGATGTAAATATTTGATATGAATTGTAAATCAAAGCGCAGAATATTTATTAAAAGCTGACGCATTCGATTAAAATATAATTATATATAATATAATATAGATACATATATTTTTAAAGAATACAAAAGTGAATTTTAGTTAGAAACTGAGTGCAAGAAAAACAAATTTTTAAACAGAGCTGCAAATCAATAGTTAAGTCTTTAGACTTGTAGCTCTGTCCAAAATTTTACTTTTACCTCAACATATCTATGCCTTTTCTTCAGTCATCTCTCAGCTAAATAGTAGCTTAATTATTTTTGTGAATATATCATATTCAACTAAAAATATTTTAAGACTAAACGCTGTGCATAAAATTAAACTGGTTTGCTTACACGCGAAGCTGTGCAATTAAATAACTTTCTGCAGTTCGATGTCCTTTTCAAATTTTTTTGTTGCCCTTTATTTTTTGGCTTACAAAAGTTTGTTGTTTACATTTGCGTTAGGTTTTTTAATCATCAATGGGTATTTCCTAAATACACAAAGTTTGTCTCTAAATTACTTTTAAATTATATTATACTAAATGAGCTTCGACTTCAGCTGCCACCTACCTCAAGTCACTCAATGCGATTCGATTTGCTTTGCTTTCGCGTAGGCTGAAGCGAACAATTGCCGAAATAAAGTAAAACGCGTGCAAAATGTCAACAGAAGGACAAACTCAAATACAACAAACAAATTAGAGTGTAAAGCAGCTGCAACAACAATAACAACAACGACGACGCATTAACAACAATAACCGTAAGTAATAATTATAATGCTTCAACTGCTGATCATAAGCAGATCGACAGCCTGGACGACCCTGGGCTACAGCAGCGGCAGCAGCTCCAAAGAGTGTGGGCAACAACCACAACAACAGCAGCAACATCTCAATATGTGTGCAAAAAAGTAAGTAAACGTTTCATAAAAGCAAATAAATGCGTAAACAACAACAAACAAACAAACATGGCCAATACAATGCTGCTAAAAGTGCCTTTTATACCCAATTGATAAATATACTCATTTCAAATGATTTTGATGAAATAGGGTATTTTGTTTTTATTCGAATGTATGTAAGAGGTAGAAGAAGGTGGGCTCGTAGATATGTGCTGTATATATAATACAGCCGAGTCGATATCCATATGTCTATATGTCAGCCTGTCTGCCAATCCTTCTGTTAGTGTATCCCTTTGTCTATTTATCTACCTATCAGACAGAGGGGCGCTCTAATCCTTTATTTCTCCAAGCGTCTGTCTATCTGCTTGAATACCTATCCGCCTATCCTTCTACATCCCAGTGTATCCATTCGAGTGATCATCTCAATATCAGAAACTACAAATGATTTTAAGACTTGGTGTACTTATACAGTTTATTCTTGTATACCAAACATAGTACAAAATTATCATATCTTATCATTTGTAAAAATCGATATTTCATAGAAATATTGCCAATTTGATATGCCTTTTTCAATCCCTCAAATTGAAAGCCCAAACTTATATCAAATCAAAGTCTCTTGCTTTTCGTTTATATACACATTTGAATGTCAACATTTTACATGGTATCTGCTAGTTGGGCACTGCCACTATTACACGCAACCTGGCAGCAAGCCAGCTGTCTAGGCCAAAAAAGCCGGGCCTTAAGTAGCTGCGACTTACCTCAACAAAGCGAGAAAGAAACTCTTTGGCAACTTCCTGGTTAGATTTGCCCAAAATTGCAGATTAATCTGCCTTTTGATTGACACGCCCTTTTTTCATATTTGGAGGCTGCGCAACAAGATACAAATTACCAAAAAATAAACAAAAATCATATTTTTGCTAAATAAATAAATCATTTGTTTTGTTTCTGTCGAGCCAAGAGAAATACTTGAATTTATATTTTTGTGGTTGTTGTGTCTTTTACCGCAAGGTTGAGTTGGTCTTTTGTGTTTGTTGTTGTTTCAGTTGTTGTTTTGAAAAATAATCATAATTTACTTGTTGGCAAATCAAAATGTATGACTACTCGAAATCAAATGGGCCGCAAATGCCTGTCGTCAATTGCCAATTAATGGACAGCTGACCTTATCGAACAGGTAGCAAAAAAAACAAGAAAACAAGCGAACATATATCAAGCATACGCCCCATTAGCCCAATTGATTAAGCGACAATTCTAACTACACGCACACGCAGACTCACACACTCACGCACACATTCACAGTATGCGTAATTGGATTGCAAATGTTTGAAGAACTTTAAGATTGTATAATTTGATCGGCTCATTGAATATGGTAAACAAAACGTCTGGCGACGCAGCTGATGCAACGTTCCACGCAAATGCCAACTAAAGGGATTATAATGCAATAGGGACAGGGTGTTACGTTATAGCAGCATAACAGAATAACGGTTGTGTGGCATAGACACCCAGTCGAGGCGCCTCTCGTTGCAATTTGCACTTGAACTTGCACTTGGCTAGTGAAATGGGGCCAGCTGGCTTGAAATGAGTATGCGGGAATCTAGCTAATAAAATAAAGAAATCGTTCACATACAGCCAATTGCCAGCTGTGCAAATAGCTAAAAACGTTAAAACTCAAACAAATTGTTGACCTTAACGCAAAATACGATTTGTGTGAAAGTAGAAAACTAACACGAAAACTAGTTGAACTACATCTATAAAAATGAAGACTGTGATGTACAGATTAATTATGAATCAAATATAAAGTCAGATATAAATCAATTTGTTTTATGGATTTCAAAAAACAAATTAAATTTTGTTTTAAGGAATTTGTTTTCAGGAATTTGTTTTATGGATTTCATAAAACAATTTGTTTTATTGATTTTATAAAGCAAGTTTAATTTCGTTTAATGGAATTTGACGTGGGCATTTCATATGTAGATGTGCCGTAGCTCTAAAGAGCTCAATACGATATCGTGCTGAGGTCGTTGTCAGAGCGGCGGACCTAACACAAGTTTATTAAACAATTTAACTATCTAGGTAATTATAGTTATTCAAAAAGAAACATTAATAAAATAATAGTGCAACGATAAATATAATAAATCAATTTATTTACTTAAAAATATTTGATTAAAGTAAACGAACTTCAACTCAGGCAATTGCTTATAATGATTGGACTTTGAGAAGTTAAATAGAAAATATATATAGAAAATATATTTGAATATGTATAAAATATTCGTAGACATTTCCCTTGTAAGTTGTTGGAAAACTTCCTGCCCATAGACGGAATTTCTTTTTTGAGTGCCTACTAGACTTGTAGATACTCCATTAGTGTTCGTTCGTTCGTTCATTTTTTAACCCTCAACGAATTGTCATTTTGTGTTGCTTCCTGCTTCCCCATAGATAAATGTGTTTTAGAATGCTGGACTTGCATGCTGTATTGCAATTTGTTTCGACTGCAAATTGGATGCAACAAGGTCGCCAATCGACAGAGCAACAACAACAACAACATTAACAACAACAATGACACTCAATGTAAGAGCTAAATAAAAACAACTGAAGCACTTTCCAAATTGTCGGCGAACGCTGCGTATGAGCAATGCGAGCGAACATTGCGCTATCGTTCGCTCGGCCTCAATGCAAACTGCCTGCGAAAGAAAAAAAATTAAAATTTGCAAAATAAATAAATCGGAAGCACCTCGCAGTGTGTGTGCGTTGCTGTTGTTGTTGTAGCTGTATCTTGCCAGAACAATTTATAAGAAATAAAATTCAAAAGCTACAACAACACCCAACGCAGCCTGACAATTGCATCAAGCGAATGTTGTTGCTGTTGATTGTTGCTGCTGTTGTTGCCAACGCAACAAGTTTCGTGTGCGGCTGTTGCTGTTGCTGTTGCTGCTGCTGCTGCTGCTGTTGCTGTGTTGCTCAGTTGCCAATAAGTTGTCGCCGCTGGCAGCGCAGTCAGCGCAGCTGTCTCTCCCCGCTACTGTTGTTGTTATCGGCTGTTTCGTGCGTACTTGGACCGCTCAATAACGCTCGACGCGGCTGTCGCTGCCGCTGCTGCTGTTGGCGTCGCTGCCGCCGGCAGTCGCTGTAAACACAACAGCAACAAAAATACAAAAAATGAACAGCAAAAAAATACAAAATTAAACGAAAGCAGAGGGTATTTAACCGACCTCAAATCAATTTGCAATTTCAGTCTATCTCCGCGTTGCAGCGTTGCATGAACTCGCGTACGAAAACGGATCAACATATTTATGTATTACATATATGAATTTAAACAACTACAACTACAACAACAACAAGCACTTGGCATACACCCTCAAGTCAAACGGAAATAATTAAGAAACTCGCACGGGCAACAACTGAAAGAAAAAACGGAATAATAATAACAAATCAAATATACAAAAACAAAAGTTTTATAAAAAAAAAACCCAATTGCATACGAAATTTTTTAACCAAAAGCAACCACAACAACAATAACACATCGAATTGTTGCGGTGCCGTTTTTTTTAACGACTATCAAATGGTGTCGGTGTCAAGCGCGGCCTAGAAAACAAAACAATCAGTCCCCTTCTTACCTATATATAAACTATATATATGTATATCTAAAATTATAGCCAAATACAGCCAGAGAATTCCAAGCACGTTTCCAACCAGGCTGCAGAATTACGCAAAAAAATAAACTCAACAACAACGATAACAAGCAACAGCAATAAACAGCTGACGTTCAATGAACGCCCAGAGCTGAGCGTAAATGCGGACAGTGAGTGCCAAATGTAAGTGCACAGCGCTAGCGAGCTGAACTTGAAAGTGAAAGTGAAATTTGAAGCAGACAAACTCACGAGAGATAGACGCATACAAAAACAGTTACAGATACAGATACAGATACAAATACAGACACAGATACAGATAGAGATAGAGCTGCGATTGTGGTAACAGTTGTAATAGCCATTTACAGCTGCTTTTGCTGGAGTGCCCAGTGCTCAGAGCATTAGCTTACTATCAGATATAAAACGAAGCAAATCGTCAAGTACTATGAGTGAACAGGAGCAGGCGGCAAGCAGCTATGAGGTCAAGGTGCCACAGGGACACACCTTTGTCGTTAGTCCCGTGACAGCAACACCCATACTGACAGCCGTGCCCGTCATGAAGCCCACGGCGCCGCCCATGAGTAAGCTGATTGAGCTGGAAGATGAGGAGCAGCCGTGCTCCAGCTCGCAGGCTGTGGTGCCATTGTCCTCATCGCTGCCATCGAAACTGTTGCGTTTCCATGCCAAGCGCTCGGCTCAGGCGCTGCTGCATCAGATGGAATCGCTGGACTCGCAATTCGGCTCCGGCTCCGAGGATGCACCAACGAGCAGTCCAAGTGCGCCGCCCATGTCGCCGGCCAGCGATGATAAGCTGCTGGACGTGGGCATGGGCTCGTCCATCGGCGATTCCGAGGAATCTGAGGAGGACGACGAGTTGAAGCCGCTGGCCGTGGATAATCATATTATATCCGAGCCAGAGCTAGTGGAAGGTCAGGCGTCATCGCCGCCAGCGGTGCCGCTAAGTGAGGCCAATTTGGAGAAGTTCCGCAAGCACCAGGTGGATAACATCTATTTGCATCCCAATTTCAGTTTGGATGCATCCCCACCGCCAGCTGTGGCGCCAGCCAATTCGCCTGTGATGGAGACGAGACGTGTGCATCGCTCGTTCCTCAGCATAAAAAAGACATCTGAACAGGAGCCGCAACAGCAGCCAGAGCAGCAACAGCAGCAGCCAGAGCCTGTGGAGCCGAACGAGATAGATACGTTGGATGCATCGCTGGTGCCCAGCGATGAGCTGGCCGCTGAGATTGCGGATGCTGTAGAGTTTTACTTCTCCAATGAGAGCATACTGAAGGATGCCTTTCTGCTCAAGCATGTGCGCCGCAACAAGGAGGGTTTTGTCAGCCTGAAGCTGGTGTCCAGCTTCAAGCGCGTGCGCCAGCTCACCCGCGAATGGAAGGTGGTGGGCGATGCAGTGCGTCGCATGTCACGCAAAATTGAGCTGAACGAACAGGGCACCAAGGTGCGACGCCTGGAGCCTTTGCCCAGCTTCGATGAGACAATGCCGTCGCGCACCATTGTCGCTTGTGATCTGCCGCTGGACAAGCTGAGCATCGAGAAGGTGTCCGATCTGTTCTCTAAATGTGGCGAAATCGCTCTGATTCGCATACTCAAACCGGGCATGGCCATACCCGTGGATGTGCGCCAGTTCATGAACAAATATCCGGAGCTGCAGCAGAAGGAGTGTGCTCTGGTTGAGTATCTGGAATCGTCTTCGGCCCGAGAGGCACTGCATCTGGCTGGTCCCTTCCAGGTGTACGAGATGGTCGCTCCCAAGAAGAAGACGGGCAAGAAAGCCGCAGTCATTCAGCTCGCCGCGCCCGTCGCTCGCATGGTGGAGAACTATCGCTACTATAACGATGCCAACTGTGAGAGGACACGTGGCGGCAGCTTTTCAGGCATGCCCAGCCATGAGCTGCCCATGCACGATCTGCGCTTCAAACTCAAGCGCAACAACTCGGACTTTCAGCCGACCTACTACCAACATCAGCCCATGCATCATCCCATCTATCATGGCCATGGCTATCAGCACTATCAGCCGCGTGGCAGCATCAATATGGAGCCGCCACAGCAGCAGCAGTCGCCTACATCTCCTGGTTTTTTCGGCTATGTGCCCAGACGTTACAGCAATACGTCCACCATATCAGCGAACACAGCGGCCGCTGCCTTGGTCGAGCCCTCGTCGCCGCCTGCTGCTGTCGCCGCAAACAGCAGCAGCAAAAGCAGCAGCAATGTTAATGCTGTGCCTATTAGCAGTCTGCAGCGTCGTCTGTCCAATTGCTCGGAGCAGAATTATGGTCCAGATGCTAGTCAGACGCTGTCCATGTCGCGACGTGCCAGCAACTGCTCGGAGACGGGCGCACCGCAGCGTCGCGATTCCAATTGCTCGGAGAGCTGCCCCTGCTCCAGGCGCGTCTCCGACTTTGGCCAGTCGGATGCGTATCGCAAGAGCTCAGTCTGCTCGAATGGCAGCTGTCCGGGCAATGGAGAGCGTCGCTACTCGAATGGCTCCATGCAGTTCGAGCGCACCTTCTCCAATGCCAGCGATGGCAACGGCTTCTATCGTCGTCCTTCAAACGACTTCAATGTGGAACGCGAGCGCGAGCCTGATCAGCTGGTGGGCGGCGGCGGGGGCGGCTATCAGGTGTGGCCGCGTCGCTACTCCAACAATTTCCAGCAGCTGAACAGCAAGCTGGCCGCCTATGATAATGCCCAGTATATAGGCGGGCGTCGCATCTCCACAGACTCCGGCTACGATCGCCGTTGCTCCTTCGGCTCCGAGGGCTTTGAGGGCTCGCCGCGCTCTCGCACCGGCAGCTTCCTCAGCAACTACAAGCATGGCGGCGACTACGATGGCCAGCCACGTTCGCGCACGGGCAGCTTCCTGGACGGCTCGCCCCGATCTCGTTCCGGTTCCTTTGCCCAGCGGACGGCCGAGAGTCTGGTGCGCACGCCTATTGGACCCGATGGCAGCAAGGGCTTCGGTCAGCGAGCCCGTAAGTTCGGGCAGACGGTGTCGCCAGTCAACTAAACTCTGCCTTCAATTTGTTAACTAATTTTAGTGGGTAATCTATTGTTTCTATTTTGTTACAATTTTTTGTGAAATTATTTAATGGCTGTACACTGTGATTGCTGTCCAACTGTCCAACTGTCCATGAACAACCAGAACCAGAATCAGAACCATGACCAAGCCACGACCATGCCTCCAGCCCACACACTTATATAATAACAACAATAATCTAACGAATTTTGTAGTTAATAAGTCTAATTTGATTTGAATGTAGAAAATGTGGCATTTCTCTTGCACTCTCCTGCGCCACTGTGCAGTCTGCATATTAAGCAATATACTTAATTGTATATTATCACTGCCAGTAATTAGTAATTAGCTTAAGCTATGCTTAGTTAGAGTTTAACGTAATTTTGAAATTCAAAAAACATTGCAAAATTTTTAAATGAAAATAATGTTTGAACGAAAATTTTCTATAAATTCAAATTTCTATATACTAATAATGAAACATGGTAAAAATTCATAATGAAATTAAAATATATATTAGGTTTAATTAATATTAGTTATTTTTTAACTTAAAAGTTGGGAAAGTTCGAAATTAAATAGAAAATAACTATTTTTCTTTTGCAAGTTATGGTAATGATCTTAACTAAAGTGGCCATAGGTAAAATATATATATTTAGAGAAAAAACGAAGTCTTTCACGTCTTTATACAGCAGAGACGAAAACTTAATTGCTTAATTAGAGTCTCAGGTTTTTAGCTTAGAATTTGTTTATGCGGAGAGCAGCAACAGCAATGCCACATTTTCTAATCTTTCACTCAGTTTTATATTATTTTTGATTTGACATTTTTTATTTGAGTTTTCAATTATTTTTTGCTTGATTTTTACACAATATTTTAATTAGAAAATAAACACTTAGGCTTAAGGAACTTGGTTGTCCTTGCAAAGGGAAACAGCAAAACGGTTTAATACAGGAGAGAATAAAAATATTTTTCATTTTTAGCTTTTAATTTTCTTTTGTGCAGACATAAATCACAAATTTATGCATTCGATTAGGTGCCAATTAAATAAACTATTATATAATATATAAATATATATGTGTGTATGTATCAAAAACCTATTGTAAAACTTTTGCAAATATATTATTATTAAACATATACATATATTTGTATTTTTATTTTATTTAATTCATACAAATTTTTTTTTGTGCAAGCTGAACTTGAAAGAGTCTTCCACAAGGCCTGGCCCTAGCTTCACAAATCTGTCGACTCATTGCCTATGTGAAAGATTGCGCAATTGGCAAATTGAAAGCAAATAATTCACAGCTCCAGCATCGCCACTCGAGAACCGTTCGAGGCGAAGGTAACTAGGTCACAGATATATAGATACAGATACAGATACAGCTACCGCTACAGCTTCCAATTGCAGATATGTGAAAGCGAAATTAAATATATTTCATGATCGAAGCTTTGAATGCGAATTTGATTATCGATACACAAATGCGCATTTATGAGTTTCTCACATACACACACACACACACACAACATTGTGACACACGATCCATGCTAAGTCTGTGAGCGCGTGACGCATGCAACGCCAAGTCCAAGTACCTATTGCCTCCTACACCCCTCTTACAGCCCCTACACTCTCCACACTGCGCACTCGGCACCTTCTCCTCGCCTCAAACCTTTCGGATTGCCCGCCTGCGGCTCAGACGATCGTAATTGTTCATAAAGCGGCCGTTAGCATTGTTGCCCAGCTATTGGTATTTGCTTGCGGTTGCTTTTGTTGCTGTCTGTATACATTGTGTGCGAAAATCAGGTGGGTATATTGGTTTTGATCAACTCTTGAATGTCTCTACATTTAGTTACCTTCTGGATTCATAAAGTTATCTATTTAGCTCTCTATGCATTGCTTCCACTATTCTTTAACCACGCCGACTTCATCCTCTGTCTTCTCACTACAACCACAGACCTTGAGCTAATTAGTAGTGACTGAATTCAAGCTAGTATAACGTATACAAAATCTTAGTTCTACCTGATCTCCTATTTATCTGAAAGCAGGGAATCTTTCAGTTGGGCTAACTTGCACCCGCACAGCCTATACTTGTTTTAAGCTGCAGCTGAAGTACTCATACTTCGCCAATCGGTATCTTAATCGTTGGCCGTGCGTGTGCGATTTTTTTGTGGTTCCAAGGTATTCGCATGTTTTATATATATATATATATATATATATTTTTTCTTTACTTTATTATTAAAATATTTCAATATTTTTTGTATTTTATTTTTGATATTTTTTTTGTTGCTTGAGTTGCGCACGCATTGCGCCGCCCACTCGAACAATGTGAAGCCAAAACCAAACTGCAAAACCCGTTTTTTTTTAGTGCTGAACTAATTGTCGCACATTTCTCAAAGCGTGGGCAAAGGAGCTGTGCTCCAGCTTCATGGCTACAAATTTGCAATGAATGTAGAGCTATATACATATATATATATGTGTGTGTGTGTGTGTATCTATGGGAAGCTGTGCGTGCAGCTTGCATAACATTAATGTGGTTTAATCTGCAGATGTCGACCGACCCCCCAAACACATGCAATTTGTGTGGCTGTGCAACAGCTTGGGGCAGGCACGAACTGAAGCAGCGATTATGGCAGCTAATTGAAGATCAGCATCGTTTGATATATAGTATATATAATCGTACGGGCATATAACTTCCGGCTAAAGTACATTTAAGTGTGATCACTAAATTTAGCAGCTCGCTTGCGATTTAATGCTGATTGTGCTGACAAAAACAGGAACTTTCGAAAATGAAAGCCGAATGAGCAACCGGTTCAGGTAGAAATTCTGATTTGATCGGAACAGAACTGCCAATTAATTAAATGTAATGCAGGGTTCATGCCCAAACGCATTGTACGAGGCGCATTCCATGCCTTATTTATAAACATTGTAAATTGAAAGCGATATGCCAGCTGAGGCCAACAAACAGAGCTGCTGATAACTCGATGACATAACCCTATCCAATTCAATTCCCGACTGGGAATTGCTGTGCATTGAACTGTGTGCCCCTGTGCGGCCGAGCTGTGCTGTCATAGTCATCTAAAATTGAGCTGTTGAGCTGTAGCTGTTGAGCAGCTAGTTGTGGCGAATCTTGACGCTGGCCTTGACATGCGTCTCGCTTTTTGGCACACTGCGTTATCCTTGAGCCAGCTAAAAATGTCTCAAAGCGATGCGTTTCAATGAAACGCTGCGGGCTGCTCGCTCGTAGAACGTGCCGTGTGGCAAGTGCTTTTGGCAAGCGCCAACCTTGACCGTCATTCAACAAGTCTACGAAAAGGCCTTTCGGCTGCTCAGCAAGTGCGTCGCCGACAACGACGACGGCGACTACGACAGGCAATTGGACTGCGATTGTTCACATGACGTATGCACAATATACATGAAATTTACTTCCGGCACTCGAACAAAGGTTGCTGCGCGAGGGTTTTTCATTTATCTTCAAGTACAATAGTTAAGAATAACAAAAACAATTAAATTTAGCTTAAACATAAACAATATTGAAAAAAAAGAGGTGCGTAGAAATTTCCGCAGAATCAGCATATTAAAATAGCCAGCTCTATTAGCAGCCCCAGTGCGTTTGTATTTATTTCAATCTCAATTGCATAAACAATTCTCGTCGCGCGGCTGACCTCAACACGTTCTCTCTAACCGAAATAAAAATAAATTCACAAATATCGTACACTCATCAAATAAATAAATTGCGATTTTGTTTTTCACATTGATGTCCAAATGTATTAATATAATTCAAACACATTTTCCAATTACTCAAAGACATTAAACCTGTGAGTGCAAAGATTTTTAATCGAATCTGTCTGTTGATAGTGCAATGGTATACAAAAATTTAAAAATTTATTGAAAACAGGGGTGTTATATAAATGAACAGCCCAGGAATATACAATGAATTTTCATATTCCCTTGCCTGCGCTATGAGTGTAAGAGACAGCTGTAAATATGAATAAATAATCAAAATTTAAGTAATAGAATACAGAAATAACTTATATTTTCAATATATAAATCAACCTTATGCGAAAATTGTAAGAAATTAGTCTATTTATTATGACCAACCATAATTTTTAATTTGCAGCCAATTAATCGGAAAGCACAAAAGTATGCAATGGAAATTTTTAATGAAAGCCTCAAGTCGAGTAAAAGAAAAGATGTTTTGATATATCAATGAATGGATATTTTACAAAAGAATTGTTGAATTTACTTAAGAATTGGATAAAAAATAGAAAATAAAATAAAAGACGGACTGTTAAATTATTTTTTAATATACACAGATTATTAACTAATTTTCAGACAATTATATATTCAGCACAAAAGTATGCAATGAAAATTTCCACGTAAGCAACAAGGCAAGAGCTAGAAATGATTTAGAATATGTGTATGGATGGTAATAGGACAAAATTATAAATTTCAACAATAAGCAATAACAAATTAAGACAATAATAAATTTCTTATCACAACTAGGCCAAGGAATATAAATTGAAAAGAATTAAGAAGTCTATAGTGTATATAAAATTCATTATTATTATATATAATAATAGATATAAATTATATATAACAGTATATTAGTATCAATTCGTTAACTTATGTAAAATATGTATATAAAATAATTGATTTAATAATCCTTAAGTATAAGATTATTAATAGCTAATTAAGTACAGCTAGTCTGTGGTTTCCTTTTCCAACCTTTGACAGGACTACATGCCTGGTGGCTAGGCAGTTGAGTAAATGGCAGGATGCGACAGTCGCGACACTCTGACGACAATTTGGAATGCCCCTAGACCGCAAGCACTGCCGCAGCTAATGCTCAGAGACACTCTCACCCACACATGCCATAGTAGACATTTTTATTTACTAGCTGGCGCCCGAAGGCGTTCGCTAATTGCGCCTAAACGCCACCAATAGGCGCCAACAGCAACAACAACAATATAAGGGCACAGGAAATAGTTGAGCGAGACAGAATGAGGAAACTTGTTATTTGGAGTACGAGTGGAGACGGGCAGCGCTTTGTAGTTGATAGCATTTGCATTTAGTTGCCACATCGTAGCTAATAATAAAAGCTAATTAAGCATTACTGTGACAACACCTGTATAAGTTATGAGTGTGTGTATGTGAGTGTGTGAGTGAGTGTCTGTGTGCTACATGAATACAACACTTTCCACAATAAATTGCCACTAAATTTCACTAATAAGTGTCTGAGCGAGACAGAGCGAAGAAGAGCGGCAGAGTTTTTCCAGGCAGCAACAACTTGATTTTCTAATTAATTTATGATTTTCCTCACCGCATTAATCTCCCTCGAATGCCGTAGGATGTGGGGCGCACGCTCCTCAACTGAGTTGCTGTTGTTGCCGCACCCAAAAGAAAGAAAAAATGTCATGCAGATGTGCTCAGCGTTGTTGTTTTTGGTGTTGTTGCGGTCTTAGGGGCAGCTCATGTTTGCTTAGACATTAATCATAATTTCAAAAGAGCAACATCTAAATTATGTCTCGTTTGGGTTTTGGGTTGAGCTACTACGTGGATTATGCGATTTGTTGCTGTGGCGTCTACATTTTTAGCTGCTACGTGCTGCGTGCAACAAGTGCAGCAGCTAGTCGACAGTGCTGTCTGTCTTAAGTGGCATTTGCCAAAACACTTTCTTGGAAATTAATTAAAACATATGCTCATCACTCAGTACCATAAATCAGGGCTATGCAACGACAATAATCAGTTTCAATTTGTGCGTAAAACTGTTTGATATCACAGCAGCAACAGTAGCAGCAGCAACAGCAGCAATAGCAGCGCCCCAGGCCAATTAGCAGGCAAGCAGCTAGACCCCAGACGAGAGCAACACCAGCAACAACAACACCAGCGGCAGCAACTACAACTCTTTAACCCTTGTTTGGGGCCGCAATTTGCCGCCACTTGAAGAGGAGGGAACAACATTTGGTTGCAGCTCATTAAAATGCCGTCGCAATTGCAGTCAAACTCAAAGAAATTAAGCAAAATACAGCTCTACAAAATCTCATCGATGCGTTGAGGTGGCAACAGCAACAGCAACACCAAACAGCAACAGCAACAACTTAGCCCAACTCCCAATCGAGTGCTTCGGGCTTTTCCCTGCTGCTCTAGTTGCCGCTTGTCAACTGTCGTCCACTGAGTAATTACACTGAATTAATTGCCCCGGGGCCTGTCACTTGTGCATTGTCTGCTAATTTTTTCCAATTGCAGCCGTGCGGCTTCCAGCATGCAGCATGCAGCATGCAACGTGCTTTAATTGCAGCCATCAGCACGTGATTAAAGAAAATTGATTGTTGCAAGTTTTTTGATTTAATTTCCTTTTTTGACTATAAAAGAAAAACACAATCTGAAATATCGTAAATAACAAACGGTATGCCACGCCTCCTACTCTGCGCAGCTACTGCACCCACTCATTAACAAGAAGAAGAAAACGTTGATTTAAAGTGCATGTTTTGTAAATATCTAATTTGATAATTGGTTGTAATTTATGAGTTTTGTCTTCTGCTTGTACAAAACATACATAAATGACGCCTTTTACGCTTCTCAGAACTCCTCACACACACACGCACACGCACACGAAATGAACTCACATTAAATTAATATGCAGCTCTGCTTCTTATTTTTCTCGTTTGTGGTTTTTTTCTTAATTATTATTTATATCTCTGTCAGCTCTTGAGGGAGTTTTTTTTCATGAATGAAATGCAGCCGTTGCTTAATGTGGAAGCGAATGAGGTAAGTTTTTTCTCTTTTTATATGAATCCTTAAGGATGCAGAAATTTGAAACTGAAAGCAGTGGAAATCAAATCAGCTGAAACTTAAGTAAGGTAAAAAACATCTGTAAAAAATGATTAAAAATAGCTAATATGTAAGGTAGAGAAGATCTATAAAAAAGATGTTCAAATGTCTTTAAAGAATATAAAAAGCTAAATTTATGTTTCTTATTTAATGATACTTAGCTATAAATTGATATAATATGGTTGTTCCTAATTAAATACTTTAACAATCTATAAAACTGTTAAGCAGAAATGGAATTGATCAAATAGATATATATGGCATAAATGGAAACTTAAGGCGTAATTATACATGACAGCTTAAAATTGAGGTGGCAACAATGAACAGAACTGCAAAAAGTAATTATTAGAACTTGAAATCAATATATGTCGCACATTTTGAATGGAATGATTGAAGTTCCTGTAGAGAACTGATAATGTATGAGAAGCTGCCATCGATTAATGAAACAGATTTAACAAAACTATATTTAACTTATAGATAGAGAAATGCTAAATAATGAATCTATCAGATATGAAAGAAGGTATAAAAAAAGAAACTAAAATATTAATGAATAATTAAACTCGATAATATGTAAAAAAAAAAATTATTTAGAAAATTGGAAAATATTCAGTCAATAAATATGTGATAAATCAAAAAGTTAAAAAGAAAATTTATGAGAAAAATCTATAAAGAAATATTAAAACACAAAATTCTTCATATAAAGAAAACCTTCTTAAAAACAAAGTATTTGAGGAGTATTCCAATTTCATTATTTTTAAACAAAACAGATGATGACTGAAGTGAAAAATATTTATATATAAAAATGCTTTGTCCTTAAACTAAATTATTAAACACATAAATATGTATTATGTAAAACATATATATTTAATGCATAGATCATTAATTTAGAATTTAAAAATAATAATCATTGATAAAGAAAATCAAATAAAACACTAACATATGTACATATATCTAACCATATTTGATAACGACAAATATTGGCTAGAATACAAAATAAAACAAGAATCTAGCGCATCTTGTATAGAAAAATATTTACACCAGCAATATTTTCCGTACCAAGCGCAATGGTATTTAAAATTGTTTTCAACATATGAATATATAGAATATAAGAAACATACCCGACACATTTGAAAAATAAAAAACAAGTTCCTTTCTATTTTAAGCAAAAAAATAAACAATACAAATTTAAAAAAATAAAAAAAGTCATAAATTTGAAAAAATATAAACTTAAATTCAGTAAAATTCCAAAGGAAAACATTCGCCTTTAGGCGCAATGAAAACATTTTCCTTTGTGGTTTGATTGCACTGAAAATACTTAAAAAAGAAAATGAACTGTTTTAGTATGGCTCAGATTCTTAGTTCCTTAGACATGCTGTCTCGTATTGCAAGGCTATTTGTTTCTGACACAAATTAGCGTCGAGACAAACAAACAGCCCAAGGAATTAATCATGCTAAAATGTCGAGAAGAAGAGTTCAACGCACGACACAGCCACAGAATGTGACCAAAGGGACAGATCAGATACAGATACAGATTCAGCTTTCACCTTTGACGTAATCGGAAACCCAAATGGCGTGGGAGTATCTCGGACAGATGTTTAGGCCGGCTGCCCCGTTCACTAGAGACTGACACCCGCTAACTTGAATGCATCATTAGTCGACAAAACACACACAAAAAAAAAAAAGGAAAAAGACGAGAAGAGGGATGCGCACAAAAAACAGACGAGTGATGCACGCGACGGAGGATGGAGATGGTAAAGAAGCCGTAGTCGAAGACGAAGTCGGACGGAGTCGTGATTTATGTTGCGTGCGCCTGACAAACACTTGAGAAGTGATGATTTATAATGAAGATGCATGCATTCGTATTAATTAAATGTTTTTTCTCTCTCTTTTTCTGCTGGGTGACACGGTTGCGCTCCATTTAACGTTAAATGCCAGTGGAGGACGTCTACGACTGTGACTCCTACTCGAGCTGCGGCTCCTAAAGTTGAGAATCGAATTACGATCTTTGGATATGAAATGCAGCACTCATTGTTTAGCTTAAAAAGTTTCTATATACTCGGCCGGCTGCAAATTGGTAATTGATTTGGAATGCCAGTGCCAAGTGCTTTACGTGCATTTGGGTCTCTGTGGCAGGCGGAATTTAAAATATGGCAAGCAATAGTCGAATATTCATTAAGCGCAATTATGAAAATTAAGTTGTCATTTTGATTTGAATGTGGCGGCATGCGCGGCAAACGGCATGCGGCATGTGGCATGCGGCTCATAAGCAATATGCTCATTAAATTAAATCAAACTGACAGCCAGCCTGGCTAAATAGATGGGCCCACGATTCACGATTCACGATCCACCACGAGATCTTGCCGATCTCCCCATTTAGGCAGCTGCTCTTGGCAGCCCCCGTTTTTCCTTCTTTTTTTTTGTGGCTTTTGGCGCTCCTCTCCATAGTTTAGCCGACTAATTAACGTGCTTTCACATAGTTTGCTCAAATTGTGCATGAATAATGAAGACATTATCGCAATGCGTACGCATTGCCCCCAGACACCCTGTATAATTGGCGTACAGCCAATTGAAAACTATCCTCAGCCAGAGGCAATTTCTCAACACTCTGTCTCTCTCTCTCTCTCTATCTGCGTCGCTCGCAGTATTGCCGTCTCTTTCAGCTGAATTATGTGTTAATAATTTGGAATTAATGAACGTTTTACATGTTCCTCAGAAATCCAAGCAGACAAAGTGTATCAGCAAAATGTTTATTACACGAAAAGTGTGGCTGCCAGCAATGTGGATTGGCAATAAAACTGAAATGGAGTCGAGCTGTAAAGAAAAATGGATTGGAAACTAGAAAATTACAATGGCGGAAGAAGTTTTTGTTACTCTGAGTAGAGTTTACTTGACTTTACTACTTACTTTTGCTTAAGTCTTTAGAGTAAGTTCAAGTCTATTTCCAAAAACAAGTAAACAATTTAAATCTAATTTTTGTATAATATAAGTTTTTTAAATAAGGAACAGATTTCACAGAACTTAAGAGCAATGAAGCTGTTTAATATTGAAATATAATATACATAATTTTATCTTCAGTTTAAATGTTTTCAAATATGAATTGAAGAATAAAGTTTTCAGCCGAACTTGAAATATAACTGTGTAGAAAAAGCTTAGAGCTCTGTCAAGATATTAAAGGTTTTTATTTAAAAAAGCTTGAAAGATATTTTTATAAGTTCTTTAAAAGAACTGAATTTTGTTTTAAGTGTCATCAAAACTGTATAGAAATTTGCATAAAAAATGCAAGCGAAAGTTAATGAACTATTTTCTTTATAATGTAAGTTTTCAAAATTTTTAACTTTAAAGAAGTTTAATAATAAATAAATATTAAGCGTGATTATAATTTATAAATAGTAAGAGAAATATCTTAAAAGAAGAGTTATACCGTGCAATATTTTAAACTATTGATATATGAAACAAAAATAGGTTTATTTGACTTTTTATTATCAACATTATGCTTATATAAATTGCATAAAATATTTTTCAAAAATATGGAGTGTATTAAATAAAGACTTCTTCAGTGGAATTTAAGAACTTTGCCTCAAATTAACTTGAACTCTTAATACTCAAGTAAAACTGAATTTGCTTACTTGAAATAAGCAAAATATTATGAGTACATTCATCTTTAGACTACAAACAACAACTCGACACACACCTTCACACACACACACACACACACACACACACACACACACACACACACACACACACACACACACACACACACACACACACACTCACTCCCTCATACATTCATATAATAATACGCACTTTCTTATGAATTATGATGGCAAACTTATTAAATATATTTAGCAAAGCTATCGAAATATTAAATAGCTCGACTTGTTAACAATTAGCCAAAAATTATGACTTTTAATCATCGACGATCGGACTAAGAACCCAGTAAATAATATTTAAGTGAAACACACATATATCAGTCAGAGATACACATTAAGTGGACACGCCCATTGCACAGCGAGAGGCTGCGACAATTTCACACATGTTTTATAAATAAACAGATGTGTGTGTGTGTGTGTATGTGTGTGTGTGATGTCTTCGTCGTCATCTTCGAGCAGCAGCCCAAACATTTCTCTTTCCCTCCCATAGAATACAGATCACAGATCGGGCGAATGAAAAGAGCGCGCTATATAGCCACAAGCCACGCCCACCGTTTCAGTTCTGTGTTCTTTAGTACGCAGGATATGTTGCATATTCGAAATTCAAATTAGTTTTTCGTAGCAAGTCGTCGCGCACTGTTGTCTCTGCTTCCGATCTAATCCGTGACGACAAATTGTGAAGATCCGTATCGCGTCGATCTGAATCCAAGTGTCTACGATGAATGCTCAATCTGTGGTGCGTCGCCATCCGCACAGTTTTTCAATCGAACAAATTCTGGCCAAGCCCGAATCGCATTTGCCCAGAAATTATGCTGATGAAGCGGCCAGTTACCAAGTGATCCATGATAATCAAGCTAATGCAAGTGGGCGTACCAGCTGTGATGATTCGCGTGTTTCAAGTCCAGCGACATCGAGCTGCCTGGACGATGGCCCAGACGATGGCAAAAGTGACATAGAACTAGCGTCGGATGATGGCAGTGGTGCGTCTATAAATATTTATATATTCATATATTTGTTTGGATATAAGGCAAGATAATGGCATAGGTACATACGATCAAAACTGGGAAGCACATATTTCAAGCAAAAAGCAGTGCCTGAGTTTTCAAATCAAAATCAGAAAACTTTGTCGAATTTTATATATAATATCTCATATCTATAGCATAACTAATAGATATTTTGAATAATTAATATTGACAGCTTAGAGTGCTAAAATAGTCACACGAAAATTCTTTATAGAAACACACAGCTTAGCTTTTTCCAATCAAATAAAAAGTCTATAAGATATGCCAATTCTTTGTTTTATAAGTTATATAATGAAATTTTGTAGGTAGAATATATAACGTAATATAAATTTCTGATAAAATATCTAATTATTATATGTTAAATCAAATATTCTTTTTAAAAACTTTGGTATATAACTAGCAGAACTTTAAACCGGACATAGTTCTTATTTCAATGCCAAAACAATCCTTAACTTGTTATATTACCCACAACAATTTGTTCATAAATATATTTAAGATTTTTTGTCTGTTTTCTAAGCAAAAACCTATTTAGAAAACGCAACTTTTGAGCGCTAGAAGAGTCTCCTAAAAATATTGTGGAGCTGGAACTGACCAGCATTTCGAAGCTTGAGATTTGACTATAAAATCTTGAGACTTGAGACAGACGCGTTCCCTAAAATTTCTGTATATCAAAAAAGTGAGCAAGGCGCCTTGAAATTCGCCAGCTTTTAGCCCTAATAAAGTGACTATGTAGCTCCAATTTATTCGCAGTGAATTGAAGATGAAGATGAGCAGCTTAAATCTAAAATAATTAAAAGATAAAAGAGAATTTTTGGACAAAAATTGTAGGTAACTTAGGCATAGTTTTATTATTCGTGAAAATAAAACTTTAATGCCAAATAGTTAAAAAAAAAAAAATGTATATATATTTTATGTGTATAGTCACCGCACGCCTCTATCTGTCCCCCTATCCCTCTCTCTATAGTTTCGAATGATTAATTATTGTAATATTTATAATATGGCATCATTCACTAATATGTCTTAGCTGACTGATCTCGTCTGTCATTTGCGCGATCCACAAACAAATAATCTAAAAATTATCTTCTCCGAGGGGCGTCACAGAATGCGCCGCCCGCGCTAATGATGCAAAATGTTGAGCGGAAAAGCTGCGCCATTAGCAACATTTTAGCTTATCTCATTTTTTTCCGACTGAATGTCACAGAGAATTTATATGACAATTTGTTAGCGATCAGGTGTGGGGGAACTGTGGCTGCCAAATGACCAATTAGATGCATTGGCCACAATCAAAATGAAATGTTGCCAATTAAAAGTGTTTTGCATACAGGGTGCTGCGTCAATTGGCATCTAATTGGATTGGATGGGCAATTGGCTAATTCGAATTAGTCGCAAATAGTTTGGCAGGCGATAGCAATCGAAATTCCAATTGACATTCCTTTCTCGATTGCAGCGCACGACGATCGCAAGAAGCGTCCACGCACTGCCTTCTCCGCTGCACAGATCAAGGCGCTGGAAACGGAATTTGAGCGTGGCAAATATTTATCCGTGGCCAAGCGAACGGCGCTGGCCAAGCAGCTGCAGCTGACCGAGACGCAGGTGCACTTAACCAAACTCAAGTTTTCAGCTTAGGCTTTATATTAATTTGGTATTTTTTTTTTTTTTTTTTGTAGATTAAAATTTGGTTTCAGAATCGACGCACCAAATGGAAGCGCAAGTACACCTCGGACGTGGAGACGCTAGCATCGCACTACTATTCACAGTTAGGCATGGGCGGCATGGCGCGTCCCATGGTTGTGGGCGATCGACTCTGGTTGTTTAGCCAAACACCTGCTGGACCCACGCCCATACAGTCGATCATGCTGAATGGCAGTGGATCAGCGCCGCCCATGCGCCCATATGGACCGCCGGCAATTGCGCCGGGCCTGCCGCCGCTGCACGCCTCGAGCGTTATGGAGAGTGCCAGGAATGCCATATTGTCGCGTGGACAGCCGCTTAACTTTGCCCTGCCTTTCGGGCTGGCCAAGCCACAGCCACAAACGAGCGGAACAGCTGCCACACCAG
Source organism: Drosophila anceps (assembly GCA_035045945.1). Classification (NCBI taxonomy): domain Eukaryota; kingdom Metazoa; phylum Arthropoda; class Insecta; order Diptera; family Drosophilidae; genus Drosophila; species Drosophila anceps. Next base: position 3,839,041 of record JAWNON010000073.1, read on the forward strand.
CTGGCTATGTGCCACGCTGCAAACCCTATCCAAGCAGCTTCGTTGACTATCAGCCACATGGCCACAGCGAATCATATCTGCAGCTGAAGTATGCCACGTTGCCGCCGGAAACGGAACCGATCGCCAGCAATGGCCTGGCCGAACTGGAACGTGTCTTCGGTGATGCCAACGCCAATTTGCTGCTGCACAAAGGCCTGCCAGCTGCCAACAGCAGCAGTGGCAGCAATAGCAACAGCAACAGTACCTCCTGCAGCTATGGACACGAGGCACTGGCGCAGGCGCAACGCAGTCGACGTGCCACACAATCCGAGTCCGAGTGCAGCGACATTGACTGCGAGCAGCTGGACGAAGACGAGGATGCTGTGGAATAGTCAAATATATATATATATATATATATATATATATATATATATATATATATATATATATATATATATATATATATATATATATATATATATATATATATATATATATATATATATATATATACAATCAAACTAGTTGGTAGTTATTATTACAGTTTTATGTTTTATATGCATCACACGCAAAAAATATGCTCATATAAATACCTATAGTCATATAGATGATCTGTGTTGTCTGTAGGTTGGGGTCGCTATCACTATATGACAGTGGCACACAAGGGGCTGATGGCAATCGAGTCTGTGTTGTTTTACTGGGGTGTCTGTGTCTGTGTGCCAGTCATCAGAAATGCTTAAGAGTTAACTTTAACTATGGCTATGCTATGTTACAAGTGGGTTGGTTGTTGGCTGCTCTCTCTCTCTCTCTCTCTGTCTCTTTCATTCAAATTACAATTAGATTAAACAAAATCACATACAACTTATGCTTAATGTCGAGCTCGATCTGGAGTTGGAGTTGAGTTTAGTGAACTTAACAACTAAACGTCTATTTGTACAGTAAATTAACGCGAATTAACAGAATTAACATTGCAACAAAGTCTGCGACAGCTGTGACTATTTACACATACATATAATATCTAATACTTTCCAACATGTTTCTGGTCGTTGATTGCTATTGCTTCGGTTACATATATCATCTTGAGGAGGGGGGGTTGCGATCTCAATTGGAGCTGCCTCGTTGCACAGGTATTACAAATTAATATAAATATATATATATTATATATATAGAAACTGTTGATTCTGTTCTTACACTGTTTTAGGACTGGTTGCGAAAGATTCATGCAATCTTACACTTACAGCTAAACTATGTCATGAGAAATTTATAAATTTAGTAATATATATAAACTTTTAGTACTATTTTTTGGTACTGCAAACATTGTTTTCCAACCAAAAATATTTTGATTCGTTACGTGTTGCATTGAGCTGTTGCTTAACTTCTAACTACTATATAATTTAGTGATGTTAGCTCCATGATAAGTCATAACCTTTCCAATTAGCACTCGGCGCTAAATGTACACGTCGCTTATTATAGTAGAACGACACGATGCCATGGTATGCTGTGCGTGGCACGCCACTCTGTCAATTAAGATAAGATAAATGTTTAGAGACATAACGATATCAAAGATATTAGCAATATGCTCACTTTGAAGTCGTCCATGAGCCCCAGCATTCGAGTGATGCGTTTGTATTGATCACGATTGTTGTACTGTATGCGCACTGGGCCGTCCAAGGCAATGAGATTCCGACGCAGTTCGTCAAAGGTAACCAAGGGCAGCACATAGACTTGCTTCAAGAATGTATTATCATAATTATCCTGAAACAGAAAATTTATGATAAATTAGAAGAATAGACTAAGAGAATACGAATAGTACGCACCTTTAGTAAATAGCTCATGTTCATTTTGCTGAAGTGTACAAAGTGCTCGCTCAGCTTTATATGCTTTAAATACTTGTCAAAAAACAAACCGCTGTAAGCAATTGATTAAATTAACACATATTACATTATTAGTCTTTACACGACTCACTTGGACACGCCAATTTTGCCGAAAGTGCGCGTGCGTGAGATTTCTGGTCGAATGCAAGCACGATCCTTGCGCTGCTCTGGATGCCGTATCCAGTCATCCCAGAAACTGTGAAATGTAAAACAGAGACATTATTAATAACTAAATATATATTATGCTGTGCTACACATACGACTTGGGCCACTTGACTGAGAGTTCGCTCCACAGGTCCTTGGTTAGCATCCAGCCCAGGCCGGGAAAGAAATCGGTTCGGTAGAGCAGCTCCGGACTGGAGGTATCCACCACATTCGCCTTTCCATTGTCATTCCAAGCGGAGACACACCAAAGACTCTTGTCCTGCTTGAGCAGTTTGTGTGTGGCCAAAAAGTATTCAAAGAAATCGGGCGCCACATTCAAATCATCCTCCACAATGACTACGTAATCGAACCCTATTTGAAAGGTGGTGTTCAGAGCCCAGCCATAGTGGCGTGCTATCTTGTAGTAGCCCTTGAATTTCTTCTCCTTGGGCAGCACCATAATATCGCTTTGATCGGGCTGCTCGATGAGCGTTAGTTGATTGCCAAAGGATTGAATGGCTTGTTTGGTCAACTCATCGCCGCAGTCCTGAAATGGAAATAGAGATTAGATTAGAGGTTGTGTGTGACTGTTGAAGGTTAGAGACTCACCTGCGATACTATAATGGGAAATTGGTCGACACTGGGTCGATATTGCACGAGATTCTCCAGACACTTGACTACCGAAATGCGATTGCAGGCAAATACCAGAATGGGTATGACAGGCTCTCCATTTGCCAGATATGTTTTAGTTGGTATTTGCGCTGATGTTGCCTTTGAGGGAGCGGCCGTTGACTTCGGCTGCTGCTCCTGCAGCTCATTTGAGATCTCAGCGGCAACAATTGTGATTTTCGGCGTGGTGCTCAACTCCGCATTCGTGTATTTCAATTTGAGAAAACTCACAAGTGTATCAGTTATTTTCAAACTTTTTGATTGCTCCTCTAATGCTTTGGGCAACAGCTGTTTCATCTGCTGCTGCTCCTTTTGCCTCGTATCTAACTGGGCATTGTTATTGTGGAGCAATATGTAGTATGTGATGAATGTCCATATGATGAGAACACTAATCACCATAATCTGTACCTTACGTGTACGCATTTTGCAAAGTCTATGTATTTATGTGTGGGTGTGTGTTGGATTAGGTGGTCATCAAGTGTGGCTGTTGTTGTTACTTCTGCTCTCTCTCTCGTTTCTCTTTCCAGTTAGTCGAGTAGCATCTGTTCGATGCGACTGGCTCTGGTCGTCTGTTACGTGAAAATAGAAATTGTTTATTTGAAGCGCCAGGTGCGCACATCTATTGCGTGCTGAATTGATCGGTGGGTGTGGAAGCTTTGTTGTTGCTCGTTTTGCTGTCGTCGATGCGTTGGGCAACAACAGCCCTTGCAGCGGCAAAATTTTGCACGGTTGATGCTGCATCGACGGCTGCTGGGGGCGGGTGGTGGTGGCTAGCGATGTTTCTACATTTATCAATTGGATCGCGCGTTACGCACCAGCGCCTCGTTTAACTGCTAATTGTATTGTTGTCTCGCACAATGTGCCAGATTAACACAAGCGTTAAAACAGCGAAAACCAAACGAAAACGCACACGTTGCTTGTTCCACCTAATTATAAAAACTGTTTTGTTGTCAGATCTGCATGTGGTATTCTTGGTGAGCACATAAACGGTCACACTTTAACTGACAGCTGTTTTTGCTTTTCAATGTTGAGCAACACTGTAGCGCTACTCCAACTCAAAATGGTGCTGTAGAAATAACAGTTGTATGTTAAGTCATTGCGCGCGTAATTTATGTATTTTTGTATTTTTCTGTAATATACAAAACTACACACAGGTTAGATTGTTTAATTTTATTAATTCATTTAGTTTTAGTCATTAATTAAATTAGCTTAACAGTTACACTTAGAAGACTAGTAGGTGCTTATTCATAAGACCAATTTAATATTTTTAATCGAAATGTTTATAAGAATCACTGTGTTTGTTGTAGCTGTTGTTTAAGTTGTCGTAGTTGTTGTTTTCTTTAGGTTCTGCTCGCATTAAAATTAATTGTAATTACGTTTTATAAATGGCAGTTACATAAGTATCTATTAGTAGTAGGTAGTACATATATATTGTTTGTTTCCATCATTTTTGTTTTGTTTTTTAATTATTATTATAATTTAATAATAATATAATAATAATTTATTATTGCCATACACACACGCAGCTTGAACCTGATTAACAACCAGAACGCCCTCCATTTTGAGATATACAATTTGCCATACATATTCTCGCGACTATTTACATGAGGCGCCAACATAGCGCAACGACCAACGCCCAAAGGCTCATCATGACAGGCCGTACAGCAGCCGAGCTAAGCTGTCCCAGCTCTCGCTCATCCACAACAAAGGCGGGCACTGCGCTGCTGGCGGGCGTTTGCTCCATGCTGCGGCTCAGCTGTGCAAAGTTGCCTCGACTATTGCGCGCCAAACGCTGATTGGCCAACTTCAATTCGCGCAGCTTCTCCTCCAGCTGCAGCACCTCATCTGCCAAAGGGAAATGCAACAATTAGCAAAAGGCAAACTCTGCAAATTTGTACAACTGTCCGAAAAAAACTTACTCTTGTTAACGCCCTCGATATCACTGACTTGCAGGAACATGGCCAATGAGATCTCATAGACCTTATTCGCAGCGCTAATCTCACGCTTGCGCCGGCCAAAGCCCACCTGGTTGTTGGAGCACTGGGTGCCCAGGCACTTATCCAGGCAAACGTTGACCGTGGCACGGAACTGCACATACGACGAATCTGGAAACTTGAAGGCCTTGAACTTAGCGCTCAATATATCGCCATCGATGGTGTTGAAGTTCTCAAAGAGATAGGGATCCACAGTGCAGCTGCAACAGAGAGATTAACCAAAAGATTAACACACAAACTAGTTGGGGATAATTGATGCTGTTGCTGTTGTTGTTGTTAGTACGCACCCCTTGAAGATCAGCGTCTCGGAGGAGGTGTGCGTGTCTGTAACATCCAAATAATTGACGCCCAGGCCATAAACCGGCGCCGAGTCCTCATCCAAGTTGATTTCCATGGTCAATGGTGTGCCCTGCGAGCATATTAGTGAACATAAATAGATGCGAGTGTCAGGGTGTACATGTGTGTATGTGTGTGTGTGTGTGTATGTGTGTGTGTGTGTGTGTATCTACCTACCGACTTAACCGTCAAGTCTCGAGTAAACTTCTGTCCGTCCTGGCTAACGCCAATGGAGAGACGCGGCTCCGGTGCGCGTTTTGTCAACGAGGTGGTTATCTCCAGATCTCTGCAGAGCAGATGAATAAATATTAAAAAAAGAAGCGTAATAAAAAGAGCTGTCGTAATTGAGGGTCGGGGCGTGGCGACGCCCATTAAATATATGCCGCAGCACTGCAGAAAAAAAGTAATTGAAGGACACCAAAGGCACGTAAATCAACAAAGCAAACATTGTAATGTCTGCTACCTCTGTCTCCATCTCTCTCACACTCTGTATCATTAAGTCCGTTTGTCCAACTGGCACGCCCAGCAATTAAATTGACCAGCTGAGGGGAGGCGAGCTGGTTGCATTAGCGGGGGCATTGATTTGATGGCTAATTACCGGCTGGTAATAGCTCGAACAGCAAGTCGCTTGATTTATGACCACACAGCCTTGGCATAGGGTTGGGTCTCTCCTCTTAATATGCCATAACGTTTGCATAGATTGCGCATAAAGCAAAAAAAAAAACGAAGCAGCCATATGCATAGTTGCAATTTGAGGACGTTGCATTTTGATGGGGCAATTAAAAGATGCGCCCGGCTTGGCCAAAAACTTACTCTGGTTCCTGAAAGCCCGCCGGCAGCACATCACGTCTGACCAGACCATGATGTGAAGATGGCTGCTGCTGCTGCTGCTGCTGCTGCTCCTGGAGCACAACTTGCGTCTGTTCCCGTGCGGCGTTGGTGCCATTCATCATGACATTGTAAACCGGACCGCTTGTGGTAATGCACTTGACGCTGACAATCTCCTTGCTGCTGGCCGATTCAATGATGATTTTATGGTAATACACCTTTTTGCCCTGTGGTGACAAAACAGCAGGTAAAACGGTCTGCAATAGTTAGATTCTCTCTTCTCTACTCATTTCTCTATTATTTTCTATATTTTTCTCTTGTCTTGTGTTCTCATTTCTCCTTTTCTCTGATGTCTGCTCTTCTTCTCTTTTCGACTCCTTTTTTCTTCACTTCTATTTTCTTCTCTTGTCTGTTCTTCTTTTGTCTCTTATCTTTCGGTCTTCTGTCTCTGATTTTTCTCTGTCTCTATCAATTCTTAGACTTTTCTCTGTCTCTACTTCGTCTCCTCTCAGTCTCTTCTGCTTTTCTTCTGTGTCTCTTTTCAGTATCTTCTCTATCTCTTCACAATCTAATCTCTGTCTCTCTTTTGTGTTTTCTTTATCTCTTCTCAGTCTCTTTTCTCTCCATCTTCTCTATCTCTTGTCTATTCCTTCTCATTCTCTTTTCTACTCTCTCCTCTTTCATTTCACATCTCTTCTTAGCTTTCACATACCGTTAACTGATTGACCATTCGCGTCACGCCGCACTCGTAAAAGTCGCTGAGCGAGAGGCGAAAGACGGCCAAAGCGCCATCGATGGCGGGCTGACAGCGCACATCCGGATAGCCCTTGAGACCCTCCAAGTAGATTTGCGTACGATCCGCTGCCGAGCTGGCATTTGTCTCCGCTGGCAAACCAATCTCGACGCGCATCTGATCCTCGGAGCAGTGTACCTTGTGTGCGCCTGCAAAACAATTGAGAAAAAGAATTTAAAATGGAAATTAAATTGCTGTCTGCATAGACTACTGAGGAAAGTGGGCTAGCATGTCGTTGCCATGGCCGAAGCTGAGCCAAATGCGACGCCTGGCTGGCATGTCCAGGCAGCACTAAACAATTGACGCATAATTACTATGGAAGTGGAGCGCGTTCGTTGCCTAAGTCTTTCGTTTTTATTGCCGCGATTCATAAAGCTGCAGGGCTGCTTTTGATGCCCAGCACAAACGAAACCAATGCGGGCATATAGACCCGCAGCCATGCAGTTGCCAAGGCAGTTAGCCAGGGTATCAGTCAGTCTACATATAAACAGTTAAAGTCTTGGCTGCAGTCCAGCCATAGCTGCAGCCGGTCAGCGCGTCAGAGGCTGTCAGGCTCGTCTAGATTCGAGACACACTCACACACTGCTTTGGTTTAGTTTGCGGCTGGAGTGTTAGGCTTTTGGCATAATTCTGATGCTGATGCTGCTGCTGCTGTTGATGCCTGTTGATGCCTGTTGCAGCCATAGTAATCAAAATCTGATTATACTTTGTACATGTGTGGGGAGACTTAAATGTTGTTGCTGCCCCCCAATCCGATGTGATAAAGCCTTCATTTGCAGACTGATCAGCAGCGCATTTGCCGCGTAATTTGAATAATTTCGCCAAAGTGCTTCAACCTCGTTCTAATAGCAGCACAAGGCCAGGCATTACCAAAACATTTCAACAGAAATGCCCATCAATTAAACGTGAATTGTACAACAAAAGGCAACAGCAGCAGAAGCAAAAGCAGAACAAACAACAGACAAAGCGAACAATGGAAACAATAAAACCAACAAAAATTAGCCGAAAAACCAGCCACAAAATTCTGTGTAAAAGTCAAGAGTCAGAACTAAAGAGCTGTGTGTTGGGTACAGAAATTATATGAATAAGTATACATATATGTATAAACGACAGAGCTTCCCTCATCTTCAGTTCTTTTTTCACTAAGAACCAAAAACGTAAATCAAATGCAGTCATAATTTACAATTTATATATATAATAAATATATATATATATATATATATATATATATATATATATATATATATATATATATATATATATATATATATATATATATATATATATATATATATAACTGAAGCGAACTAATATATAGAACGAATATATAGAACTGAAGCGAAACAAGCAACCCAAAAATAATATATATATATATTTATATATCCACAAATTTCACTTGAGCCAAACTATGACAAATTGCTGTAGCAACCCGTGCTTGCAATTGGCACGCTGCCACAGCTCGATAATGAGAGAAAACAAACGCTTAAGCTTGGCATTAATTAGCTGGCGAGAGCCAGAGAAGCAGAGAGAGAGAGAGAGAGAGAGAGAGAGGCAGATGGAGAGAGAGTGAAACCCGACAATGAGAACAGACAGACAATAAAAACTAGGAAATAGAAATTGCAAGGCAATTAAAAAGCGGCAGCTGCTGCAATTGCAATTGCCATTACCATTGCCATTGCCATTGCCATTGCGATTGCGATTGCCCACTTGGTAATTCAAGAGGCGGCGTCAAGGTGGGCGTAATGCAAGCGGCGCCTAAAACAATTACAAGAGAAACACAAGAAGATGCAGTGGGCACAGCATGTGGAGCTCAGTCAGCGCAGGCTGTTAAGTACTTCCGCGGCTAAACAAATAAAAGCCAAGGCAGACAGAGGCCTAAGTGCCCGATGACACGACAACGACCCATTGATTTATAAAACGAAACTGGAACTAAAGCTGGAACTGCAAATGGACACGCCCACATGTTGAGCAGTTAATTGAGCCATGGTAAGTCTCCCTGCTTGCCTCTCCCTCGCTCTCACACACTCTTTCTGTATGTGCAGTCGGCAGGAAATGTTGTCTGCAGCTCGTGACAATAATTGAAAGCTGCTGGCTCAGCCCTTGCTCAAGCGCGCCCGTTCTCAATGTGCGCTAGCCACGCAAGTTTGTCGCCTAAGTCTTTTGATTTGAAGAGACACCCAAGGCTGGCTTTAATTGCAAGCCATGGTATTTTTATTGAATTTTTACAACTTTAGCCGTAAGAATCGCATTATTGACTGCGACTATATCAATGCCGACTGATTACAATTTATCTGACACAATTTTTATGGCACGGCTTGGCGTGCCTTAGCTTGGCATTGCTTGGCTTGGCTAGGCTTGGCTCGTGGGAATCTTGTTGTACCTTAAACTATTTCTGCAAACACACACATACACACACAGGTATGTCTATATACAATCTATATGTACTTATATCTGTAAAAGACTTAACCCACATCTCGCACATGACCAGAGCCGAATGGATTTCTTGGCCTTTTTTTGGCGCTTGTTAGATATGTGTTTGCAACAAGAGGCAATTTGTGTGTGTGGTGCCACGAAACGAAGCAGATCATCAAATGCCGCTTGACTGGGGCAGCTTCAAGCTTCTTGGAATCGAAATCAAAAAAACCACAACAAAATGGGAGAAAAAAAGTTGCCATTAGCATTTAACCTGCAACATGACAAATCAAGAAAACGTGCAGCATGCATGCAACATGCTTCAGCTCAGACATTTTGGCCTCGGCCACAACTTCGGCCGCAACTTCGGTTAAAGCATAAATTTCCATTAACAATAAATTTAAAAGAAATTACATTAAAATGAAAATGACCCGGAGCGAAATTCTCAAGAAAAGCTGAACAGAGAAAGGTAACAGGAGAGTTGGAGTTGAACGGCGGCTGGGCGTTTGGGCAGCTGTTGGGCTGCTGGGCTACAGCAAGAGCAACATCATCAGCACCATCAGGAACATCAACACGGCCCATGGCCAGACCCATCCCCGACTATGTCACTGGCACTGTCTACCAAATTCCGACTGCCGACTCCCGACTGTGTCTCCCGAACTCCGAAACTCCTGTCTGCTGACTTCCTATCCGGCATCAACAGCCACGACATTTGGATGCACAGTTTTTCAACAATTTGGCAAGCAAATGCGCGCGCACAATCAAATGAATGCACAAATCAATAAGACTGCAATTTGCGAGAGAGTTCGCTCGACTAGCAGATGCGCTGGAATATTTAGAAAAATAAAGATATTTAAATATATCTTGAGTGGCTTAAACTAGATGCTTTAAAGTAAGTTGTAAATGCAGAAGGTAACATATGTGTAGAGAGGCTATAAAATCAACAAGAGTCTGCTAGACTAGCTATTATGTAAGGGTATTAGAGAATAAAGCTATATTGAAATATAAATATATATAGATGGAAAATTGATCAATTAACAATCTACAAAGCACTAAGGCCAACATCTAATACCTAACAAGTTGGGATAAATTTGATTTAGGAGAGCTTAGCTGAATTGTTTTCAATTTTCATTTAATTTAATTAAGTTTTGCAACACTTTTCAAAATCGGCCATAGTTAGGCATTCAATGGATATCCTCTAATACCCTCCACACAAACTCTGCTCAAGCTGCACAGCTGAAATGCCCATTATTTTCCCAGAATATCAACCAAATTGACAAAATCTTAATCAAGGAAAACTTTCCCACTGTAAAAAGTTGAAAGCATTCAACATAGCTTAAGTAACAGTTCAGTCTATCCGGGACAATTACAGGGTATATTGAGAGGAAGAGCATAAGTGGCAAATGCTTTACAAGCCACGCCAATAGTCAAAGCCAACAAATTCAAAATGATTGCCATGCAAATGGCATCGTTTTGCAGCTAAGAAGCCAACCAGTCAGCCAGACAGCCAGAGGGACAGACTAGGAGACAGACAGATAGGCAGGCAGTCGTGAAAGGTGGCAAGACATCATCCAGCATCTCTCAGCACCTAAGCGTTAGTCAACCACCCGCACCACACCGCACCGCAGCGCATCGCACCCCATCACACGGCACGTTGTCAGGCAATTTTTGTGGCCCAAACACCCCCCCTGCATCGCGATTGTTTCAATGGCCAAGCCCAACAGGCGCGCTGTGTGGCGACGCTCAACGACATGAACATTGGCGTCGTTGCCGTTGCCATTGCCGTCTGCATTGCAAGTGCAATTGCAATTGGCAATTGGCAATTGGCTGGCAAAGATTATGCAATTGTCTGACTCAGCGAACGGAGTCACGTTTGCATTGGCTGCCAAGCAGAAGGAGCTGCAGGTCTTCTTGCGTGTTTCTCATATATATATATAGTTTTTTTTTTTGGTCAAAGTGTTATACCTGGCGGCTGTGGAAAAACTTAAATTGAATGCACAACGAACGGTAAACATGCATGTAAAGAGCTGCCCCCCACACACACATACACACACACACAGAGACAAAAGTTGTGCATTAGCAGCAATCCTTGAGTGACTCGCACAGTTATGATGCAGCTGCTGCGGCTGCGGCTGCAGCTGATAGCGTTTTGTTATCGCATTTTGCAAAACAAATTGCAGCAGCAACAAAAGCAACAATCTTGACACACACGACGCACGATTATCATCAATCTTGGCCAAAGCACAGGAAATACTGGTAATTTACTCGACAGAGAGTGAGCGAGCGAGAGATAGAGAGAGAGAGAGAGAGAGAGAGAGAGAGAGAGAGAGAGAGAGAGAAAGGGGCAGTTCCCCCAGTCAACTATGTTGCAGTTGCAAAAAAAAAAAAAGCTGAATGCTGCCTGCTGTCTGGTTAGCAGCGGGGCTTGAACCTCCGTCTCATTGACGCACCAAATGACCAATTACACTTAACGGCCGGGCATCAAAAATAAATTAGAAAACGTCGCTCTGGGCAGCAGGTCAGCGCCGGCAAGCCCCAGCAGCTCGCCCCTCAGGCCAAGTGGGTGTTGTCCACACACACACACACAGTTAGGCTCTTCTCTTAGTTTTCTCATATGCTAAGCAGTGTCAATGTGTCAATGTTGCCGCGTAAATTCATCAAAGTGGGCGAGTCAATAAACAAACTTGTTTAGCGGCCACAACCACAGCAAAAACTGATGGGAGCGACGGTCAGTGGCCGTCAGTCGGACAGACGAACATCCAGCGTCAAATTGCAGATGTTGGTTGTGTTTTTTTTTATGGCCCGACTCGCAATGTGGCCACAAATGTGATAATTGTTAAGTGCTTAGCTGGCAGCAGTTCGACTCGGTTGCCTCTGGGCCCAGTCAACTGAAAAACTTGACTGCCTACTGTGCTATTATATAGTTGCAGTCACAGTTAGAGTACACTGCGCAACCGTCAGCCAGCTAAAGGGGATAACACTTGAAATTGAAGTCATGCGCTGCACTTAACAGCAAGGGGCAACATTCACAGCAGCAGCAGCAGCAGGAATAACAGCAATAAAGGCTCGAATGTTATAATAACAGCTAAATGTTAAGACATGCAGATGTAGAATAGATACAGTAAAAGAAAGAGAAACAATAACATTAACTTTCAGAGTATAAGCAACAGCAACTAGAACAGAATCAGCTAAAGGAGCAGCAACAGCAGCAGCAAAAGTAAACAGAACAGCAACATTATCAGCAGCAACAGTGACAACAGCAGCAACATAAACAGTTACAGGAGTATCAGCATCAGCAACCATAACATAAACAGCAGAAACCTTAGCAACTCTTACATCAACAGCAAGACCAATAGTTGTTACAGCAGCAGCAGAATAATCAATAGCCATAGCAACATCAAGAGCAACAGCAACAATAACAGCCAGAGAAATAGTAATAACAGCAGCAACAACAGTAGCAATAGCAGAAAAGGCAATAGCAGCAACTAAACAGCAGCATCAACTGCAACACCAAGATCAATAGCAACAACAGTAATTGTTATAGTAACAGCAATGCTTACAGCAATACTAACTGCAACAACAGCTGCACCACTAACACCAAGTGCAATTTTAAATGCAGAAATTTATTAAAAATAAGTTACATGTTACAGAAGTCTAACATGCCCAACAGAGGCCGTAGTAGTAACAGAGGCAACGGATCAAACATCAAAGCAATAGCAGTCTGATTAACAGCCTCAGTAATTATCTTAGTAACAGCATAATAACAGTGCAGAATAGTACTAAATATGTTAAGCTTAACAGCAAGGGGAATCATTAAGGTAAAGCAAAGTCGAGGTATATAATATTTATAATCACATCTGACAAATATCTATTTATATTCATTAATTAATCACTCAATTGATTGAATAAAAAAACTCATAAACAAACATAATTTAAAAAGCAATTTTTCACATTTTAATGTTTAGTTGAATCACACACAGCGTGTCCATTTGCACAGCATCTCATATTTAGCCATGTGCTGTGATGCGATGTGATGTCACCAAGTGAAGTATCGATGCAGCTGCTCTCCTTGAGCTGCTTGGCCAGTTGAGCAGTTGAGCGCAGCACACGCCTTGGCATTCGCGCACAGCGACGACCGTGTGCATTGCATACAGAGTTTGAGCCAAGTAAATACAAAATTGCTGTCAGTTTATCATTTTTTCTAGCCACATTAAAACTTGCTGCCAATTCTTGCTCTCTCGTTGACTTTTTTTCTTCATTTTTATTATTATCAGCGTCTGGTTTTTTCTTTATTTGCTAATGTTTTGAAATGACGCAATTTGCCGCGGCTGTTTATGGATTTTAGCCAGATCCACCAGATTTTACAGTCAAACCGGAAGTGGCCAGCCAAAGCGCATTAAGGCCAAATGAATTGAATTTCAGTTGCTACACATAAGCCCGAAGCAAACTAATCCAAAACTACCCGAACTCATTTGGTCGACTTGTTCACTCACAGTAGTATCGCATGATTAATTGCCCAGAGGAAGCAGAAAGAGAGAAGGAGAAAGAGAGAGACAGAGAACTACAGAGATTATGAGCAGGCTGGCGCAGCATCTCGCCTCGACTCTGCCGTAGCCATGTCTTGAACATGAGATGCAAAATAGAAGAGAGAAAAAACAACGTTGGCTTACGGTAAATTTGCGCTTCCACTTGGCGTGAACATTATGCGCAGCTGGCTAATTAAATTACACAACAGTTTAGACATGAGAGCGCGCGCAAAACAAAAAGGCGACCAAAAACAACTGTAAGCTGGCCAAGCTATATGACTCGGACATAAACTTGAACTTGGCTGCAGCAACAACAGCCGCAGCAACAGCCGCAGCAACAGCAACAGGAGCGTCAACAGCTGTAAATGTTGCAGCTAGCGCTCATGTGGCAAATGTGGCATGAATTGCCACAGACTACAACGCGGCAGGGGGCAGGGGGCAGGCGACAGGCAGTTAGTCAGCTATTTGCATGGCTAATGTGTTCAAACAACAAATGCCGCATACACCCACAATACGCTCCAACTGCAGCTATGTCAGTCATTCTCTTCCTCTCCCTCCCTCTATCTCTTTCTAACTCTCTCGCTCGCTCTGGCATTCTTGAGCTTGGCGCTACGCGGTGGCATTTGCTAAATTGTTCGTTTCCGCTGGGTAAACCAAGGTAAAAATAAATAAAAAAGAGGCAAAAATATGCGAGCCCAGCTGCTGCTGCTGCTTCTGCCGCCGCTGATGTTGCTGCTTTCCACTTGCCACTCGCACATCAACAGCAGCCGTGGAGGCTGTGGCAACACAATTTACCGCTAAGTGCCTCAACGAAAGCGAGTTGCAGCCAATTGTTGCATTGTTATCTTGCCTGTGTGTGTTTGCACTTGTTTTTTTTTTTTTTTTTTTGCTTTATTAAGTAATTTGCGAAAAATGCGTTTACAGTTTTTAGGCTGCCCCGCCTAACTGTAACTGAGGCAAGTTAATCACTAAATCCCCGACATGGCCATAATCATAAAAATTAATTCAATTTGCAACTAAATGCGGCAAAAGGCAGTTAACACAAATTATTAGCCATGGCCAACAAGCTTCGCTCACCTGCCAAGTCATTCTAATTACAGCTGCAGTTGCAGTTGCAGTAGCTGTTGCCTCCATACCCTAACTGTGGGTGCTACAGCTCTATTTGCACAGCTATTTAAAACAGGTTTACAATCATTTAATACTAATATGGAACTTTGCTTTATTCTAAGCAGAAGGGTATATTGGGCGGTTGGAATGGTAGGCTATAGCTGTAGCTGAAATGTATGCGCTTAAAGAGAAGGTATCATCTGCTGCTATACCTTACCTATGGCCTATATATATTCTATATATACATAATCAAGTAGTCAGTTTGAACATCAACTAGTAGTTCTACTCCCAGTTTTCAACTCTAACTATATGTAGTTATCTGCGCCTCATATTCATTTATTTCTCATTGTTAGTCACTTAAACTACAGGGCATCTACCAGTCGCAAGCCATTCAAAATCTCTTATTGTTGTCCGACTGCCTGGTTTACCATTTTGGTGTGAAAGTGTTGTGTTTGTAGCGCGTTGCTCTTACCATATTTGCAATTAAATACATTAACCAACTATCAGCAACAAGAAAAACAACAACAACAACAACAACAACAACAACGTCGCCTTTGCAATTTAAACACGCCGTATAATTGCATTTCTCCTAATGTAATGGCAGAAGAAGCTGCCTTTTTATGCTTAATTGGCAATAAAGTTGTTGCCTGCAGCTAAAGAATCGAAAGAGCAAACAGTGAGAGACGCACGCAGAGAGGCCAATGGATTATTAATAGAATGAGAGATAGATAAAAACAGAGAGAGAGAGAGAGAGAGTGGAGAGGGAGAGTCTTTCGGCACTTGTCGCTAATCATTTATCAAAAAATTGTTATTTTCATAGCAAACGACGGGCTGACACATATCCAACTTGCTGCCCGGAGCGATGACACACAAAATACCAAATTCCGATGCTTTGGGCCAATGTCTGTTGGCCATGTAATGCGATACGCTGTCAGAGCTCCAGCCGATACGAACATTAATCAAACGCCGCTTCTGGCCAGCTGTTAGGGTACAATGAAAGTGAACTTTGAACTGCGACCCAATTGCTAATTACGAGCACCACGCAAAGCGGGTGGGGAGACTAGGGGCTAATCAAGGCAGCTGCGGCGGGGAGGGGGGCGCGTAGAGGCTTAGAGATGAATCTATTGATGCACTTTTGTGGTATTTGCGGCTTTTTTTTTGTCTGACTAAACTGAAGCGCCGCAGCCGAGAGGTGTGCAGAGCCAAACACTTTTGTGGTTCACTGTGTGTGCGTCCGCTGTGTGTGTGTGTGTGTGCGCGCGCGTGTGTGTGAGTGTGCGCACAATATGGGACAGGAAAAAAAGTGTACACAAGCCACCGCATGACCAAGTGACCGATGCCGAAGGCATAAAATTTATTGCATACGTGTATGCAACTCCTTTTGTTGCAACTCTCCGTGCAGCGCTTGCAGCTCTGTTGCGCGCGGCTGCAATATTTTATTTTGGTCATTTGCGATTTGCGTTGAATTAGCAGCAAGCAACACACACACAGAGAGAGAGAGAGAGAGAGAGAGAGAGAGTAAGAGAGATGCAACTCAATGACCAAATCGGACTGTGGGCGTACGTCTGCTGCAACTAATGCCCAAATGCGGCGAGCGGCGAGCGTCGGGCGTCGGGCGTCGGGCGTCTAGCGTCTGGCCTAGCCTTTTAGCCTGTGGGCCACAGCCACAGACTGGACCATAGCCAAGACTACGCTGGCTGGCCCACACCTGCAATTGACATTATTATTTGGCCACTCGTCGGCGTCGTCGTCGCTTTTTTTGCGTGCGCGTTGAGTGTGCGACAAGAGAGTGCATCATGATTTATAATTGTCCAACTGGGTCTCTGGGTAGACATTCCATGGCACGCATCTTGATATCCGCGTAGTTTATGGCCCGGGTCAGGCCGGATGGCCATCTACCGAGCTTGTACAACAAACTTGTTGAAACAGCATTTGTCTCGCGTTTAGCCAACCACGGCTATTCGTTTATCTGTTCGGCCTGAACGCTTGGCTAGCCATCTGTTGGCCACGTTAATAACCGTTTTGGCCATGCCATGCCACGCCATACCATACCATGGCGCGGTGCGGTGCGGCGCGGCGCTGCATTGTTAACAGCATTTCTTTTTGGTGCGCTGCGCTTTTAATTGCCAACTGGGCGACATTTTAATTGAAATTCTACAGAAATTGCATTCGAAACCTAATAACACTCGGCAATAGCAACAACAACAGCAACAACAAGAGATTTGATATGAGTCAGAAAAAGGAATGTTTAAAGTATCTTTTAATAGCTGCTTTTATGCGAATTGAATGGTCTCATAAACTCATAGCTTAACATATTTGAGAATTGCGAAGAAGAGCATTACTTCATTTCTATATCATTTAGTGCAATAAACTTTTGGTGCAGTTGGTCAAATGGACCATACAGAGACAGACTGCTGTGGTCATAAAAATAGTAGTGCAATTGATATGTTGAAATATATTGAAAAGGAATAAGAGTGCGCTTGTCGAGAGTGCTCGACTAGAAGATACCCCGAAGACTGCTTGAGCTGCTCAGTCAAGTCTAATTTATACACTAACCGATGAAAGACATCCACTTCTAAGAGTTGAATAGAGTTCGTTTCCTTTTCAACGGAAAGCAACCAATTCACATGCATTAAGTTTAGCTACAAATTACAACGAAAACATTCATTATATTCCCACATAATCAAATCTATTATGTGTTAATCTAAAACTTTCTAAATTCAATTATTTCATGAGCCATATTAGGCTCAAATGTTTTGCGGTTTAGTGTAAACGAAACAATAGATAAACCGCAGGGCGCATTAGGCACACACACTCATATCACAAAGCGAGCCACCCAGGTAATCCAATTCAATCTAATCTTAATGCCAGAGCAATGCAAATCCAAATCAAAATCTAACCGAAGCAATTCTCTGGCGGCCATTGAGCGTTGCCCTTGACTCGCGGGTAAGACTGGAGACTTGAGAGAAAAGCGAAACCAAAAATAATTTCCTTCCTGGTTTTAGGGATCTCTGGCGCAGAGCAAATTGCAATTGGCTTGATTTTGACCGGCAGGCAAGTGACCAGCGCTGCATCAACATCAGTTGAAGTTGGAGTTGTAGTTGCAGTTGCAGTTGCCGTTGCTGTTCCTCGCTCTTGTTTAATTTAGTCTGGCAGTCCGTTTCGATATGCATCTTGGGCATTTCTTTTCAATTACGGGCGGGCGCTACTCTTTTTTTTTGCATTTTTGTGTTCCTTTTACCTCTTTTGCGGTTTGGCCATGTAATTTGGCCATCAAACGCATGCATGTTTTGATAAGCAGCCAGCGGCGTGGCAAGCCGCTGCTCACCTATCAAAAGACTCAAGACACGAACTGGACTGGAGCGTTCTGCCTGCTGGCCCGTTTAGCCATCATATTTCATACAGTTTTATGGGGCCGCGCCGCAGTTGGGTGTTTCACTTTACAGTTGGCATTCAATAAATTAATTAGTGAACATTTTTGTCACTGATTTTATCGTTCGAGTTTTCATTACGCGTTCATCAAGCAGCCAAGCAGGCAAGCAGCCAAGCAGCCAACTGGCCAACTGAGCGATAAGATCCAGCACATAGCCACTAAAGTATGTATATAATTATCCACGTCTAGCCAGCTGTTGTCGAGGTGCTCGCAATTTCTTACACCTGTCTGCGCCTGTGTGTGTGTCTGTGTGTGTTAATTAAAGAGGCCACAGGCCGACAAAAAAATCCCAAATTATAGACATGAAATAAAAAACATATGACATTAAGTGTTTATGTGCTGCTGTTGCTGCTGCCCTTCCTCTTTCTGTTATTATTGTCATTAAAAGCTCTTACAATAATAATGAGCACATTTTTATGGCCAACATCCCCAGATAGAGCGGTTGTTCGCTTTGCTTTCTGTGCATCGTTCGCCCAGGTCTATTGTCTGCGGCTCTTCTAGCAGCTAAAGAATATGTATATATACTTGACTTGAGCAAGGCTTAAGTCTAACTTCAGCTGGAGTGCTCTTAGCGTAAATGCTACTCGAGCCAAGCCCCCAAGTCTTTTAGTCTATCAAAACCACTTTTGCTATTTGCTCAGTTGCACTTATAGGGTATATCATAGTCGTTGTTCATTTCTGAGTAGTCATGCGTTTATTCTATCTGTCTTTTATTTTTTTTTTTTTTTGCAGTGTCATTGACTTTGGGCCGCCAACGCCTGTGCGTGTGTAAATTGCGGCAGGCAAAGCGCCACAGCTCGCATGCGAAAACGACAACCCGACAAAAGCACAAACAACTACAACAACAACAACAACAGCACGCAGACGTGGCATAGTCAACACTCAAACATGGTCAGTATAATTCCTCTCTTTTTGGCTGTGTCCAACATCATTCTAATGAATTTTTTTATATTATGCCAAACTCAGTTGGTTGGCGGTTTTTCATTGCAAGTTTGTTGCCAAAGTCTTTTGTTCTGCTGGCCGTTCTGAATGGCTGGCAATCAATGTAATGCGCTCCACAGAATGTCAGCCAAGCCATCATCAATCTCAACAGCAAGACTGCATGTGTAACGAAAGAACAACATGAAGATGAAGCAGTACAAGAAGAAGAAGAAGAAGAAGAAGAAGAAGAAGCAGAACAAGCAGACAGCAACAACAAACAGACAAACAAACAAACGCTGCACCGACAACAAATAAATATGATTAATTTGCCACATGCAGTTAGACATGCAATTTATCATGATGCGGCCGGCAAAATGCAAAAGTCTGTAAATGTTTTAACCATCTGCCGCCCACCCCCTCTCTCTCTCTCTCCCTCTCTCTCTCTATCTCTGTCTTATGCGTATATCTGCATCTCCCGTTGCGGGTCAGTGCGTCTAATAGATTAAATAAATTTCGCATAAATTATGCAATTGTGGCGAGCAATATTTTTCAAGCCAGCTGCCGCTGCGGGCGCTTAAGACTTACGCACCCTCCTCCATCTCTCTCTCTCTCTCTCTCTCTCTCTCTTGCTCTCTCTCTCTCTCTCTATCACACACTCTGTTGTGGCTTATTAATTTGCATGGGGCGCTGATCCTGTTCTAGCACCGCAGCGCCGTTAGTTTTTCTGCCTCAGCGTCGGCGCTGCGCTGCGCTTCAAAGTCTCAACGCGATGCGGCTCTACGCACTGTTTGGTAATTAAAAACCCAACGAGCCACTTGGCCAGTTCGACACCTGGACAGCTGGACACCTGGACTACCTATTGGACTACGTGGAGCTGTGCCTAACGGTAAGCGGCAGCAGTTGCTTGGCTAGCTAGCTGGCTGGCGGCCTGCCAAGCCAACTCAAGCAAACGCGTAGGTTGCATTCAGGATTAGCTTCAGGTTTGCTGCTGCTGCTTCTTCTACTTTTTTTTGCTGCTCATGAAATTTACATAATATTTGCTCTACATTCCACACTCACACACTCATGCATATACACACTCAACTGTATCACCTGTCGTTGGCTTTCACACGCAGCAGCGAAAAAAAATTACTTAGCTTAGCCAAGTTTATGGCCAACGGCGACGCTTATCAGGCCACAGACCTCATAAATATGCGCGCTGAGCCCTTGCAATGGCAACGGTTGACAATTTGCTGCCAGTAAACAGTGAGAAAAGTGTTACATAGAGTATGCTTGACCAGCTGTGATACCCTGTGAATAAAGTGAACTAGCAACTGGCTCAACTGAAATATTAGCTTGTTAATGAAAGCAAAGGGTTTAAGGTAAGACAGTGAAGGCACAAGGACTAAAATATTAATTGAATATAGATTCGATGCGGCATTATGAATGGTTCAGGAGCTTGCCTGACCAAGACATGCTCTGTTATTGTAATTAGTACACTCTATATGTCAGGAATAGGGCAGCAGAAAATACATTTGATAATGGGAATAGGAAATAATACAGGTATTAGAAGAGCAATTACTTAGAAGAGTGTGCCTGACCAACAGATATCCTACTATTATTATGCTTGCCATATATAGCAGATTATCGATGATGTACCCAACAACGAAAATTATGTGTGGAATAAAGATTCAAATGCCAGACACAAAGTATTCATTGCTTTACAGAAGAGGTATTTGGGATAAGAATTTGACTAATTCGACTTTTTAGCTCGCAGTCCTTAGCAGACCATGGCCAGCTTAGAGCCAAGTTTGAATGCCTGATTATTGTATGAATGTTGAATGTTTGTCTTAAAGACCTTGAGGTATATGTTAATAGTTTGGCAATTGAATTAATATTGACAAATGTAACCCATTCGATTCGAAACTTAAACTTAAATGTTACTACTAACTAAGCTCACAGGCCAGCTATATCCGAACAACACAAAATATACTGCAAATATAATTATATTTGAAAAAAAATCCCAGCTAGCAACTCTACATAACTAGGCTCTCAGCTACTACATTGAGTTTAACCACATTTGATAAATGCAAATGTTGGCCAAAACTCAAAATTTAGCGCCTGTTTTACCAGAAAATATGCAGATATATCAGTATTCTCAAGGGAACAAAGGCGCGATTAAAAGAAAAATATAGTTTAGGAGTTATTCAAAAGCATGACTAGTTGAGTATAAAGAGGCTAACAAAAAAAAGTTTAAGGCGCGAATATGATTAGAAACTAAAACTAAGCGAATATTTATTTTACATAATGATGATGGAAGCAAGCAATGCAGTCTATAGATCTATATAAAGAATATAAGCATGTTCTATCTTTATAATATATTTGCATATATAACTCCAGCTTAAAGACTTCCTTAAAAAACAGAAACAATCTTAATTGAAATCTTAAAATCTGCAGCTACAGAAAAACATTTTCATTTGGTATGCTAAATTCTGCCTATGCTCTAAAGACTTAATCTTAACTCCAGCAAAAAGACTTCGCATTTAGAATATTTTAAATTTCTTTATGCTATTATTAATATTATTTTTATAATCTCCTGAGATCTTAGGCATAGGCCTAACAAGACAATTACAATGCGAAGAAGAAAAAAAAAACAATTTGTAGTTAAGTATTTATGGTCTAACAATAAAACGTGAACAATTCGAATAGTTTCCCAGGGCTTAAACAAAAAGTTCGCTAACTTTTAAGACCTATGGCTGATTCGCATGGCGAATGCATGTGCAGTTATATCATATGAAGTCGATTTAAGAGCTTGGCAGCACAGCTAAGCAACAGTTGCTGTTACACATTTCCATGTTGCAGTTGCTGCTGCTGTTGCTGCTGTTGCTGCTGCTGCTGCTGTTGCTGCCTAATACAATTAGTCTTGTGTAATACGCATGGCTTTTGCTTTTGCTCGGAGGAGTGCCAAACCCGTTAAGTGTTGCGACTGTTGCTTTATACAGTTAGGAGTTGGTCTCTTGGCCAGGTTCATGCTACGCAATTCGCGACACACAGACACACTCACACATTTACACTCTCGCACACTCTCGAAATGCCTTGGGAGCGCGAATTGATTGTGGGGATTGGTTAGCTTGGCTAACTTGGCTAGTGGCGAGCTGAAAGCCTTTTAGGCTTTCATTTTGGCCGCGTCGCTCCGCCTGCCAGGCAGTATGTCAGATTTTGTGTTTTGGCCAAAATGGTCAGCGCAGCTAACGGTAAACAGCAAAGCTGGCCAAAAAAATCGAATATAACAAACATTTTTATATGTATTTTTTTTTTTATTGTGTTCTCCTATGGCTGCTGGCTAACTGTGTGGCTGGTTGGCTGACTGTCTGGTTGGCTGACTGTCTGGTTGCCTGGCTAATTAAAGCTTTGTGAGCAAGTGAGTTGTCCTTGTTGAGCCTGAAAAGGCAGCTTCGGCTTCAGCTACAGCGATATACATCCAATCGGATTGTAATTCAATAAAATGCCGGCGCACAAAGATGGCTTACACTTGATGACAAAATGCCTGAGCAGCAATGAGCCGGGGAGTACGAACTGAACTCTTGGCAGACCCTTAAAGCGAGCCGACGCCTTTCGATTTGCTCGTTTTTCTTATCGCTGCCTTTTAATCAGCCAAATGCCGCACAAGCACAGGCTTAGGCTCAGCCTCAGCCCGTTCAGCATCTCTGCTCAGCCTATGATGTTCTTTTTCCAGCTAACTCACAAGCGGCCAGCATGCGGCAATTGCAACGCATTGTTTTGCTAAGCCCAGCGGCGACCTTAACCCATTGACACGCTCGCGGTTGATGAGCGAGCAAATAGGATTAAGTTGATTGACAGCTACAAGAAGCAGAGCTAAAACTGCAGATATGAATGTGAACAGAGTTTTCTATAACACAAATTTATTAATTTGAGAAAACTTTAATAAAATCTGCCTAGGAATGCAAATATTGTACTAAAAGTGATAGCAAAAGTTAACTTAGAATGCAGAAAATAAAAATGCTTTCAAATTGTATTCTATCAGCAATATTGAGAGTTAGCAGAGTAAAGAATAGAAGCAGTGCGAGCAGATCCGTTTCTACTTAAGATAAAACAGAAGCTTGACATTTCAGCCTGCCATATGCTGGCAGCTTTGCAGCTGCTTAAAGTAACATAAACTTCTTAGCTTTATAGCAAGCGTAACAGTGTAGCGGCTAGTTAACAGAGTAGGACTCTTTCCATATACTCAATAGAGGCTTAACAGACTGAAACATTCTCATAGCTATGTAATATAACATGTAGTTATTACTTACTAAACTTTTCTAACAGTAGCTGAACAGTTTCACAGCTGCTTCATATTACACTAAACTATTAATTTATGTGCTTTCTTTATAATCATTAAAAGTCTAAAATAAGAGTCAGTCATATGCCGATTGCTACTTAATATAACATAAGACTGTTAGCTGACATAACATAAAGTTGTTAGCTCATTAACTTTTCTAAATTCACAAAGAAATTCAACAGAAAAGTTGCATAACAACTTAACAGCACAATGGGCTATTAGGCTACAGATATTTAATATACTTCAAACACAAAAGCAGTCAATTAGCTTAACATAGGTTCAGCTCTACATATAGATAAACATCAAATGGAGAGGTCGCTAAACTAACAATAATAAAAATAAGCTTTAGAATTGAAGACAGAAGCAACCAAATAAACTTTGCTAAGAATAATTTAGAAAAGCAAAGTAAAATAACAATAGATATTTGATAGAACTGTAACATAACTGCCTATACAGTTGCTGAATATAACATTCGGCTGTTAATTAACAGTCATTTGTATTTACAAAACATAAGCCCGATTGTAAATCGTAAGCTAAGCTCAGCAAAACTGATTTCCAGCTAAGATAACAGCTCACAACTAACAGCAGCTTAACATAATGTTAGCCAACAGCTAACAGCACAGCTTGCATTACAAAACCCATCATCGAAATGAATTCAAAAATTATTTATGGTTTATTATTTTAAATGCTGTTGGGGGTCAAGAGAGTGGATCAATGGCAACAATGGGTTAAGAGTTCAGAGGCAAGGGGCTGGACAACAACAGGAGGCGGCCAGTCGGTACGGCAGACACGAGTCTGTGCTCTCCAGTTGCCCCAATCGCAGCTCGATTTTATTAGCTTAGCAAAAGGCTTTGATTGTTGTTCATGTTGCTGCTGTTGTTGTTGTTGTTGTTCCGGCTGCTGCGCTTGTCTAGACGGGCAATTTTTCACACACATACACATACACACACACACACACACAGAGGCACACACATGAGTTGGACTTGCTCTAAAATTGGCATTTTTCACACACATAAGGCAAAAATGTAAAGCGCAGTCCGCCGCATCCAACTCAGAAGGCAGCGGCCGAGTCAAGCGGTTTATTTGCCTTGTGTGGCATCAGCTTCATCATCATCCTGTCTGTGCCTCGCCGTGGCAAGCACACACACACATATAGATATATATATATATATTTAGCTGTGTGTGTGTGTGTGTATATATATAGTTGGGTACTGGCCAGCCCGTTGGCATAATGTGGACGGGTTGAGTTGGAACAGCGCGCAATTTCTTTATTATTACGAGCATTTCGTTTGTTGTCCTTTTAGGCAACTCAGACTGCCTGCAACTCTGTGGCAGAGCAAATGCTGCCTGCTCTGGCCAACTGTCGCTTGTCAAAGCGCACTGATCATTATTGTTGTTGCAGCTCTTTTGTGGCTAGCTGGCTAGTTTATGTTGTGCCTGGATGCTGCTCCCCCTCATACAATGCGATTGTCAATGTTTTGTCTTAATGCCACATAATGCGACTCTTGCTGCTGCTGCTGCTGTTGTTGTTGCTGTTGCTTGTGTCGCATGTTATTTAAATGGATGCTGTTTGACTGCAAAGATTTACAACTGGTCAGCGCATCGATATATTATGCCATGGCAAGTTCGCTGTCTAAGTCATTCGTTTGTTCTTGATTCGTTCTGGCCATAAATTAAATGCTGCACAGACACAGCAAAAGGCTGGATGGAGAGAGAGAGAGAGAGTGGAAGGGGGCCAGACTGAGGCAGGGCTCAAGTCTTACTTCAAGGCAAGGTCGACGTCGCGTGCGCCGCTTAGCCAGCAATTAAACGAGTTAATCACAGTTCGATGATTTGTCAGTTGCCTTTAAGGCTGCGCAGTCTCAGGCGCAGTCGAAGTCAAAGTCTTTGTGCGCTCAGCTGTGACGCTTGTTGAGCAAGAAGCGGCATGCCAATGAGATCATCCAGACAAATTTTTTCTTTTTTCAAAGCAATATGCATAGACCAGCATAATTATGGTTAGCTAACAGATTTTCTTTCCTTTTAGCTTAAGTTGGCTTAGCTTGGCTTGGCTAGATTTCCCTTAACTTTTACTTTTTCTTGGAGTTTCGCTTTAGCACTGATTTGTTTCTTAGTTTCTTTGTGACACGCCCCATGCTGGCAGCCCCGTAATTTAGCTTTCAGCTTTTGCTGCTGCTGCTGCTGTTGCTTTCTGTCTGCCACAGATGCTACAAGTCAGCCAGGCAGCCAGTCAGCCACACAGCTGCCACGCCGGCTATGAAGTTGCGTCTTTTGCGCTCTCGTAAATTATGTCTGCCTTATATATAAATATATACATATATATACCTTTATATATATATATATATATATATATATATAAATATATATATAAATATATATATATATATATATATATATATATATATATATATATATATATATATATATATATATATATATATATATATATATATATATATATATATATATAAATATTTGTTATCTGTTTCTGTATCTGCTTTGCTGTTTGGACACATTAGGCTGCACTTTGTTTTTAGCCAACTCAATTGGGACCTGTTTCGCCTACACGTTCTCGACTGTCGCGCGATATTTTTTTCATTTTTTTTATCGCTTCATTTTCTGCACTTGAGTCTCGCGTTTATAAATAAAGCTGCTTGGTTTTTTTTTTTGATTTTTTTGTATATATCTATAATCGTATATGGTCAGGCAGTACTCAGACTTACGCGCACAAAGGCCAATGTCAGGCAAGTGGCTACTGCTGCTGTTGCTGCTTCTTCTTCTTCTTCTCTTTTTGTTGTGTTCTTATAATAAGTAAAAATATCGAAGCGCCTGATTGCTTTTTAATAAGCAGCAGCAGCACGTCTGTTCATATCTATATATATGTATATATGTATGTATGTCTGTATACAGCATATGTGTGTGGGCGTTAGTCTCTCATTCTTTGGATTTCTCTTTATGATTCTCTAGAGCGAGAGAGAGAGAGAGAGAGACGGTGAACTGTCTTATTGTCTAACTCTGTCACTTTGTTTACTTATTTATCTCTAAAGACTCATAATATCTCAATCTCTTTCTCTCCCTCTCTTTCACTCTCCATATGTATCGCTCTCTTAGTCTATCATTTTGTCTCTAATCTCTCTATTATTCTCTCTATCTCTCTTTCTATCTCCATCTATCTTTCTTTCTCTCTCTCTCTCTATCTTCTCTCCCTTCTTTCTTTCTTTCTGTCTCTCTCTCTCTCTCTCTCTCTATCTTTATTTCATTCTGTCTCTCTCTCTATATATATATATCATTTTCTCTTCCTTCTATCTTCCTCTCCAACTAGAAATATCACTCTCCATCCATTGGTCTTTATCTCTCAAACTCTATATCTCTTACTCTCGCTTACTCTCACTATCCATCTCTCCTTATATTTAATGAATGAAATATTTCTATGACATCTATATATGTATGTATGTAATATTTTGGTATTCCTCTCCAAATCCATCATTTTCTACCTTCATACATCTCAGACTCCAACTCTACTCTGTTTATCAATCCTCTCATTTCTTATATATCTCTCGCTCTCCACCTCACACTCATCATTTAACACTCTGTCAGCTGTTAAGACAAGTTTCTTTTTTAAATATATTTAACAATTTAATGGGATATTTTAGATGTATAAATTTACAGTTAAAATTACCAATTTTTATATTTTTTTAAAGCAAGTTTAAATTAAGACAAAATACAGTTAAGCTCGCATTAAAGTTAGATAATTATCACTCGATATATAATTTACTTTGACATTTATGTATATATAAATATACAAATATTAGTTTTTTTCTTATACATATTTACACACATATATATATATAATAATTTCCCAACTTCACTCATAATTGCCAATATAAAAAGCTTTTTTATATTAATATCCATTTATAGTTTTATTACATCTTATATAAGTTTTCCCTTGTTTTAACCTAGGCAATTAGCATTTTTTTAAGCTAACAATAAGTTTTATGAACACTTCAAGAGTCTAGGGTGTTGCATTGCTATTGCTATTCTTCTTCTTCTAACTTTACATATAAAGTATTTAATTTTTTTCCAGTTCATTTTCAGCGTGTCATGTTGCCCTTCCTGTTGTGTTGTTCGCTGTTCGCTGGCTGTTGGCTGTTGGCTGTTGTCTGTTGTGTGGGTGTTTTTCTTTTCCATTTTTGTTGTTGTTTTGTTGTTTTCTTGCCTTTTGTTTTTGCCGCTTCTGTTGTATGTGTGTATATGTCTGCCTCTGTATGGCAACTTGCAAGTTAATGACTAATGTGTGAGGCTTTGTTTTTGTGGCTGTGCATAAGTTTATGAGCGCGTCGCCTTGTGGGTGGGGTGTTTTGGGCTATGCTTATAAGGTAGGCAGAGGCAGACACACACAGAGTGAATCATGGCATGGTGGGGCCCACACTGGAGCTACACTTTATTAGCCAAGTTCGTTGTCAGAGTCATTTGTTTCGCTTTGAACTTTTTTCTATTTTGCAGCAACTAAAGCTGCCCTGCTAAACCGTTAAACGTTAACACTCTCACACACACACACACACACACACACACACACACACACACATATGCACCCACTCCTATTGAAGATCGAGCGAGCGCACTTCAAGCGAAAACGAGGTCAGTTTTGCGGCGAAATAACCATTTTCGTATTTCATTGCCCACAAAATGACATCATGCACATGTGTGTGTGTGTGTGTGTGAGTCAAAGCTCAATTGCAATTGTGTGTATGGACACAAAACAAAAGCTCTTTTATTTTGCACTTAACAAATTAAGCTAAAGAAAAAATGTTTTTTTTTTTGCTTTGCTTTTTGACTTACCCTTCGCATGCGCTAATCCACAATAAACGAAAGCTGCCAGGCATAAGGCATGCCACAGTTGTTGCGTCGCAAGCATATTTTCGCCAACACCAAAATCTGTTTTATATATTTATATTTGATTTCGTATCTAATTAGTCGAGACGGAAAGACAAACGGCATTATTATATATTAGATTGCACAAAAGAACAGGGCAGAGAAAAACAACGGCACATGCTCCGCACATATCATTTGTATTCTTTAACAGTCACACACACATACAAGCTCATACACACAGACACACATGCGCATACATAGATTATGAAACAAAGCCGCGGTGCTAAAGAGAATGCCAGTCCAAGTAGCGGCCGAGGCTGCTGCTGGCCAACGGCTAGTGGTAAACGTCGAAAACTCAGCAAATCAACGGCAAATAAACACACAAAAAACACACACAGACACGCACGCACACACACTCACACTCACACACACGCACAAATACATTCACACAGAGAGACGAAAACACAGCACGTCTGCGCGCCTTACTTCACACGACGAAAACACGTCCAGGCCGCACGATGGTCGCGAGGTAACTAAATACTCACAGCCAGCCGAGCATCAGTTGAGCTCGACGTCGACACTAACTGCGGCGCGTGACGTCTGCCGTTGTTTTTTTTTTGTTCGCTTCGCTGAGCCACTGTGGCCACACTGTGCAGCGCCTGCTAAAGTTTTTAAGCTGCTGCGCGGGGCGCTCAAAGAGTTTTAGTGCGCTCATAACATTAATTAATTCAAATATACAATTAAATAATAGTAACTAGTGTTTATGTGCATAATTTAACTAACCCACAGACAATAACAATTCAATTAGGCAAAGCTGAGCTTTTGCTTTGCTGACTGCAGAGCAAAAATCAGAGAGAACGAGAGCGCACGTTTGAGTGGAAGCTTACGGCAGCCATGCTGGCAGGATCGCTCTCACTGCAACACACACACACGCTCAATATTTTTTTTCTGATAAAAATCTGCCGGCTGCCAATGAGAAAATGAGAAATTGTGGGAGCGCAAAGCTTCGTGTTTTTTTTTTCATTTTTTCCAAGCAATTACATAATGTGGCCTTTGTTATTGTTGAATGTAGTCAAAGCAAACATTTAATTATTGTCGCTGTTCTCAGCTGCGCTTATCTGTGATGCGTTGTGATAGCAGAGCAAAGACTCCGGTAAGTACTTTAAGCTGGAGTTCACTGTACTGCATGTGCATCTACTTCCGCTTCTTTAAGCAGCCAGAACCGTTCTTTCGGTGGTCATTTGGATCGGGTCTACAGCGCCATTATGCCATGTTATATGCACTCAATTTCACACTTGTTGGCCGCGCGTGCTCGCCCATCCAAAATGCACAGTTTTTATAGCTGAGCACTAAGCAGTGAGCACACACAAACACTCTCTCCCTCGCTCTCTCTCTCTCTCTCTGTCCCACACACTGGCATCCAGCTCTTGTTAGCTTTCCAATGAATGGGCAGTAAAGCAGCTGATGTGCCAAAAGCTCTGCGCCTATCATTAGTCCAGCTGGTCATTTGCAGTGCCTCTCCCCTTCTTCTCCGCGCTGCCCAGTGGGCGGATAATAGGCAACGGTAAATGACGTGCAAACAAATGCAGCCAACGATGCGCGCTAATTAAATTTGCTTTCAAACATTAAAGCGAACACCAAGCAAAGTGTCTATAAAAAAAACACAATTGATTTAACACAATTGCTAACCTCATAAATTAAAATTAAGTTTCAATTAACCTTAGGGATTTCTAAGCGATTGAAGCTTCTATGCAAAGTATATAAAAAAAATATATAAAATAAATATTGCTTAAGTAAATAAAAGCTCATTACTTCCAGGCTTCAAACAATTTTAACATAAATAACTTAACATAGTTAATTTTTAGTGGGTTTTTTTCATTTACTCAAACAAGTGCAGATAAGAGTATATTATTTTTGTTTTATATTCATATGTTTATATATTACTATTTGAATAGCGCGCTCTTTTCATGTATGTTAACGTGATTTAAACTTTACAGCGCGATGCTGTGTACATAGAATGGTTGCTGTCTGTGCTAAGTGTATATTATAATACTAGAACAAATTAGATGGCGTTATGTGGTTTGAGTGCAATTTTATCTGTTCTACGACTGGTTGCAGTCTGTGCTATGTGCGTGTTATACACGCGTCGAATTCCAGCATATTACACCAGATGGCGCCAGTGCAAAAATACTTTGATTTCAAAAAGTACGCTAATAAATTTGCCAAGAAATATAAAGGGATAGATATGCTAAGTTATTGTTTCGGTATTGCTTGCAACGATTAATAAGCGAAGACGTTAAAAATTTAAATAAATTAATTTTATGAGATCAGTGTTTTTGTCAAATTCATTTGCAAACATTGCGTCTGTTACTGTTACTATACTATTATCTATATGTACATTTGTATATGCATACATACACACAGATCGAAAAGAAAATGGTCAAGCACAGCGAATGCGAACAGAAGAAGCGCGCCTAAAGCAGAAACAGAAAAAGTACGACAGCGCAAAGTTAACGTCGGATTTCTGAAGAAAAAACTTTGCACGGCGCTAACACCATTTGTCTCGTTCGCACTCGCTGCGCCCAAAGCAGATCAAAAATATAACGGGACTTGGCTTTTATTAATACATACATAGAAATGCACAGACAGGCGCTACAATTGATACATACATGTATATCCATATGTACATATATATATATATATATGTATATTTGTTGAATTATGCATTTACACTTGTAGGCCGGGAGATGTGCAATATGATAAATACAATTTAAATACATATTGACACATAGCACGGCCTAAAAATGTCTACATTTAAGCGGTATTTGTGTTAAATTTCACAAAATTATTTTAAAATTTTGATTAACGGCGAGCTCACAACTTTTTCATAGGCCGGGAGTTGTGCAATATGCTTAATAAATGTATTTAAACATTTCATATTGTCACAAATACCGTCCTGCAAATACAGATGCAAATTTTATAAGTTTTCTTTTTCTTTTCTTTCAAGCTTACTTGGCGGGAAAATGAAACACAAATTGCAAACTACACAATATATGAAATTATTTTGTAAATTTATTTGTTCTAAATAATTTATTCTCTTTTTCCGGCCGTGAAAAGTGCAATACTTATAAAATAGAAAAAGAATTGACACTAGCCACAGCCGGAAAACTAGAAAAAGATAGACATTAAATAAGTTCCACTTGTTCTAGCATTTGCAGAAAGTTCACAATTAAAAAAAATTTACTTCAACATTTTCAAATTGAATTTTAGTAAAAAAAAAGGTATCCTTGAAAAAATGTTCGCCAAATAAAAACTTGAAAGCAAAACGTTGTCAACCGAAAGACTGAATAAATTATAATGAGAAACTGCTCAATATTAACAGCGAATTTTGGCTGCTGCACAGCAGCTGTTAAGCTAAGTGAAGCGATAATCGATCTGTCGATTAAATCAAATGCTCGATAGTTCTGGTGAATTCCAGTGTACGTTAAAATTAAAAAAATGTAAAAGCAATAATCAAAAATTATTCAAAACATAATATGTATCATATAAAATAATTTTAAAAATTCGATATAATATGAAACTAGAATCTAATTTAACTACTTTATTGTAGTATACAGCTGCTCAACTTTACCAATAATGGCTGCAGAGATACTGTTCTCCATTGATTAAAGTATTGCAAAGAGCTAATGTTAATCGACTAATGCATTAATTGAAATATTCGATAAATGTTGAAGTTCGCAAAGAAATCGTTTAAATTTAATATATCTAATAGTATATACAATTAAGACTCTTATGCTAATCCATGACATCATTTTCTATTATAATTTTTGATAGATCCATGAGTTTTGGAAACATTTCCTTGTAGTAACTCGTTTGCTGTTGCATCAAGGCGTAAAGCTTAACGCGTTCGTTTTGAATGCTGTGAATGCGTTCTCGGTTCTCTTTGCTCTTTGCCAAAGCAATCTATGAATAAAGTTTATCAAAGATAAGCAGATAATTCAATAAATGTTAAGTGCAAACATGCCTCTATGGCCTTTTCCTGTGAGTTGATCTGTTTTTGTATAAATCTTATGCTCGAATCCATAAGGCGCATGCGCACAGGTCTTGTCCGCTCCTCGGGCGTCAGCTTATGCACTTGCCTGTAGTATTTATTTTTTTATTGATATATTTAGTACATACATATCACAAACTGCTTACCAATCGGTGCCTTTAAAGGGCTCAAACTTCTCTTTGAGCACCTCAAGCGTAATTAATTTTTTGCCCACATCATTGGATACAAAGAAATTGTCGTTGATCTTGGGCAGCAGCTGGCTCATTCGCATGCGCACACGCTCGATTAGAGTATCCTTGTTAAGAATAGTGTTCTCATTCTCCAATAGAATTGTTGCAAACGGTTCCAGGCAAATGGGTCTGCAATTGATAAGTAAATATGTATAACAATACTAAACAATTCAAAGTAAACGAAAAACTTACTTCATGTCTGCAAACATGTCGATTAGTGCTTTTTCGTATTCTTCCTTCACTTTGATTGCAATTGGACTGTGCCTTTGGAAAGCTTCTTCAATATTTGGTTCGGTTACAGATTTTTTAACCGTCTGGGACATTTTCTTTTAATAAATTCAGTAAATATCAACAATAACAAATTTGACGCGGCTTCAGCTTGGCTTGACAATGTGACCACAGCTACAAACAGCTGCTAAACGGGGCTGCATCTATTTCTATCGACAGACCACCACATTATAACTATTAATTTATCGCTCGTATGGAATATCTAAAAAAACTTACAAGATTTTTTTGTTTACATACAATTCGCGATTGCATAAAAACCCTTCAAAATGGGTAAACGACAGCATCAGAAGGATAAAATGTAAGATTTACAGCCTTATTTCAAACTTTTGAATAACTCATAATGTTTCGAACAGGTACCTAACGTACACCGAATGGAGCGAGTTCTATGGTGGCAAAAAAGTGGAATCCCTAGAAAATGAACATATTAAATTTAAACGTTTACCATTTGGCAACTGCTGTATAACTATGGCACCATTCGAAATGCCTTACTCCGATCTGAATGGCAATGTCTTTGAATATGAGGCCATACTTACTTTCTTAAAGGCATTCAAAGTGAATCCCATTACGGGCCAAAAAATGGATTCCAAGTCCTTGCTGAAGCTCAACTTTCACAAGAATGCGAATGATGAATACCATTGTCCAGCTCTGTTTAAGCCGTTTAGTAAAAACTCACACATTGTGGCTGTGGGCACAACAGGCAACGTTTACTGCTGGGAGGCAATCGATCAGCTTAACATCAAGACCAAGAACTGGAAGGATTTGATTGATGACACACCATTCCAACGCAAGGATATCATCACCATACAAGATCCGCAACATTTGGAAAAGTTCGACATATCCAAGTTCTATCACATCAAGAAAAACTTGCGTGTTCTATCAGCAGAAGAGCAGCTGGAACGCAAAGATCCCCAGGGGCGCATCAAGACAATGAATCTGGAAACAAAAGAGACGCTTGCACAGCTACAGAAGGATTACCAGCCAGCAGAAGAGGCACCCACAAGCTCGAAACGCACAGCAGACAAATTCAATGCGGCTCACTATTCGACGGGTGCAGTTGCAGCCAGCTTTACCTCCACTGCCATGGTGCCCGTCTCTCAGATCGAGGCAGCGATCATTGATGATGATCTGGTCAAGTACGAGCGTGTCAAGAAAAAGGGCTACGTGCGACTGAATACAAATTTCGGGCCACTTAACCTGGAGCTCTACTGCGATCAGACGCCACGCGCTTGCGACAATTTTATCAAACATTGCGCTGATGGTTATTACAACAATGTGATGTTTCATCGTTCCATCAGGAACTTTATAGTGAGTAATTTTTGGATTTATATTTAAGTGATGATGGCATTTATGTCTATCTCTACTTAGATACAAGGTGGTGATCCAACAGGCACTGGAGCTGGCGGTAAATCGATATGGGGTTCAAATTTCGAGGACGAGTTCAAGCCAAATCTGACGCACACAGGACGCGGCATACTCTCGATGGCCAATTCAGGACCTAATACAAATGGATCGCAGTTGTTAGTAAAGCTACTGAAGCTTAAATAGTTAACTTATAATTAACTATGGCTTTCCTTGCAGCTTTATCACTTATCGCTCGTGCAAGCAGCTCGATGGCAAACACACAATCTTTGGCAAGCTTGTTGGAGGACTGGAGACGCTGCAGAAAATGGAGAGCATTGAGGTGGACAACAAAGATCGACCCATCGAAGATATTATCATAGAGAACGCTCAAGTGTTTGTCAATCCATTCGAGGAAGCCGTTGAACAGTTGGCCAAGGAACGTGCCGAGGAGGCAGCCAGCAAGCAGGTGGCAGCCACAAAGCTAGAGCAGCAAAAACGAATGAACGAGCCATTAAAAGTATATCGTCCAGGTGTGGGCAAATACCTAAAACCAAGTGTGCCTAAGAAACCGGATGCTCTAACACAATTGCCAGCTGCACAGCCGGCAAAAAAAAAGAAACTTGCAAATGGCTTCGGTGATTTTGCCAGCTGGTAGTTGTGGTCGAATAAATATACAAGCTTTAAAATTTCACAAATCTTTCGTTTCATTCATTCACTATCTTCTCGTTCTCGACTTTGCCAGTTCTTTTTCATCTCCTGCAATTTGTTTTGCCGTCGTTTGCGCTCCGTTGACTTCTTCTGATCGAGCGCCTTCTGCTGTGCTGCTATGGAGTGCTCTCCATTTAGGTGGACATCAAGTTTTTCGAGAAGTATTTTACGGGCTTCGATGCGATTCTTGGAGGCCAAACGATGCAAATGACATTTGACGGTTATGCCCGTTGGCAGATGACGCAAAAAGACACAATTGTTGGTTTTATTTACGGCCTGTCCACCGGGTCCACTTCCACGCATCAATGTCTCCTCAATATCCGACTCCTGCAGCGATGGATAACGTGAATAGTCCAAGTGGATGCTGGAGGCCAGCCGGCAGATGAGGTTGCTGGAGAGTGAACCAGCTAAGGAGCGCAATTTCAGCATTACTAGAGTATGCGCCCCTTCTTCAGCAATGTCTCACCACGCTACGTAAACATATCAAATTAAATTTCATTCATTTGATATTGTGATATAACAACGTACCTTAAAACTAAACTCAATTTCTTGAGCGTTTGTTAGCTGTCTATTTTCACGGAACTCGTGTCGTACTCGGCCCAGAAAATAGTTCTTATCCGTTAGCTTCAGATGATTGCCGTATTTGATAAGATGCTTATAAAGCCGAAGCACTTGCTGCCGGCTCGGATTTAACATATTTTTCCAAAAATTCAACAAGAACCTGTTGTTCTTAAGTGAGTAAACGTGTTGTCACACTACACGCATAAAAGCGTTGCCACACCATATAGACAATGGCAATCGAATCAGCTGATGGTAGCGCATGTTATCTACACAACACAAACACAAAAATATGCGTGTGTTTGTTTGCTGGACATCAAAAACCGGCGTTGCCACTTGGCTGTGCGGCTTTTTATGCCAATCAGCTGTTATATGTTATCTGCATTAATTAATTAACATACACACGCACATGGAAGTTTGTTTATTAAACAATAACATATACATACATACAAAAATCGTATTAAGCTAACACAACCCATCATTACTAACATAAACAAGTTGTTCAAAAAACTAAAAGTCATTGCATCTGGCATTATTTATTTTTGCTCATTCACAATGACTTAGCTTCTTCTGAATTGTTATCTCTGCAAAATTAACAGTTTCAATCCATTCACTGTTATCAATATCATCACCAATTTCAATATTATGCAACTGACTTAACTCAAACATTTCCTTCATTTGGTGGGCAATTTCACGATCAACAATTTTGCCACCCTTCGTCATGGATTCTTGCACAATTTCCTCCTCGGATTTTTGATGATTAAACATTTCAGCGGTCGTGATCTGTGGCGGCTCCACCAGCCACGGGAGAAAGGATGCTGAAATGCTTAATGAATAGGGCAAAAAACGTATGTACTCCTGCAGCAAAGTCTCGCGACTGAAAGTAAACAATAATTATAATCTGTATAGAATTCATTCAAATTCATCTCACTTCAAGAATGCTGGAAGTTGTCCATTTGATTGCTTCTTATAGCTCTCAAACAGCGCCTCGCAATAGTCATCAAAGATAGTGTCAAAATTCGTATAACGCACATCGGCCAGCACAGAATTAGCCAGGAATACGGTTAAATCAATCATGGGCGAGGACAAACGCATTGTCTGATAGTCGAACATCATAACGTCCACAGGTGTTCCACTGCTGTCCGTGTCGTACTTGTAGGCCACATTGTTCCTCAGATAGTCGCCGTGACAGAGCGTGGAGAGCGGCTCGCGAGGCGCCACACGTTGGCGTCCATAGCCAACAGTGCTGTATGCCAATTGCTGAAACTTTTTGATGAACTCCTTGTCCACTTCTGGATGGTAAGTGTGAGTTGATTGAGCAGCACGTTGCAGTCCGACTTTGGTTATTAAATCCCACTCGGAACTGATGGTATCATTGGCATAACGTGATTCCCTAAAGCTGCTAGAAAGCTCCTCGAAACGTTGCTTCTGATTGTACTTCAGAGCGTAGCCAAAGCCATGGAATCTGCCCAGATATTTGACTGCGGAAGTATAAAGAGAATAAGAACACTTCATTTACTCTGCTCATCTGTGGACTCACCTGCAATGCGCGCATGCTCCAGACTGAAGCCAAATCTAGACTTGGCCACACTCCAACCATCCGATGCAAAGTCACCCAAAATGATCAACGCCGACGCCACTTTGAAGTCGCTGTAATAATACGTGGGCGCAGCAAACTTGTTATCGCTTAGTTTCTGTATGATGGGCAGTATATCCGTATAGAAACAAATTTCGTTGTGAAATAAACTATCAAATTGAGCATCGTTGTAAGCTTCAAATGGAATCTCTGGCGTTTTCTGTGAGTGAGAGAGAGAGAGAGAGAGCGAAAGAGTCAATTAAAGCGCAGTTTAGTTTGCGCAATACATTGTCTGAGTTACAATTTGCTTAATATAGTATAGTTTATATAGTATAGTGTGTGATGTATATTGTATAGTCAATCATGCCATGTATGTTAAGTATAGTATATAGTAATGGATATTCTTTTTATAAATTAAATATATATATATATATATATCTTAAATATCCATATTACAGTATGTACAGCTGTGATCATAAAAATAGTAGAAGTAATTATTCTGCTCAACATTTCAGTCTTACTACAGCTGTGTAGTTCCATATACATACAAATATATTATTAGGTATATATAGTATATATATTTAACACACCTTGACAACAAACTTGCGCTGATGCTTTACGCCGGCGTATTCGAAATGAATTGTCGCTCGATAACACTGAGTCAACATGAAGCCCTCCTCCAGTCCAATTACAGCGATAGTAATATCCCCAACCCTGAAGCTCGCCAGATGTGCTTCGCTGTAATTTTCAACCAGGCGTCCATTTTGAAGAATCTCTGGCAAAATTGTGCTGGTCAGCCAGTCGATTTCTTTATCAACACACAAAGCCATTATCTAAGCGCACGTCGAGAACCATTCAGCCTCGCGAATAACAAGCAACTAGCAGTTGGAAGGCAATGCGACAAAGTTTTAAACGACAGCCGACGATCGTGTGTACAAACATATAAATATGTATACATCTTATACGTGTGAGTGTAGATACGCAATTGATTTGTCTAGCATTATTTGTTTGGTGGCGACACAAATTTATCGATGTGGGAATTCTCAATGAAGTAGACAATGTGAATACCTCCCACCTACTCGTGATAAGATAATACATTTGTTATGTGGTAGTAAAATATTCGTAAAGCTTTAATATTATTTTCCGAAATTCAATCACTTTCGTATAGCTTAGTTGTGTCGCTAACGAACTTGTCAGCCTCTTGAGACCATTGCGATGTATCAATATTCTCTTCTATTTGCACTTTGTGCAAATGGCTTAGTTCGTATAATTCCTTTAGTTGATGAGCTATTTCACGATCCACCAACTCGCCGCCTTGCGTCAGAGATGTCTGCACAATTTCCTTAGTCGACAGTTCTGCATCAAGCGATGATGGAAGTGGCTCAACGAGCGACATCAGAAAGTAGCAAGTTATGTGTATGGCATAGGGCAAAAATCGGATATATTCCTTTAGTAAGTTCTCGCGACTGCAAGAAAGGAAATTTAGTATTATTAGACTCGGTTCAAAATCAAAGATAATACCTTAAGAACTCCGGCAATGCTTGATTGGAATGTGTTCTATAGCTTTCGGACAATGCATTGCAATAGTCATCGAAGAGTGTGTCAAAATTCGTATGGCGCACTTCGGCGAGTAGAGAAAGAGCCAGAAAGACGGACAGATCTATCATGGGCGAGGACAAGCGCATTGTCTGATAGTCGAACATCATAACAGCCACAGGTGTTCCACTGCTGTCCGTGTCGTACTTGTAGGCCACATTGTTCCTCAGATAGTCGCCGTGGCAGAGCGTTGAGAGTGGCTCGCGAGGCGCCACACGTTGGCGTCCATAGCCTATATAACTGTAAACGAGCTGCTGGAATCTCCTTACAAATTGCTTATCCATTTGTGGCTGATATTTAGCAACTGCGTTTTCAGCTCGCCTCAGACTAACTTTTTGCTTCAGTTCCCATTCTGTGCTGCTCGTTTCCTTGGCAAAACGTGCTTCCCGCAGCTTCGCAGTGAGCTGTTGAAAGCGTTGCTGCTGCGACTGCTTCATGGCAAAGCCAAAGCCATGAAATGTGCCGAGGTATTTAACTACAAATTGATAAATATTTGTATAGATTTTAATGAAATTTTTATTGCTTTGCAGACAAACCTGCCATGCGCGCATGTTCCACACTCAAACCGAATTGATCTTTGGTAATACTCCAGCCGTCGGATGCAAAGTCACTCAGTATTAGCAGCGCCGCATCCGCTTTAATCTCGCTATAATAATATTTGGGTGCAGCAAACTTGCCCTTGCTCAGCTCCTGTATGACGGGCAGTATCTCAGTGTAGAAGATAACTTCGTTGTTGAACAGATTATCAAATTGTATGACATCGTATAGTTCAGCCGATAACTTGGGTGTTTTCTGTGCAAATTATTGTAGAATTCAGCTTAGCTTATCATCACGTAGTTTCTATATGATTAACTTGGTGCTCAACGGTACGATAAGATCGTCTATTTTTACCTTGACAACTAGCTTCTTCTGCAGCTGCTGCCCTGCATATTTCAGCTCGATCGTAGCTCTATAGCATAGAGTCAGCATATATGCCTCATCGGAGCCAATTAAATTAATTTCAACACTTTTCACTTCGAATGTATTAGCCAGTGATTCGTTGTAGTCATCGAAAAGTTTTCCATTACGCAGAATCTTTGGCAAAATGAACTCAGTCAGCCATTGGATCTCATTCTCCACAATCAAAGACATTTTTGGTTCTGGTTAGCTGGGCAAACGTTTTGTAACTGAACTTGAATCGAGGCTGTTGTGCGTGCTAATATCTAGCTTGCTATCACATAGATTAGATGTGTTTTGCTGCTATCTGCTTAGATTATAAGGCCATATTAAGCTACCCACTGCCTCTTCCCCAATTTTCTTCTCAATCCTTTCGACTCACATTGCTTTGATAAAAAATTCAAAATTTTAACGATATATGTGCACTTTGCAATTGCAGCCGATAGCTAGACGACAAATGACGAAGAATCCGAAATGGTATATGCTCTCGTACCGTGGCTCTTTGACCTCACCTAATGATTATGTCCATCGCAAGATATCGAATAGCACCCACAAAGTGGCCACTGCGAGTCTATTTGATGTGGAGTTCGCGAGTGCAAAACATTCGCCAAAGTTGTTCAAACGGCCGAAAGCAAAGCAAAACAAACAGAAACACGAGAAAACAAACAAAGCTCAGAAGCAATGTGACCAGTTACAGATCAAGGAATCTCCAGAGTTAAGGAAATTCGCTCGGGAATTACGTTATCGTGAGCTGAAGCACTACTACTCAAATCTAATTGCAGCGGAGCGTTGCTCGGGCAAGATAATTCACATACGTAGGTGCCCCGACTGCGGCCTGGTTAAGTCCCAAGTTGACCACAGGGATATAAGCAGAAATATCTATTGCTGGGGTCCCGAAACGATGAGCCCAAAGAAAATCCGGACTATCTAGCTTACATGCCAATGGTGCCTGGATCGACAGCATGCCTAAAAAGTGACTGCAAGTTTTCCTACTTGAGAGTGCAGTTTGAGTTGGCATTGCGAAAAAGTTGCTGCTCAAACTACGCTATCAATTGGGGGAAGTAATGAAAGAGCATACTGTAGAAGGTTATCTCCCTCATGAGCTCAGGGGCAGGGCATACCAAGGAAATCACTCTTTCGCTGCAGAGTATAGATGGAGAAAGCAAGCCAAGGAAGCTGTTCTCTCCAGTTATACTCTCACTTGAGAGTGAGTATCTAGAGAGTATGATGAAGCAGAGAATCTCCCATGATTTACCTACTTAAAGTGTATGCGAGAGCATTCCAAAGATGCTGCTGCTGCCTTCATTGCTGCCATTCTCTCACTGCAGAGTATAGATCGAGAGAGAGAAGCTGTTTTCTCCAGTTATACTCTCACGTGCAGAGCAAGGATCTGAAGAGTATAATTCCGTCAAACGGTAGGCAGCATCTTTGGTATATGATTTATGTCTGCTTGTCCAACTTTGCTCTCCAATCGTTCAATTGAATAAAATCACATGTGCGTCCAAAAAATCTCGTTGCTTGTCTTGTCAATGTCAGCTGGGCTCAGTTAGAAGCAAAATTCATTGTTGTCAGCAACTACTCTTTGAATTCTCCTAGTTTCAGACAACACATTTGGCGCCATGATGTATTCGAACCCACCGCAGAGTACAAAGACAACGCAGACGGAACCTCAGCCAGTTCAACGACCGCAATGCGTTCCACTGATGATGGTCGATACCGATGGCAAGAAGAGGTATTGCTATCATGGCGGCAAGTGCCGTTGCCAACAATGCGAGATCATACGGCAAAGGCAGCTGGACGAGCTGGATATCAATCTGGATGCATTCATACCGCATAGCCGCCTCAAATTGGAGCCAACAATACGGCAAACCAAGCAGAGGCAATACAGCTTGATGGCCAGATATGCTTCGCCAGAAATGGGGCACATGCTGCTAAAGGATCATATGCGAATTGTTAAGGAAATACCCATATACTATCTGCCGGAAAAATACTACATGAGGAATCTGTGGGCCTATGAAAACCCACAAGAGAAGGGAACACAAACGGAAGTACTGATCGGCAACTACGGGGTCGATGGCTGTCCGTGCGCACAGAAGAACGTTTGCTGGGATATTTAAGAGATATGGAGATATGTAGAACGACAGATGATTTTGTTCATGCCGAGTGAAGATCGCATATAAACGGATATACTAACAATAACTGCTGGGAGAATAAAAACTTTCGAGATTAATTTGCTGTCAACTTTGATTCTGTGACGTTGGCTTTGGCTTGGGGTTGTCTCAGCCAGACAGCTCACAACTTAGTAAACTAAGAGCAAGTCTTTAGATAATAATTTTGTTTCAAAATTTTATAGGTAAATTTTAACGCTATGATGCGACGATTGAGGAACAAGAGACATCAGCGAGTTGCATTCGCACTGTTGAGCAAGCGCAACTATGGCGACGATGCGAATGTGTTGGGTGCAACGGCTGCCCTGTTCAAAGGCGAACTACGTACAACGGACGTGAATGTTTTGCCACGTTCCAAATATGGTGGGATCACGCATGTCACCCTGCTATGTGGCGAGACCATAATCGGCAAACAGGGCGCCAAATATGTGACGTCATTGCTGAGCAGTGCCCGGGTGCCGGTCGATGTGCAGCGCATCTTTGTGAATCAGGGTCAAGAGTATTACAATTCGGTGTTGCGCAATCGGGCTGCGATTCATGTAGATATTCAGCACGATTCGCAAGCGAAAATGCAATCGTTGAAAATATGCAATGATCTGGATTTGCATGTCTTTATGACCAATTTGCGCAGCTTTCCCGGCTTCAATTGCCGCTTTCCGAACGTGGATATTCAGCTGATCGCACAGAACAATATGGGCAACTATGCGGAATTGGAGTATTCGCCGGTGGAGGGCGTCATCGAGGGCTTGCGCGTCATCAATAGCCACGACATTAAGAGATTTCTGCGCTACGCTTTCAAGGTGGCCATTGCGAAGAAGCGACGCAAGATGACCATTGTTCACAAGGCGTCCGAGTGGCCAAAGACCGAGGGCGTTCTACTAGACATTGCATCTCGGCTGAAGAAGGAATTTCCCGATATCGAGACAGAACCGATGGAGCTGGATCGCTGTGTCGCACGTCTTATACTCGATCCGCAAAATTTCGACGTTGTGGTGACCAGCGATCTGTATGGCACATTCATGGCCACCATCTGCAGTGCCATCTGCGGAGGCTCCAATCTGTTCTCGTCGATCGAAATTGGCGATCATCATGCGGTATTTAAGCCATTGCAGACGAAACTATCGCTGACCAACTATAAGGCGCTCAGTCCATATGGCATTGTGTCCACCTGTGTCGATCTCATGCACCATTTGGGGCATCATCAGTGCGCGAAGGCATTGTGGAGCGGAATGCTGCGCACCATGGAAGAGGGCATCAAGACGGGCGATTTCGAGGGCAAAGATCGTGGCGAATATGTGATATGCAACATTATGAACAAGTTGCGTTGCAATATGTTTAGCAAAATCGTTGTCGATCGTTAAATACTGTTAATCTTAGTATATATATATATGTATATATATATATATATATATATATATTATATGACGAAATGCCTGAACGAAATTTATTTCTGTATTCAATTTCGATATACATAAAATTATCAAAATATATTTAAAAATTATGTGCAATTCGAATCAATCCGATTATGATCAAAAGTTCCGTCTCAAATTTTTGCACTTTTCTCGCTGTGCATAGACAGGGTAGGAATATAGATAGGTATATAAATAGAGATATATCTGTAGATAAATATTGCCATATAATCAGTTATTTGGGACGCACCTGCTGGTCCTCGGTGCGCAGCTTACTTTGGCTCGTCTGCATTTTCCAATCGTCCGTAAAGGTCACCAGGTCCACGACACACTTGAAGGAGACGCGCTTCATCATCTTGAGCCGATTGTGATGGTGATTGTGTAGCAGTCGGCCCTTCTTCTTGTTGGCATATTTCATATAATCATACACGATCGGCTGCTCCTTGATCTCCGTTTGCGATGTTGTCGGCGATTCCGTTTTGCCACTCAACTCCGGCGCACTGTCAATTTCAGAAATAACTTGCTGCTCCTGTGTCTGGTCGATCACATCCATAATTGCTTCGAATTTTGTTAAATTTACATAACACGTTTGCTTTTGGGTGCTCGAACTTTGATATAAAATGCCCAACTGGAATGATGAATTGAATTTTTATTTTAGTTTCCTTTTTTTTTATTTATAAAAAGCAAGACTCTGAATAGGTTTTCTTGGTGGCTTTACATTTTTGCAGCAACAACTTATGTAGCTTTCTTTTAGGGTATCCATGAGTCGAGCAAGAAATAGTAAAGTAAATTTTAATTACCTTCTAAATGCTCTTTGACTTCAACTTGCTGCAAGAGTCAGAGTATCCTCAAGTCGAGCATGCCATACTAAAGCCGCTTTTAGCTTAGGCAAGGTGAAACCTGGAAAGGAAAATTTAAAGCGTCTCCGAATATCGTACTGTGATTGATCTATATCATATGAAGTTAAAGGAAATCTAAACTGAACTATTACAGATTCCGGCTAATAAAGTTTTTTGGCAACAATAGAGTTCAGTTATATCAATAATATCCCAACAAAGGCTGTCAATCTATGCTATGATAAAGGCTTGCAAATGAATCTAACCCACAATGATGATAATAATAATAATAATGGGCCATTAGATGCTATGCGTGTGCAATAAACTTTGGTACAATTTCAATAAATTTATGCGTAAGCAGCGCCAGCGCCTACAGCACTGTAAACAACAACATAAATATAACAGCAGACTGAGAAAGAAATAGCAAGCGAAAGGGAGAGACTGAAACAGGAATTGTAATAGAGACCATAGAACAGGGAATATAATTGAAGCTTGAATTGCTAAGAGGCCGAGAGAGTAAGGGAGGGAGTGGGAGAGAGAGATAAGTAATA
Organism: Drosophila anceps; assembly: GCA_035045945.1. Classification (NCBI taxonomy): domain Eukaryota; kingdom Metazoa; phylum Arthropoda; class Insecta; order Diptera; family Drosophilidae; genus Drosophila; species Drosophila anceps. The sequence goes on from JAWNON010000073.1 coordinate 3,883,498, forward strand.
ACGCGTAGCATATTTGAATACAATAAGCGAGAGAGAGAGAGAGAGAGAGAGAGAGAGAGAGAGAGAGAAATAGGGAAATAGCGAGAGGGAGAGATACTAATAAAATGTAGCATATTTACAGGCGCCGAAAAGCAGAGCGAAAATAAATAAATTGGTACATGTGTAAGCCCCTAGTCGATACTTTATCATCATGCAAATGGGTTGCTGCTGTAGGGCCCACAATGTTAATAAGCACAATAAATGGCTGAGATACTGTGTATCGCAGCACAAGCACAAATAACAAATACTACACAACACAAACACACAATGTAAATAGACAAATCCTTGCCTCAGGCCAAGTCTAAGTTATGGCTACAGAATACAATGGGGCAGATTGCATTTATTTTGGACAAAGTAAACAGAACTTTTAATTTTTAAGGATAATTTTAAGCATATATTATATATATTATAATCGGGCGCTATTGACTGCATAATAGTCGTTCAGTGTCCAGCTGAATCATTTTTTGTATATCTCAAGAGTAACTGTACTGTCAAACTGTTCTGCTGGACTATGGAAGTTAAAGGTTTGGCCTATTTCCCACGCCTTCAGTGGGCTTTTATGTCTCTACTTTATATTTTCTTGTCTTTGCTTATATTCAAGCGGGCATCCGGGCAACATCAGGTCCAAAGTTTCTCAGCAGGGCCCTCAGGGCCTCAATGGTATGGACGATACTCAAGGAGTGCAAGATGGACATTGCACAAAACTAATATACTCTGTCATTATCAGATCAATTATGAATATCAGTATATCAGTATAATTATGAAACATAGGAAATTTAATCTTCAGTTATAGTCATAAACCATATGCATGAAAATTAATCTCGTATTTTTAGAAATTTTTTATGCTTAAAGACTTAAAGAGGTTTAAAACAAAATTATTTTTTTCTAAAATTTAATAAAATTTACTCAAAGTTTTTATTTATTATCCAGCTACCCACAATAAGAGACTTTAAAAGAGAGCGATTCCTGAACCACTGTGCAGTGGTTCTTGACACCCAAACACGGCAATTTACACACGCATATATATATTGCAATTTATTCATATATACTTATATATACATATATATGTAAGCCAAAAAAGTACATCAAAATAAAGGAGTAGAGTTCAATATTTCAATCAAAATTCTTAGACATTGCCCACGCCCCAACGTCTGTCGGCCTCGCGGCATTGGCCAGTGCAGTGGACATGGAGTCCAAATGTGAACCTGGGTCATTGTTCCATGAGGACGAGTTCGTTGTTGTTGCCGTTGTTGCTGCTGCTCAGCTTCGCTTTAGCCGTGTTGCACATCATTACGAAGGTGAGCAGAGTTAGCTCCAGCATCCGGCAGACACAATACGCAACCACATCCACCAAATGCTCCACGACGCCCAAATACAAACACATTTCCGCAACAAATTCTTGCTTTGCAATCTCGGGTGGTAAGAAGTCTTTTACTTAGAATTTCACTTTTGTCCGCTTTGATTTACGTTTGGCTTTTTAACGCTTGCAACGTTGCAACGACAATGTTTATGTTGTCAACTATTCGCCATGCAAACACTTGGAGAACATTTTTGTGGTCCTGTTGCTGCTGCTGCTACTCCACGAAGTCTTCTCGTTTTTCAATTTTCTCTACAAAACAATTGTGCCGAATGGTTTCAAACAGCTACCGAATGGAAGGTGCATGCGCATCATCAATGCTCTCTCTCTTTCTCTCCCTCTCGCCTCTTGCTCTCTAATGCTTTGAGCACTTCATAGGCCACCCACAGTCAAAGTTTTTGGCTTCACTTCCTGTTCTCTAATTTAATGAAGATGCATTTAAAACGATAGATGCAGCTTTTCGAGTGCTTCGAGTGCCATATACATTATATGGGTCAAATTTTCATTTATATACAATTAAATATAAACCTGAGGGAGAGTTCCAATTGAGCACAGTATGATATCTTAGGTATATTTTGGTTGACATTTATAGATATGGATGTGTATGTTTATAACATATATACATCTATATATATTTATATTCTAAAGACTTGTGAATAGCAATTCAGCCTTAAAGCTAAACTACCCAGAAGCCTAAAGCCCAACATACATATATCTAGCAATATTTGATAGAGACAAATATTGACTAGAGGTAAAATATATAGCGCTTCTGGTATATGAAAATATCTGAGCTATAATATATTTTCAATATAATGAGCGCTTCTTGCATTTAAATATTATTGACTAGAGGTAAAATATATAGCGCTTCTGGTATATGAAAATATCTGAGCTATGATATATTTTCAATATAATAAGCGCATCTTGCTTTTAAATATTAATGTTTTTTATATATTAAACTAATTTTGTGATAAACAATATTCTAATTTCATGAATAAAGAAAATAAACTTATCATAACTTGACATATGAGTACCTATACATTACTTGTCAAGTCCATAGGTCTTATAGGACAAAGGACTGACACAAAGACTAACACGACTCAGCTGTTGACTCATATATTTTGCATAACTACTGCAAACTCCTTTTTAAGATCAGTCGGTAACGCTCGACTGCAACATTCTTATTTGTTTTTATCAAGATTTCTTCTACATTCGACAATTTGCAAGCATAATATAAATGCATTAAAGACTCTAATGTAATTCTTATACCGAACGGCTTTTAAACATATTTTTATTTAATTTTCAGATATAAAATTTTCTAAGCTTCAATTTGATAGAAAGGATTGACGCTTTAAGCCTAAGGCTTAAGCCAAAATTTGTAAGACTAGCACAACAAAATAGTCGCGTGTCGTGCAAAGAAAAAAACGTAAAAAATATAGAAGGCAATTCAAAAGGTAATCCAAAGGACATTTACTAAACACTCCAGTCGAGAGCTCGGCTTGGTGCTGGCCATATGGTGTCGGTTGCATTGCACTGCAACATATGGTCAGTAGACGGGGAGGCACTAAAGAAATTCAACAGCGAGTTAATTGATGTGCCACAGCCAGTCGACGAGTCAGAGTCCGAGTCGTGTCAGACGGTAGCTCATCCTCCCTCTCGCTTGCTCTGCTCTGTGTGTGCTGTTGAGCGTGAAAGTCACAAATTATAGAAAAAGAGATCAGATGCCATGATAGCGGCAATTTGGCAAGCTATGACGCGTGCCAAGGCGAGAGCGGACCAGCAAAGGTCAAAGTCGTAGGCGGGTGCGAGTGAAACAGACACACAAACAGCGAGAGAGGGAGAGTGAGAGCGAGCGCACATCTAACCCTCAAATGTTAGTGCGCGCGAGAGAGAGAGAGAGAGAGCCGCCCCTGTTGATGATCCTTGATATGTTAATGATGAAGATCCTTGCTGCCTGCCTGGCTGACTGACTGACTGGGCAAGGGGTCATTTACTTGCCTCAAACTTGGTCAATGCGGCGGTAAAAATATTTATACAACTAGCCCAAAGGGTGGCTTCGGCAGCCTGGCAGCAGCTCGTGCCACACGCGCGTCTCAGCAACAGCAGTTGCGGCTCAGCACTCGAGCCGTCCAGTCGAACGCATACCATGAGTCGCTACTACTCATCCGAGGAGGACAACAGCTCCTCGCAGTATCTCGGCAGTCCTAACTATAATCTAACGCAGCCCTTTAACCAGCTCAGCTATCTAACGCCCGATTGGCAGTACTTGGAACAACACCAAAAAGAACTGGAGCAGCAGCAGCAGCAACAGCAGCTAACGTCGATTCCTAACTACGATGATTCCCTTGCCACGCCGGCGAGTGTCGCATGGAGCGTGGAGAGCGAGCAGCCATTGAAGAAACGCAAGCTGGAGACACGTCGTTTATCCGATTCCAGTGCCTTGATCCTCAGTCCCACCGTGCAGAAGCGTCGCAGGCAGGCAGCCAATGCACGCGAACGCAAGCGCATGAATGGCTTAAACGAGGCCTTCGATCGACTGCGCGAGGTGGTGCCAGCGCCCTCGATCGACCAGAAACTATCCAAATTCGAGACACTACAAATGGCTCAAACGTACATCTTGGCCCTATGCGATCTGTTGGACAACAATGGCGAGGAGGTGGATGCCGCCGACTATACGATCTTTGGCGGCAGTGAAAGCAGCTTCGAGCTGGCATCTCCCCATTGATACTCAACAAATATTTATAGAATCTAAGATTTAAGGTTTGTGATTTCTCTTCTAACTATTAGCATTAAACCAAATTGTACTAAATAAAGAAAAGGTAAAACAAACTAAAGGTGTGTAATTGGGCTTATAGAATGGCCATTTGGGTAGTCAGGTAATAATAATTGATTATTATAGTCCTCCGTCCATTCATAATTGTTGAAAATCCATATCAATTTGAAGGATATTATAGAAAATCTGTATAATATGTATTTTAAATATATATTACGATCCACTCAAAATTAGAGTAAATCTATATTAATATAAAGATCAAAAGCTATATGCCTAATACAGATAAGCATACAAAATATCTTTTTTGATTACTTCAAAGTTATAGATCTTCTATATAACGTATTCAAACCTTTTTAATTCAGCTTTTAAAAACTCCTTAAAAACATTATTCAAACGCAGTAACTGAGAGCTTTTTTCGCTCACCAGCTCTAAAGCTACATAAAAATCAATTGGCTGGTCTACGCTTCAATGCTTTCAGCAAACACTCATAAATTAATTACAAGAAATAAAGAAGAAAAAAACTTCATTGATAGGAAAACAATAAGTATTGGCCCAAAACTCCCTAACAGCAGAGTAACAGCGTGTTATACTCATATAGCACTGATGCGTAACGCCCCTAAAATATGCTTAACACTAGGGTGATCCAACGATGTCCCTTTCCGCGCACATAAAAAAGTTAAGTTCTTAGTTGTTGAATGACATTTTATGGAAGTTTTGGTTGTGGTTGTGATATGTGTAAGGGAACTGGAGCTATGTTTAGATTAGACTTCGGTTGGCTTAGTTATTACATTATTGATGTTATTTCGATGTGGCTGACATTGGTGACGTAAGCTTATCCAACTTTGTTGCTTGGCCATTGTCAATGTTGCATCCCTTCATGCTGAACGAATATTTCGAGGGACGGAAGCCTTGGGTCGGCGGATGCAATACAATTATGTTTCCTTTGGAGGCGTCATAGTTGAGTTTTAGAAATGGATTACTTCTATAACGATTGGCTCGGTTTGACATCTGAGTAGCCAAAGACTGAGTCTTTTCTTCTGGCAAACTTTTGTGTGAGCCTACAGCCTCAACAGCGCTCTTTGGCGGCATTGTATTTGTAATATGATGGCTTAGCATATCTATTGCCTTCTCAGCCAATGCGGTTGGCACTTCAAATGAACATATTATGGACATGCCATCGCAGGGCTGAGATGCAACTGTCTGTTCCTTTACATTATAGCCGAGTTGCTCGTTACCTAGACTGATCTCTTTGCAGCCGTTATGTATTCCATAAATATGATTGCATCGTAGGCCGCCATGACCCTGGAACTCTAGGTAATGCTTCCGATCAGATAACATGACTTTCATTATGTTTAAACTTACTGTTTAAGTTATCATCCTCCACTCGACTCGGACGTTTGCTAGATGAACGAGATTTCGTACCCATTGGTGAGGTCGATCTTTGTTTCAAAATCTCGGCTTTTGTCACTCCATTTGTCGATTTGGAACTTTTCTTTTTATATAAAACAGGCGGCTTGCATGAGCAGATCTTTCTTCTGTTCACCTTTGGTGGCCTGGGCTTAGCAACTAGCTGATTCTCGTCATTTACTTTGGTATTTTTCTCCACATTCCTATTTTGGAGCACTGCGGCCGCGTTTGTGATTGTCTCGGAACATTGGCAGGCAGTTACTTTCTGTGGATTATTTCTATCATGCAGGGTCATATCAATGTCTGTCTCCACCGCTGCCTCGCAGCAACACATTATGTTCGTCTTAGCCATTGCAGCTTCTTGTATTTCTTCGTCTTTCGGTTTCTGTAGTTCATCCTCGTCTGATGGACATTCGCAATCTAGCATTTCCTCTACAGGATTTTCGATATTCTCATTATACCGATTAATGTTGTCGTCATCTCTAATTTGGTCCACTTTGCTCTGCTCATTTTCGGATAGCGGGTTCCCCTCGTATTCACTATACATATCATCTTTGTTATTTCGATTATAATTCTCGTATGCATTTTGGTACTGACTATTATTCTCATTTTGTCTGTAACTCGCCTGACTAACCGGACATTCAGAATTGCAAGCCGTATAATCTGATAGTTGCATCTGATAGTTCTTTTCTTTACTCTGATATGCTTGGGAGTTACAGTCCTGGTACCCGTTACTCTCCCGACGAACAGGGCATTCAGCATGACAAGCCACATACTGAATAGCTTGCGCTGCCTGTTGTTTCTCATAGTCATTATCTTTACTCTGATATTTTTGGGAGTTACAATCCTGGTACCCGTTGCTCTCCCGACGAACTGGACATTCAGTATGACAAGCCGTATACTCATTAGATCGAATTGCCTGTTCACTTTCGTAGCCCTTATCTTCGGTCTGATATTTCTGATTCGTATTGTCATTTCCTCTGAAGTTTTCTTGAACAGCCGACAGTTTTTCATCTTTATCTTGAAGATATACATTCTCTGCATAATGTTCGAGCTCGGCATTGCGACTGTAGTCAGTGTTTCGATATTTTCTAGCTATGCATTCCCTAACGCAGGGTGCGATTTCATCGTTGTCAATCATATCATTATGATATTTGGAGGATGCATGTGCTGATTCCTTGACATGATCGTATTTACCCCCGTAGCAACATTTACTACTTTTTCCACCATGATTCTCCTGAGAACGGCTTTGATATTTCGTGAAAGGTTCAAGTGTTGGATCTTCAGCTTCATTTCGTCTACCGACGTTTCTTGGATCAGACTGCAATCTGTCATGAACATCAGGATTATACTCGGGCATATCTCTGTAATTCGCAGCTATTGGAGCTCTGGCACGATTGTAATCATCACTATGTCTACCGACGTTTCTTGGATCAGACTGCAATCTGTCATGAACATCAGGATTATACTCGGGCATATCTCTGTAATTCGCAGCTATTGAAGCTCTGGCACGATTGTAATCATCGCTTCGTCTACTGACGTTTCTTGGATCAGTCTGCAATCTGTCATGAATATCAGGATTATTCTCGGGCATATCTTTATAATTCTCAGCTTTTGGAGCTCTGGCACGAGTATAGTCATCGCTTCGTCTACCGACGTTTCTTGAATCAGTCTCCAATCTCTCGCGCACATCAGCATTATACTCTGGTATATCTCTATAATTTTCAGCAATTGGGGCTGTAGCACGATTATACTCATCGCTTCGTCTACCGACGTTTCTTGAATCAGTCTGCAGTCTTTCAGACACTTCAGAATTATTTTCTCCCATTTCTCTGGGTTCTTCCTGACGTGTTCGATCATCTCTTTTATAGTAATCTTTATCTTTATAATTTTGAATACTTCGAGGACTTCTTCCCGCTTGACACTTAGGGCATCCACATATTTTTTCATGTTCTCTTTGCGAATGGTTTGGTTCGTATCCTTCGGCTCTCATTCGGCTGCTTTCTGGTTTACGTTCATACTCCAACTCCGGCTGTTTCCTATTATCCGGCTCAGCATTTTTAGATCTTTGGTTATCAAGACTTTGCCTATTACTTCTGGAATTATTTGGCATTGTATCAAGTGTCCTTTGCTGACTATCTTCCGGTACAGTTTCCAAAGAATAGATCTGTTTGTCAGATTGTTGAATGTTCTTCCTTAAACTAGTTCTTGGAGATTTCGATTGTCTGCCCGAATTAATCTCACTAGTCTTTGAAGGCTCCACTGACTGACGCTTCGGCGTTGACGTAATCTCCTCTTCACGAGAACGACGTTGCTGGATTCTTTCTTGCTTAACTTCAATTTCGCGTCCATCATTTTGTTGCATTGCATCAGGGTCATATTGTTGATCTTGGTGCTGTTTTTTAAAGGGGCAGTGAACAACATCCTCAATATTGGAATTATTCAATCTGTCTCTGTCACTCATGCAGTACATCTTTTTTGGAATATGGTACAATGGTTGCTTAGACGCGGATTGTCGTTTCGAGCCAGTTGCTGATTCATATCTAGATGTTTCGTGTCGACCAACTATACATTGACCAGCCGGGTCGCATTCAAGATCTTGCATTCCTGGAATATTTCCGCAATGTTCGTTGCCATAATCATTATCGTCCTCACAGGGTCTATGCTTAATATGCGGATGTATTGCTCCATTTTCTCTGTCTGTTTCCTCCCTTTGCATTGGTCTTCGACTTTGATTGGGCTCTGAGCTGTTAGTTTGATTATAAAATTGTAAATTTGGACAATTTTGTTCATTGCAGAGCCTTCGAGGTGGTATTATGGAGTCAAAAGCTACCGGGTCATTTTCCGCCAATTGATTATTGACATTTTGTGGCATTTGATTGTTATTCGGCTTACAGTTACAAACGAATTCATATTGTTGCTGTTGATAGGTCCCATACCCAGTTGAATTATCATTCGGTGCCGGATTACTTGAATAATCGATGGGACAATCGACACCAACACATTTATTACATGGTATCCGCTGCTCATCTCCCGATTTGGGCCGACTGAGATTATAGGTTCTTCCATATTGAAATCCACTTGAAGTATTATTGTTATTGCCATCATTAGTAGACCTGAATTGCAACCTATGCACAGGGGGCTCAATAAATTTCTGGAAGACACCGCCATCGTTATATGCCTCTGCTGATTGCCTTGACTTGTTTCTATAGCGACCCGTGAGCACTTTCCTTTTGGCTGGATAAGACGCTCCCGGATAGACCGTTTCGGCATACATATTTGTATCCAATGAGGTACCGCAATTTCCATAAATTTGCGGTGCATACGATAAAGCCCATCGACTATTACAATTCCGATTGTAATATTCGCTTTCGACACTCTGAGTGCTGCAATAGCCATAATTATGATTGTGCTCATTTGCATTTGCTGATCCACTCGCTCTTCTTACATAATTCTCATCTTCGTCTTCATCGTCATAGTAGCTTGGTGGATCCCAACGATCGCAGCCCGACTGACAACGTATGAGCAGCCGCCCAGTACCCATATCAAGCGCAGTTAAAGGTAACTGCGAATCTGACTCGAGCGATTGTAGCTCAGTATTCGTAATGCTATATTCATTTGATGAAGGGACCTGAAAATCAACTTGTTCGCTGTGGATGCTGTTCTCGCTGCTGCTCAACAGAAAGGCATCCTCAACGATGCAATTGATTTGATCCTGCGCCTCTGACTGAAATACAGACATAATATATTTCAGATACCCTACACATAGGTCATTAGATTGCATACCTCAATAGCCTTAACATTAACACTGGACTCCACCGCGTCTTTGAGAAACTTCAGTTCTTTGAAATAAGGTTGCTTCGGCACATGCGGATATCCTCCCAGCTTGCAACGCTTGATGGCCAACATTTCTGTTGCAAAATAATAACGTAACGATAATATTTGTAATTTAACCTCGTCGACGCTTAGTTCGCCATTGAACAAATGGGAAATGCGTTGCCAGGCTTTCTCTTTCATTTCCAAATTTCGAAAGCTCGAAGATTTGGGATTCCATAGGCAATCATTGGCTCGATAAAGACGTATCAACTTATATGTATCATTTGAGCAGGCTTTATGTTTTCGACTGGCGGCCACCATGTTAAATCCAAAATTTTGTCAAACTAACCAACCTATCTTATGAGCAATCTACCATAGCATAGTCCCTTCTTAGGCTATGGTAGCTGGTCTATTACGTATTGAACAATTTCAAATTTAGTAGTTTTGTATGCGAAATGTTAAATGTTGTGAATACGTCCAAAAAATAAAAACAAATTAATGCCTTTTAAAAGTCTCCGAACAATTTTGGCAGATATTTCAAATAAGTAAGTGTTGGAAAAGTTCAGCAGACCGAAAATCGATACTCCATTTCACGAAGCAGCTTTAACAAATAAGAATGTATTTTAATTGATATAGGTAATACGTCATTTACTAGGCATAAACATTTTCATAAGTCCATCGTAAAAGCAAAAATATTTATATTGACAAAATGAACAAACATTCATTACACATAAATATCGAGCAGTGTCAACGCTTTTTCTGCCAGTCTATATCTATCGAAAATATATCAACCGACCGCCACAATCTATCGAACATCTATCCAACGAATAGTTTTTTATTCAACGTGATATTGAAGCTACAAAAATACAATTTTAAGTGGAGCAAATTGAAAAGCACAACGCATGAGAGTGCATTTAATGGGCTGCAAAACATTCCGGGCCAACAAACAAGCGAGCTTATTATCAAAAAATACTGGCCGCTGCAATTACAGTAACAGCAGCAACGGCAGCAGTAATAACAACAACATTTGCATTCGATTGATTGTGAGATTGTGACTGGCGCTGTCTGGTATAACCACAAAAAAAAATTTTCTCTGCATTTCGAGCCCCAATTTCGCTGCGAGAACAAGCAAGCCAAGCGGTTAGCGGAAAAAAGAAAATAAAACGAAGAACGGTGTGTGACGATACATCGAAGTCACAATCAGTGCTGGTGACTTCGTCATCGTCGTCGTCGCCGTCGTTGTTTCAGTGTTTCATATTTTGCTTTGAATGTTCATAATTTTTAATTGCATCGATTAATAACACTGAACGTCAAAGTTGACGGACTGACATTGCGACGAATCTGCTCCAAGTTAAATTAACTTGGCTGGAAGAAAAAAATAGGAAATTCGGTGCAACTACAGCCGCAACTAAACTACCAAGTATTGTGTGTGGGTGACGGAATTGCATTGAAATGTCTGCGGAACGTGAAATACCCGCTGAGGACAGCATTAAAGTCGTTTGTCGATTTCGTCCACTGAACGACAGCGAGGAACGGGCCGGCTCCAAGTTTGTTGTCAGATTCCCAAACAATGCAGAGGAGAATTGCATATCCATAGCGGTAATTAAACAAAATATTTTCATAAAACAATTTAATTCAACTACAATCATACACACACACACATATACATATACCTATGTATATTTCTGCGTGCCGTTGCGGTTCTGTGGCGGTGACGTCATGCCGAACATTGTCTAACATTAGCGCAGTACATTAGCCTTTTCTTACCGCCACAATTACACACGCACACACACATACTAATACATACATATGCCTGTAGTAGTTCCACTGAGTGAAAGAGAGTAACATTTATATACATACATATGCATGTATAGTTGTTGTTGTGCTTATGTATTATAACTAATTAGCGCTCCAAATTTTTGCGCGTGCCTTGTGCAATTCTTTTTTTTCATTTTGTTGCCAAATCACTTTTAAAAACTGTTACCGCAATTGCCACTTAGTGTCCAAAATTGCAGGCGCTCAATTGATTTTCCACGCACGGTGGCAACCTTATATACTAGGGTGTGTGTGTGAGTAAAGCCACCCACTAGCGTTTTGCCGGGCATGCTTGTTGTTGTTTTCTTTGCTTTTATTTTGAATTTGCATTGCCATTTGACTTGATATGGCAATATGCATATGTATGGGTATATTTACATTCTACCTCGACGCCCAACTTCACTTAGCAAACATAAAACTAGGTAGGTACTCTATATACCTGTCTGTGTGGGATTGTTTGCATGTGTGTGTGTGTGTGTTCAGTTAGCTTTGGCCCCAAAACAAAACATCGCCCTCGAATGTTTGCTACTTGCCACCAGCTGCTGCCAGTCGAATGAGTCATGCCACGCAAGTCAGCAAAAAAAAAGAAACAAAAAAACATGAATATACATGTTTTCGAATTTACTGAATATTATTAATGCCCCAAAAGTTCAGCTGTCTCAAGTTATGGCCGCCATGATAAAGTTAGTTGTACTTATACATTTAAATGTATATACATATATATCTAAGAGTGTATGTGTATGTGTGTGTATGTGTATGTATATGCCCATTGTTAAGCAGCAAGAGTTAATCAGCTATTCAAATCATTTGGTACATTAGATTTTAATTTACTTAACAGTTCTTAGTCAGTATATGAAGATGTATGTATATGTGTATGTTTTTTTGTTAATTATATATTCTACGCATTTGTATTCATTTGCATTTCCCATTAAATATTGGTTTAGGCACTGACTAACGGGCATCAAATTACATGCAAAAAAAAGTTGACTGGATTTAGAATGAAATTAACCAACAGCTGTGAAAAACAGTTAAACTAAAAGACTACAAGAAATGAAATGAATAATAATAATAAAATAAAAATAATAATAAACTAATTTTTATATAATTTAAATATACTGAAAGTATAATACGCAATAAAATAAAATAAAAATAATATAAAATATATTAAAATTAATATTATAAAAAATATATGAAACATATATTAAAAGATATATATGAAATGTTTCATAAATAAATATTAAGATAATATTCAATAAAATTAAATATTATTAAAAAATAATATTAAATATATTTAAATTTTAAATATAATAAAAATAAAAGATATATTATATAAAAAACAGTTTAACTAAAAGACTATAAGAAATCAAATGAATGGTGAATAACGAATTGAAATAATAAAAATATTTTTTATATAATTGAAATATACTTAAAAATATAATATGAAATTTATTAATATTAATATTATAAAAATAAATAAATATTAAATACACAAATATAAAAAAATATATTAAAAACCGCATTAAATCTAAGTAATGCCTTTTTGTAGAGCATTTACCAGTCTTATAATTCCAGCCAACATATTTTGCTATTATTCATATCTCTACACACTCGTCGTACTGACTGCTCTCTTTTAGCTTTTTCTTTTACACAGCTACTACTACTCGGTTATTCATTAATTTTCAAGTTCCACTCATTTGTTGTGCTTCTGCCTCTTTGCTCATCATATAATTACGATCCGTGATGCGTTGAAAATGATTTGAAAGCAGCTTTTATTTTGGGGAAAGCAAGAAGGGGTTTGGAACTACACAGACAGACAGACACACACACAAACATGTTGTGGTACATACAAATATATATACACTATTCTACAAGATTCGTGTACTCTTTCTTTTTATAGGGTAAAGTGTATCTGTTTGACAAAGTCTTCAAGCCGAATGCATCCCAGGAAAAGGTGTACAATGAGGCGGCCAAATCAATCGTCACGGATGTCCTCGCTGGCTACAATGGAACAATATTTGCCTATGGTCAAACATCCTCCGGCAAGACGCACACAATGGAGGGCGTCATTGGTGATTCGGTGAAACAGGGTATCATTCCACGCATTGTCAACGACATTTTCAATCACATCTACGCAATGGAAGAGAATCTGGAGTTTCACATCAAGGTCTCGTACTATGAGATCTATATGGACAAGATTAGGGATTTGCTCGATGTATCTAAGGTGAACTTGAGCGTGCATGAAGACAAAAATCGAGTGCCCTTCGTCAAGGGCGCCACAGAGCGTTTTGTTTCCTCGCCCGAGGATGTCTTCGAGGTGATCGAAGAAGGCAAATCCAATCGTCACATTGCCGTGACAAGTAAGCAGATCATCTAAACATAATCTTAACTCTTCAATTATATCTAATATGTATTTAATTTCTTTTAAGACATGAACGAGCACTCATCGCGTTCGCATTCGGTGTTCCTCATTAATGTGAAGCAGGAGAATCTGGAGAATCAAAAGAAATTGTCCGGCAAGCTGTATTTGGTGGATTTGGCCGGTTCCGAAAAGGTCTCGAAAACAGGCGCCGAGGGCACAGTGCTGGATGAGGCAAAGAACATTAACAAGTCGCTATCGGCGCTGGGCAATGTCATCTCAGCGCTGGCGGATGGCAACAAAACGCACATACCGTATCGTGACTCCAAGCTGACGCGTATCCTACAGGAGTCGCTCGGTGGCAATGCACGCACAACAATTGTCATCTGCTGTTCGCCGGCTAGCTTTAACGAATCGGAAACGAAGTCAACGCTCGACTTTGGTCGTCGCGCCAAGACCGTGAAGAATGTGGTCTGTGTCAATGAGGAGCTGACCGCCGAGGAATGGAAACGTCGCTACGAAAAGGAGAAGGAAAAGAATGGACGGCTCAAGGGCAAGGTGGAGAAGTTGGAACTGGAGTTGGCGCGTTGGCGTGCCGGCGAAACGGTCAAGGCGGAAGAGCAAATCAACATGGAGGATCTCATGGAAGCCAGCACACCCAATCTCGATGTGGAGGCCGCTGCACAAGCAGCTGGCGCCGCAGCAGCAGCCGCGGCCGCAGCCCAACGTACGGCCATTGCCAATATGTCCTCGTCGGTGGCAGCGGATGAGCGTGCTCGTTTGGCAACTGAGTGCGAACGTCTCTATCAACAGTTGGATGATAAGGATGAAGAAATCAATCAGCAGAGCCAATATGCTGAACAGCTGAAGGAGCAGGTCATGGAGCAGGAGGAGCTGATTGCAAACGCACGACGTGAGTACGAGGCGCTGCAATCGGAGATGGCGCGCATACAGCAGGAGAACGAATCGGCAAAGGAGGAGGTCAAGGAGGTGCTGCAGGCATTAGAGGAGCTGGCTGTTAACTATGATCAGAAGTCACAGGAGATCGACAACAAGAACAAGGACATCGATGCTCTCAACGAAGAACTGCAACAAAATAAAACTCAATTCAATTCCACATCAACGGAGCTGCAGCAGTTGAAGGATATGTCCACGCATCAAAAGAAGCGAATCACCGAAATGCTAACCAATCTACTGCGTGATCTGGGCGAAGTTGGTCAGGCCATAGCGCCTGGCGATTCCGCAATCGATCTCAAGATGAGTGCTTTAGCTGGCACCGATGCCGCCAAAGTGGAGGAGGACTTCACCATGGCCCGTCTGTACATTAGCAAAATGAAAACGGAGGCAAAGAACATTGCACAGCGCTGTGCCAACATGGAAACCCAGCAGGTGGACTCCAACAAAAAGATCTCCGAGTATGAAAAGGATCTGGGCGAGTATCGTTTGCTCATCTCGCAGCACGAGGCGCGCATGAAGTCACTGCAGGAATCGATGCGCGAGGCGGAGAATAAGAAGCGTAATCTCGAGGAGCAGATTGATTCGCTGCGCGAAGAATGCGCAAAGCTAAAGGCGGCTGAGCATGTGTCCGCAGTGAATGCCGAGGAGAAACAACGCGCGGAGGAGCTGCGCTCCATGTTCGATTCGCAAATGGATGAGCTGCGCGAGGCGCATACTAAACAGGTATCAGAGCTGCGCGACGAAATCACCGCCAAGCAGCACGAAATGAACGAGATGAAGGATGTGCATCAGAAGCTGTTGCTGGCGCATCAGCAGATGACCGTCGACTATGAGAAGCTCAAGCAGGAGGAGGCAGACAAATCGAACAAATTGCAGGACATTATATTAACCAACGAGCGTCGCGAACAGGCGCGCAAGGACCTCAAGGGTCTGGAGGACACCGTCGCCAAGGAACTGCAAACATTGCACAATCTACGCAAACTCTTCGTGCAGGATCTGCAGGTAGAATCATATCCATCTGCTTCACATTATGGGCTTTAACTAACTTTTTTGAAAATGTATTTGCAGCAACGCATTCGCAAGAATGTGGTGAACGAGGAGAGCGAAGAGGATGGCGGCTCATTGGCGCAAAAGCAAAAGATCTCCTTCCTGGAGAACAATCTCGATCAGTTGACCAAGGTGCACAAGCAGCTGGTCAGAGACAACGCCGATCTGCGCTGTGAACTGCCCAAGCTGGAGAAGCGTTTGCGCACAACAATGGAACGCGTGAAGGCACTAGAGACGGCACTGAAGGAGGCCAAGGAGGGTGCGATGCGTGATCGCAAGCGTTATCAGTACGAGGTGGATCGCATCAAGGAGGCGGTGCGTCAAAAGCATTTGGGACGACGAGGACCACAGGCACAAATTGCCAAACCCATCAGGGCTGGCCAGGGTGCGATTGCAATACGCGGCGGTGGTGGCAGCGGTGCTGCCGGTGGTGCCACAATGGCTCAGGTTGGCGCTGTTAACTCCTAAACCCTGACGCCCAGATTGCCGCCCAGTTTCCGTAAAGTTTCAGTTTAGCTCCGCTTTAATCTATTATAACCTAACCGTAAAATAATTGCCTTCGCTTAAAGAATGTCGTTTTGCGATCATGTGCAGCGCTATATATATAAATAAACGTAATTAAATAAATGAGAGGAAAGTAAACCAGAGGAAATTATTAACTAAATTTTACAACAAGAAGAAAACCCCACAGATATTTAAGGACACATAAATAAGTTTAAGCATATTTATAAACTTTTCAAATATAAACTTAAATAAAAGTCGCAGACAATTTATGCTTGAGTGTTTTTTCCACCTCATTTTTTCTTTTCTTTTAGTTTTGTTTTCGTTTTCCGTGACAGTTGTGTAATAAAGAAACTATAATAATGTTGTAAAATATCATACTTATTGTCTATCTAAGATGGTCCTTGATAGGAATCGGCCTGGATGGTTGAATATTACTGCAAATGGGCAGCAAATGTAGTTGAAGCTTTAGCTGCTGGCAAAAAGCTTTGTAGAGCACAGAAAAACCAGTTGATTGGGTCAAGAAGGAACATTTTTCTTGAGAAGCTCGTCAAGCCATGGAGTGCAGCATCAAAGGAAGTTGTCGGAAGATAAAGTGAAATGCTAACGAAAGATCTAAAAGAGTCTAGCGACTCTCAACAGACAAATAGGCATTCCATAACTATTCATAAACTAATCTGCCCAAATTGTAGGAGTAAATGCTCCGTCACAAAGTGCTGGTAACATAGTTAAAATAAGAATCGAATCCATTTCCAACTATATAGCTAAGACCATTTAAATTATATTTACAAGTTGTTTTAAAGATATACTTAAAGAAAACTCGCAAGCAATTTCTAGGATACGTGTTATTTCTTTTGGGTTTTGTTCTCTATTACAGCTGCTTTTTGTATATTTAAATATTTAATTGTAATTTAGAATTATTTCTAAATTACAATGTTGTTTTATAGCCCAAGCTAACCCCCTTTAATTCCCCACATAGTATATTGCAGTAAAGCTTATAAGCGCATATTGTAGCCCATGCCCCCTGGATTCTGTAGCTCGAATTCTTTAGGCTCGCAGAGCTGCCATTCGTACCAGACTTTCTCGGCGTCCACGCGACGCCAGAACTCAATGGAAATTGTATCGCCTGCCTTGATAGTAAGCGGTTGCTGTAATACAAAGTTTAAATTGATTTAAACATAAATCAAATATTGCTAACAGTTCATAGTTACCGTTGGGAAAAACATGGGAAACCAGGAGAACATGCCCTGCGTGTGTGTCAATGGATTGATGCTTATGCTTATATTTTTATACAGCACAGTATCAAAGTAGCCGCCAATGCCATGCAGCACACAATCCTTTTGAGTTGTGAAGGAGAGCTTTTTGTGGCGCGTATTATCAATAGTCGCGGCACGATTGGGATGCGTGAATTCGAATAACGTTTGCGGCTCGTCAATGTGGTAAATGTTCTTGAGCAGCACCACATAGCCACAGTTGAAGGCTGGCACAGTGGAGGTCAGTTGGCAGACATTATTATGCAGCACAGCAGACATAATGGGATTAATATACGATGTTGATTTACAGGGTATGCTAATGCCATCCGGCTTGAGTAGTTTCAGGGCGCCATCAAGACACTCGGGCGACAGCTCATTATCACCAAATGAACCGAGCAGCTCGGAGACAAGCACGTCGGCCAATTCCGGAGGCGAGAAGTCGCGCATGTCCTTGGAGAATATGTGTACGTCTAGAAAGCATAGTGTTAGTATATGATATAAGGAGTATTAAACTCATGTGTTACCCTTCTTCGACCACAATGTCTTCACCATGTTGGACAGTGTACGTATGGCACTGGGATTCTTTTCTATAATATAGACGCGCACTTTGCGTTTCGTTATCTCCGCAGCATTGAATACGGCACGTGCCAAAGGACCACGTCCACCTCCCAGAACCATAACGACGGTCTGTGAAAGAAGGATATATCTATAGATATATATACATATAAACTTGGCTTATGGCCAAAAGTTTGCTTGACTAACCAGCCTGCGCTTAGCCTCCTCTTCGCTAACGCGATCTAGAAGCACCTGCTGTATGGCCTCCTGATAAAGCTTATACTTGACTGGATCAGTTTCAAATATTTCATAGGTGTAGCTATCCAGATTATCGAACAGGGGCTGCAGCGGTATTTCCAACATATTCTCATAGCTGCAATATTTTTATATGTACGTATTATGGTAAACAAGGAATTGAGTAGATCTATATGCTTACTTGTTTAAGGCGTGCGTATCTCCATGATCGCTGATCAGTTTCTTGATATATTCCGCATATTGGGATATTGCTTTGTCATTGGTATTCGTGGAGACAATGATATTGGCCCTCACAGAAATGAAGTGACCCACAATCGTTTGCCACTCCTTATGGAGCACATAATAATTGGAGCGATTCAGCACAAATAAACTGGATGGAATGATGATGGCTTCGATGGGCTCACCTAGCCAACGGCGGACACACTCACGACTGGGTCGATCCGAGTCGCTCAGCTCCAACACAACTTTCACCCTGGCATTATGCTTAACAGCAAAACGTAGCTCATTCCACCAACTCCAAGGATCCACCTGTTGCGCTTCTTCAATCTCTGTTTCAGTGGCATCTTTGCGATGCTCAAAGGTGGCCAATTCGGGATTGGTAACGGGCACATGTATAAACCAGTTGCCTGAAATTTAAAATATATTAATAGCTGGTAATATAATTACCATCGCGCGCAAAACAAACCCTTCGTCCTTGAGTTAATAATCTCCGCCAAATTGTCATTCTTCGGTCCTCTCAGGCGTACCATTATGCTTCCATTATTTTGCAAGTGTTCTGCCCAGGTGACATCGCGCAGCAGCATAGCTTTCGAATATTCACGGAGTTTTTCATTGGGCGAGTCAACGTCGACATCGGAAACCTGAAAAATTACCTTCGAATTCCATTCGACGGCATTCAACACAGTTGCCGGATATGTGGGATCCGTATCGTGTGGATCCATGGGCAGCATATTTGCGTTAATCGACGTTGCCACAACATTATAATTATTTGCATGCGCTTTTTGTATTAATTTGGGTATGCTGCTAATGCCTTCCTGATGCAGGCAAACGTAGTAATTCATTTTAATCAAAAATAGCGTGCGCCGGCTTTCGGTGTGTACACAACGAAAAAAACAAATAAACAAAAGATATCGATCAAAAAATACCAACAATATAAATTCGACTATGTTTTTCAGTGTGTACACACCTTGTTGTTAGTTTTATTATGTGTGTGTGGCTCATTAAAAGAGCAATGGGCATTTTTGCCTTTTCGGATTTTATTTATTTATAAATAGTATGTAATTATTATTGTACATGGCTAATCGCGATGTGTTCTCCAAGATCTTGCCCAACGTCAAGTTGGCAACGCGCTACGATGCGGAGGGTCGCGAAATTCAGGTGACTATTTTCAGTCTTTGTGTGTAAACAAAGTTTTTGATTTTGTGTTTTTGTTTTTCTTTTTCTTTTTTTTTTTTTTTTTTTGTTTTGTAGGTGGAACGTCGCGAGGATTCGGATGCTGCCGCCAAAGAGCTTGACACATTTGATATGCTTGTCGCGGCCGGCTATTACAGGGCACGCATCAAAGGCTTATCCGCCTTTGACAAAGTTGTGGGTGGCATGACCTGGTGCATCGAGTGCTGCGATTACGATGTCGACGTCGATTTGCTCTTCCATGAAAACTTAACGATTGGCCAAAAAATGTTTGAGCAGCCAAATAACATAGACCATTAAACAGTTTTAGTAATTGAATTCCATTTGCAGCGCGCTTGTTGAGAAAATTGTTGCCGTTTTGATAGACATGAAGTGCCCGCATAGCTTGGAACCGCATCAGGTGCAGGGCTTAGAGTTTCTAGCCATACATCCAGTTATACAATGGCTTGTGAAGACCTCCGTAAGTTATTATGCCAGATGTAGGCAGGCATTCGTGGCATACACACACTGCATACAGTCACACATGTACAGTGGGGCATTTTCATGCATTCACACACAAACTTATCGGCACACCAATACACTTAAGAAAACAACACACTCGTTGCAAGCAGACCAGCTGGGCTTACTTGAATTTTTGAGAATCGAGGAGGACAGCAGCATTTAAAATTATGCTACGTGTGCGTGTTTATATATACTAGTTTACACACACAGCTGAGTAGTTTGCCAACACTCTTTTTACACAAAAAAAAAGAACACTTAAAGTCGGCGCAGGCAAACCAAGCCAAGCCTACTTGAATTCTTGAGAATCGAGGAGGAGAGCATCGTTTACAAATACGATATTTTTTGAATTGCTGAACAGTGGGTGTTTGCCATGAGAAGAATGAAGACAATATACATGCATATATACATACATATATTTAGATTATTAAAGTAAACTCTGTCTGTAGGAGAAAAGAACGAAGATATGCCTATAAATATTATTCCTTTTATATATTGACAGGTGGAAAATCGTGAGGAACGTGGTCAGCGCTTGAAGAGATTCGCAATTGGCCAGTTCCATAATGACTATCAGTATAAAAGCGATAAAGATAATCTAACAAAAATACGCTATGCCGCCGTAAACATAAAAGCAATACAGGTTTGCACAGTTATCCATCAAACTGAAACATAAACTAAACAGCTTTCAACTCTTGCAGGAGCTGTACAGTCCTAAAAGGCAATTCGAACGGCAGGAGGCGAACAGCGATGATGATGCATTGCGTGTGCGTCTAACTTTAATGGAGTACGGCGAGCCGAAGATGGGCTCCAATGCAGACCAAATGGAATTGGAGGTTAACTATCATTAGTTATCTGTATATATTATATAGTTATTAATCAGTTATGCTCTATAGCCCGAGCTGGAGCGAAAGCTGCAACAGCTCGCTGTCACAAGGGAGTCCGCAAAACGCATTGATCTAGATCCCGTTGCTCGCAGCGCACTGCAGCAGCATTATGCAGAGTTTAAGATGGAAATGGAAACAGATGCTCAAGAGCTTAAGTCACAGAATCAGCAGAAACGGTTGGAGGCGGCCAAAATAGCGCTGGAGCACAAGATCAAACGCTACAACAAAGACAACGAGCAGCTGGAAGCGTCTATGGAAGCGCAAAAGCAACAAACCGAACAACAGGAGCAAAAGCTGCAAACGCTCAATGCACAGTTGGATGCATATAAACAAACGGAAGCGAATGCAGATACGGCGTATGTTTTGCCTTAATCCTAACAATATAAATTTCTAATTTATATATCCTTGCAGTCTGTTGGAAAAGGTGCGCGGTTTGCTGCAGCAGCACGACGAACTTAAGAAAAGTGAATCGGAGTTTAAGGAAAGCTGTCGCACGGATCTGGCCAATTTGCAGCAGCAAATTGAGTAAGACAGTCGAAAGATATCTAAAAGGAAATACTAATTAGATTTACTTTGCAGCGAA